>JANZLC010000009.1:16414023-16433415 GCA_026413385.1 Erythroxylum gracilipes
ATTCTAAAAAAAATGCATGTGTGAAATGTTTCGGTTTGTTTGTTCTGTCTTGGGTGGCATCCATGTATCCTCCCAGGAGGTATTTGGGTGTTACAAAACATGGTGTTTCAAAACTTTAAAAGATTTGTTTGTCAGATATTTGGAATCAGTTGAAATAATGACTTAATTCACTATGCCGAGTAATTCTAAACAAAATAGTATGTTGTCGAAAAGCATAATTGTACCCTAAAAGACTTGAAGAAGTCGATGTAGAACAGGACTATTCTACCTGATTATCTTGAAGTTTGGAAACTCAACCTTGCACACATTTGTATATGGGGCTGCCTTACTGAGGTAGTATAATCTTTATAAAGAAAGATTGCATGCTCGTTCCGTTCATTACTATTTAGTAAGATATCTCTACCATTTTAAGGCTAAAGCTTTTATTGTATAGAAGGTGGGACCATAATAGGGGAATAACAAACAACTAAATTTCTGGAATATAATGTCTATGATGATGGTGGGCTCTTTGATCCTTCGGATGATAGCAGGGCGGATACTACAGTTATCATGTACCTGCTACTTATACAGTTAGATTCGGTAGATCTTTTTATCGTGCCTGTATAGGAACATGAATCCATACCTATACACATAATGGTTCCTAGAGGTACAAGATCTAATGCAGTTAGGTACATCCACCAGAGTGAGACGACCTACTATCCCATCTGATTATATAGTCTATCAGGTGTACATGACTATGATATTAGACATCTTTCAACTCTAGTTAGTTTTACAGGAGTTGCTTCTGGACCCAATGTGATTGTATGGTGGGATGCAATAAATGACAAGATACAATTCACGAAGCATAGTAAGGTTTGTGAGCCAGTTGATTTACAGCAGAACTACAAACTCATCAGTTGTAAATAAAGATTAGACCAAAAGAATTTCGGGATAATGTTCAGCAGTTTATGGGCTCGCTTAGTTGCCTAATGGTTCACTCAAAGAGAAACGTTAACTTTATGTTACCTTTTCTCTCGTATCCTCGTAAGATACATTTTGAGTGATTAAGCTAATTGTAGCTCATGATGATATAGAGTTACATCAGATGGCTGTCAAAACTACTTTTCTGAGTAAAGACCTTTATAAAGAGGTATATATGGTACAACCTGAAGGATTTCAGGATTCAAATGGAACTGACATAATTTGCTCGTTATACAGATCAATATATGGTTTACATCAAACCTTCTGAAAGTGATACCTTACAGTTGATGAGGTTATGACCTCTTTTGGCTTCATGGAAAATAAAGTTAAAAGATGCTTGAACTATGAGGTCAAGGGGAGCAAAATTATCTTCATATTACTACATGTGGATGATATATTGCTCATGTCAAATTACTTGACCATGTTGTATAAGGTTAAGCAACTTTTGGTCAAGAACTTTGACATGAAGGACCTTGTGTAGCATCTTTTGTCCTAAGTATTCAGATTCACCCGGACAGATCTCAACACTCATCAGGCCTCTCATAGAGTGCATACATTGAGTATGTATTAAAAAGGTTTAATACGGTTAATAGTAAACCTGTCGTAACACCTATCTATCATAGAGATAATCTTTGGCATAGTATCAAAAGAATAAAGTAAAGAGAGAGGTTATGAGAAATGTTCCATATACTAGTACATTTGATAAACTGATGTATGCTTGGCTATGTACTAGGCAAGACATTGCATTTACTGTTTGATTGTTTAGTCAATATATGGTTAATCTAGTTGTAGACCATTGGAATGCAGTCTAACAAGTGTTGAGATACTTAAAGGAATTAAGTATTATATGTTGACATATAACACAGTCAACAGACTAAACCACGTAAGGAATTCAAATTTAGCTATGTATCCGGATAATCGAAAGTTCACTTAAGGTTACATGTTTTAAGTTTCATATGGTACAATGTCGTGGAAGAGTGTCAAGTAAACACGGGTGGCTTCCTCGATCATGTATGCAAAGTGCATGCCATAGGGCTGCTTCACTGACAGTTTAGCTCAGAAACTTGATTTTTGAGTTGTCTGTGATTGATTCAGTGGCTAGACCCATTTGGTTGTACAGTAATAATCTTGTTACTGGGTTGTTTAATAACAACAAAGAATATCACAGGGTTTTAGAATTTAAAGGTCAGTTATTTGGCCATAAAGGTGTTGATACAAAAAGGTGACATTAAGGTTTGGAACATTTAAGGACTAAGGAAATGATAGTCGATCCTTTAACTAAAAGACTTCGCTTACTTGTGTTTGTGACACAAATATACAGTATAGGTGTTTTGACGTCCTTAGATACTGTTGGTTAGGGGATCATTATATTTACTCCATGTACATTTATACATTTGATGTATTATGACGGTATGGTGGTTCATCAATAAAGACGATCATCGATTATCCTCGATAATATGTGTTATCGTATATTGTCATAATACATATAAAAGTCTTAAGATTTGTGTCGATTTTAAGCATTTAAAGGTCATTGGGCATATATATAGATTGACCTTGTGCTTATATCATTTAGATGCATACAATTTTATATGGATATTCATGAAGTT
Source organism: Erythroxylum gracilipes (assembly GCA_026413385.1). Taxonomy (NCBI): domain Eukaryota; kingdom Viridiplantae; phylum Streptophyta; class Magnoliopsida; order Malpighiales; family Erythroxylaceae; genus Erythroxylum; species Erythroxylum gracilipes. The sequence continues at coordinate 16,416,591 of JANZLC010000009.1, forward strand.
TGACAAGACATAGGGGGATATAAGTTTTTAATCCCATAAAAGTTCTCTAATGCAGTTTAGCATTTAGTTGGAGAATATAAAGATTTTCTCTAATGCAGTTTAGCATTTTGTGAGAGGAAACAAGTTTTCTCTAATGTTGTTTAACATCCAATGAGAGAAAACAAGATTTCTCTTATGCAGTTTAGCATAAAGTTGAAGAAATCGAGATCTGCAAACGAAATTTAGATCATAAAGGTATCATCCTAGTTTGCCACGCTTCATTTTCTCATTCATGTTAGTGAGGTACTAGGTATACGTGATTGTATTGGATATGTGTTGCACATGATACATTCATTTGATATTTTTCAGTATCGAAAGCATTGCAGGATGAAATGATGGACTTTCGCTATCTTTGGTTCAAATGTTTTGTTTCTAAAACCTAGTCGACTAATACAATAGCGTGACTTAACTGAGTTTTTAAACTAGAGTCAACACTGCAATTAAGTATTGTCCAAGGGGGAGATTCTTAGACATTTTTGTAATTTTTCATAAAGTTGGACAATATTTAATTGCGTTTTTCAATTTTTAAATAACTTATTAGTTAAGTTACGTAATTTGATATGGATAAAGATAATAAAGTGGCTCAATAAACGATCTAAATTAATGGGCTGAAGTTCGGTGAAAAATGGATCTCAATCAGTGTACACCGGACCCATATCGGGTCTGTGATGGGAAAGCCCGATATGGAAGTTATATATAAAGGTTAAGGTCTCCTACAGTTGCCCATTTCAATTGAAATCATAAGAATTCTCTGACCCGTTAAGAGAGTTTACGTTTTGAGAAAACTATAGAAAGACGTTGACCGCATTTCGGTAGGGAGTTCCTGTGAAGACGGCGGTAAATTCGCGCTCGTTTCGACTTCGAAAAGCTCGTTTGAAGTTATGGAACCGAAATCAGATATTTTTCGCATTTTTTTCTTGTCCTTTCACGTTCGATCCGGGATACATAATTAAGGTATCGTTACATATACAGTTCATTTATTTTTATAAAAATGTAAGACATTCGAGCTTAAGTTTCTATTTCACAGTAATCCTTTTTCTTTGAATTTTCTTAGTGTTCAAACACATGAATTATATTGTATTAAATACCTTTTTCATTTTTCAAGTCATCTTCAGTGATAAACTAAGTTAATGTATTTAAAAATATAAAGACTCCACTATCTTTGAAACTTAATTAAATAAGATTATTCCGCAATTTCCCATTTCCGCACTATATGATTTTGTTGACTAACCCACAAAATGATATGATAATAAAAAATAAATAATGTCGTTAATTAATAATTAGCTAGCAATAGGTTACACCAACTTTGAAGAAAAGGATATGTACATTAAGCTACAAAGAACAACTAAAGAAGCCTTCCTTTTTTCTTTTTGTGAAGGACACGCGTACCCTATCAGAAAACCTAATTCATAGGATTAAGCATTGCACGATCCCATATTTTCCTGCCTCATAATACTTTAGAAATTGGATTGGAGCTCTTTCCTTGAAGTGTTTTTAGCATTTTAGTAGAAAAGGGTCTTCTCTTTTGTCCAAAGTTAGGTGAGAACTGGTAAGAGTTAGGACAGACTAATCATGCCACTCAGTATTATTTTAATCAAAGAAAACGTTTTAGTATAAATTAGGTTTAAACCTGCTCCGGTTTGAAGAAATTTCATGCCCTAACAGAATCTTGTAAGGTCGAAGATTTCTACTTCTCGATCTTATTTGATAATTAATTATAGCAAAACAATATTTTACTTCTAAAGGCACGTTTCTAATACCCTAAAAAGAAATGAGAGAGAGAGCGATCTTTTCTGTGTGATGTAACGTGTGACTTGGAAGGAGATTGTTCTTAATACAGACAATTTGATCTTCACTTCTTTTCTTTTTATCTTCTTTCAGTGTGCGTGGTCATGTCACCAGTATTCATAAGCTGTTAGGAGACTTTTATCTGTTCTCGTGACTATCAAGCACTTCAAACGAAACTGGATATCTATTTAAGAAAAGCACGTTAATTGATTTCATTAAGTCTTACATCATAGGTTTAGTCAAATTCTCTATCAAGTCTACCATGAATCTATTAATTGAAGAAAAAACAGCTCAAGTTATGTTTTTGGCTACAGATATATACAACAATAAAACAATAAAAGTAATTTCTCTTTCACCTTCAAGTTTATCCGCTACGGTATCAGCGTAAATATGATCCCCGCCCGATAGATGTAATGCCTTAGCTAGTACACAAGGGATGTGGAAGTTTCATTAGTATCCTGTATTTAGAAGTATGTACCTTTATCTTTAATATACATATATATATATATATATATATACATGTAAAATAATAAAATAATAAAAATAAAAAATAAAAATAAAAATAGACAAAAAATATAATAAGAATAAAATAAATATGTATAAATAAAATATTAAAATACTTAATAAAATAAAGAAAACAAACCAGTTATTATAAGAAAATATTTATGCTAAATTAGAAAATATTTAGGCCAAGAAAAGTACTACATATTAAATATTTAGGCTAAATAAGGACATTTCTATGTGATATCATTTGCTCGTATGTTAGTATGCCAAATTTTCTATTGAAGGTCATTTTTTTGGTAAGTTCCGACAGACGTTATTGATTACCTCGTTCCAGTTTTTCTTGAGCCTTCTTTTTTTCTATTATAGTCTTTAAGTACAATCTTATCACATTTTTCATTTGACTGTCATAATGTCTCCTCTTAATATGTCCGAATCACTTAACCTTTGTCTTTCTTAATTTCTTCTAGTAAAATTACATATCTAACAGAACATTCTCATCTTCACCACCATTAACTTTTGATTATACACTTATTTGATGGGTCAATATTCCACCCCATAAAACATGGTTGGCATAATTGCTAAAATATAATATTTACCTTTGAGCTTGACTGGTTTCTTCTTGTTACATGAAACTCCTGATATACTTTTCTATTTAAGTCACTCTGTTCTAATATAACAAACCGTGTCTTCATTAATATCTCTATTATTTTGGATAATAGATCATAGATAATTAAAAAATTCTTTTTGTTATATAACTTCTAAAATAATCTTTACCTCTATAATGGAAGTCACCTTATGGCTTGAAAAGTTATACTATAAGTACTTCTTCTTAGCCCTGCTCAATTTAAAATTCTTCAACTCTAATTTATTCTTTCAAAATTTTAGCTTAATATTGACATTCTTTTTTATCTCATCTACTAAAACAATAACATCAACAAATAATATACACTAAGATACACCCATTGAATGTTTTTTGTAAGTTCATCTATCATCACTATTGCAAATAAAAATGGGGTCCAAGAAGAATCTTGGTGTACCCAATATTGATTAAAAAATTTTTGTGTCTCTAGTCTCTGCACACACATGCGCATGCTTGCGCACCATTTCAGAATATTCTGTTTTTATGCAAATTCATTTATGAACTTTTAAAATTTTGGATGATAAATTACTAACATTAATAATTAAGTTATAAATATGTTTTCAAAGAATTTACAAATGGATTAGAAACTTTAACTAATGACGGTGTGGTAAAGTAATTAAACCCCGTAAAAGCTAAAGGAAGCACATAAGTAATCGATGCTAGCCTATAGAGACAAACGAAAGCTGGCTTGAAATAGAGGGTGGCGAGAAAGTCTGCCACCTACTGCCGGCCCGCATGTTCAATCATCTCGATTTGACACGACCTTTTCTCTTCTCTCTCACTTTCAATCCGTCTTACAACTTAGCGCGGCTTTATACTTGTGAACGACACAGGACTGTTTTGGCCGAGAAGAAGAAGGAGAAGAAAGAAGAAAGAACAGAAAGGGAAAGCTCTACAAAAGCTAAAACAGACCTGATATAATGAGTTAATGACCACAGAGAAACACTACCTTTTGTTTTTTATCCCCCGTTCTTGCGTGTCCATCTTTGATTGTTCACTCATCCACTTAATCCCATAATCCAGAACCTAAATGGTTGACTGTGGTTACTTACGATTATTATGGCACAGTAATTATTGTTGTAAACGTGCGATAATTACAAAACTGTGATTGGATAAGTTTTTGCTTCTGATCACACTATGCTGCTGTGATCATCATTGTCAACATCTGAAATTCGCAATTAATTTTAAGAACGATTGGACTCCACAAGAGCTAAATGTTGCAAATTTACCTAATTTGTTGCCAGGGTCTGATTCAAACTGAGTAGTACACGTGGCAAAATGGGTATCATTTTGAGATTACGCTGGTCAAATTTGATCGGCGGACCGCAATTTCGGGTGCAAGCAATTGGACTGGCCAATAAACTCATAAGCACAATCAGAAAATACACATGATTTTAAGCTCTGTACTCGTTTTGCATAGTAGAAGGGCAAATGGGAAAAGTATTATTGGTTAAAATAAAACAACGGAAAGCTTCAGGTAAGCTAATCCAGACCTTAGTGTTAGAGAGTCGTTGGCATATTAGCCTAAGAAGAATATATTAAATTCAAAAGGGAAAAATACTTGTTACCAAGTCAAAACGTACAAATGCCGATCGAGGTTGTTTGCTTACCTGTAGAGTCTCTTAAAAAGGTATTACGGTGTGAGTCTTTGGCTTCAATAAAAAGTAAAAACAATCAAGAACCTAAACATGGCAAGGTACAATCAACAGTGGCACCTCAGAGGAGTGAGAAGGGAGCACAAATCTTATCATAACATTGGTGGCTCCGTTTCATCCAAAAAGTGAAGGCATCAGGTCCCGTGGTCAGCCTTTGGAAAATTAAGTCAGTTCACTACAAGACAAGGTTTAGGTCGAGCATGCTTGAGCGAGTGGACTGCATTATTAGGTGGGCATGGGCAGTTTATGATTTCCTAAATCATTCTGGATTAGGATGACTTGTAATGATTGTAGTTAATTAAGATTCTTTTAATTTTATCCTTCAATTCGGTTATAATAATATAACTGATTTTAAGTTAACTTTATTTTTATTAAATTCATTGTCTAATTGATTATTTAAAATGAATTTTATAATTATGGAAATCGTATTTTCTTTTTGTTTCTTGAATATTAATTATAGGCGTGAAATATCTACCATAACAACATATTGAAAACAAAAGTTAGCGGTGTGTCAAACTTACTTTTGATTTTCCAGAGCTCCACCTCACTTCGTACGGCATAAATGTCATAAAACTCTTCTCTCTTAACAACCAAGACTTGAAGTCACTTTGTTGTATTGTAATGGTTCAGAGTCTAAGAATCTAAGACTAAGGGACCACTAGTTGGTGAAGGAAAAAGAAAAGGGGGAAAACCTTAAGCATTGAATTATGAATGGCATGTGTAGGATTCGAGTAGTTTATGTCATGGGTCTAAGTTTTTCCTCTGATTCATTAATGGCCATTGCAGTCGACATCTGCATTCAATCTTCAAAATGTAAAAGGAGAGTAAATCCAATGGCTTCAATTCATTGATTAAGCTCCTTTTTCGTTGAATCCAGTATAGGACCACCAGTCCAAGAGAGGTGAAAAACATTTTGGCAAAGAGGGGTGGGGGAGGGGACCAACTGAGCTTCAGTCATGCCCAATTTTTGTGTTCACTTCACGAGAAGCTGACACAAGGCATTTTGATGTCCGAGGTGAAAAGGCCAAGTCCTGCAAAGGGGTTGCACTTAGTTTATGGACTATGGAGTTTGATTACTACTGGACTGACCATTTCATTTCATGGCTTCTTTTTGGGTGCAACAGTGTCAGGAATCACATTCACACCTTTTTCTTTTCGAGTTTTCATGCTATCATTCATCTCATCCATGCCTTCTACTTCCATGCAACTTGAGCCTCACCTGTCACAAACATCAAATAGGAAGTGGGTAATTTTTACCATAGAACAGGGATTATGCTTGTGGCCATCAGGTTTTTGTTTGTATTATCTCAACTGTTGTTTTAGTTTTACAGTAGAACAGGGATTATGCTTGTGGCCATCAGGTTTTTGTTTGTCTTATCTCAACTGTTGTTTTAGTTTTACAGACTAGGAGGGGAGGGAAAGCCAAAAGAGCGAACCCTTTTTTTTTTTTTGGAATATACATATTTTTAAAAATACTCTTATTATTTAAACTGATAAAAATGCTTATGGTATAAAACAGATTTTTTTTATTAAATTCTGATTTCATATTAGAATAGACATATAAAATATTTTACATGATCAGTTTATATAAATTTCTATAAGATAAGATGTTTTCTAATAATTTTATAGAATAAAAATATTTTTCAAAACAAATACAATTACGGATGATGTAAGCAGTTTTAAAAATCTACTCTTAACTGAAACTTCAAATTCTCCAAGTATTAGGTAAAAACTTCAAATTCTACATTTCATGGCCTCACCGATGATAATAGCAGCAATCCTAGCTAAATTTCATTCTTTTAACTTCAACAGGAATGGAACAATACTGCGTCAGCCCCGGGCTACACATCCTACCGGAGCCTCACCTGTCGGTTTTGGACAACCTTCTCCGAGACGCCCATGGCGCTTTGTACCTCAGAACACTGCGCTAATTAGCTTGTTTAGCTTTGTTTTTCCTTGTAATTCAAAAAAACAAAAAAGGAATGGAACAATACTGTTCTTCAGGAGATGAGGATTTGACACAATCTTTAAACATTAGCCCACAAGTGGTGATGAGGGCTCATTATAAAAGTAGGAACAACCCATGTCTGCAACTGCCAACTGCGGTTAAGAATTGGCATAGAACGGTTTCCATGTAGAAGCCTTGAGTTGGCAACATAGGCCTAAAAGGTCAAGGCCTTAGCTCAACCCGTGGAATTTGCGTCCTTGATTACAAGACTCATAAAGTGTATGTCCATGGTTGAAAAGTCCAAGTCTGTCTGGGTGTTTCATAACATCACGCTGAGTGGTAAGTACGTAGGTTTAACACAACTTCAGTGCATTTACATCTAATGAAGATGGAACTGTAGTTATAATAATATTGAACTGCAACTATGATTACAAGAGACTCCTTTCCTTATTTGCGAGCAATGTTCTGAAAATCAGATCAGTCATCGAATCAGTGGCTAGACTGGTTTGATCAGTTGAACTGGTGTGGCGTAATAATTATACAATAATTATATTTAATTATATATAATATTAAAAATATTTTAAAAATAAAAATAAAAAAAATTGTCTGATCTGTTGGACCGGTCAGACCAGACTGGTCAATTGACCGGTCCAATTGCATACCAATTTTGAAAGATAAATCGGACCAAACCACCGACCGGTCACCGATCGGACCGATCTGATTTTCAAAACTTTGCGAGTCCTCCAGGACCTTGGGGACTAATTCATCTCGTGGAGAGTGCCAGAACTGGTGGGTTCATGGGAGAGGCTGGTTTTTATGTTATCTTTTCTGTACGTGTCCTCCATTTTCTTGCTAGTTTTTTTCACTTCTTATTTCTTCATTCGTGAGGACCATTTGCGGAATCTACATATGTTAACAACTTCAAAGAAGCTTCAGCCATAAAAACAGGTGACTTATAAGGGAAATGTCATATCCATATAGTTGACTCTTTTATGAATCAAGTTGTTTTTGTCTTGCAATAAGTGGTTAATCATAAGAGCAGCATTAGTTGCTCTAGTAATATCGATCCAGCTTAAATATGGCTGCAGTGTAGAAAAGAGGCAAGTACTCTTGACTGGAGAGCAAACTAGCAAGCAAATGCCTAGATATTTCATTAAGAGTAATGGATGTTTAGCATTACACACAAGACGGAAAGAACAGGCAATGCAACGGAAACCTATTGGCAAACTAGAAAGGCAACTTCGTCCAGATGTCTAATCCTATATCATCATCCAAGAGATGTATTATGTCAGCCACTGCCACAGCACAACCAAGTACATTTTGCTCATAATTCAAGCAGTCATATTTACATAAGAAAAAATGGCCAACCAAAATCTGGAACTGTGCATATGGCATAAAAAGGAAGAACCAACTACCCAGAGGCTCTGTTGTAGAATTAACCAACATGTTGCAGCTACACTAGCCTACCCAACATACTTCCATCGTACTGTGGTACCTGTCAACGAAGAAATCACAAAAACAAAATGATAAGAAACAAAATACACTGCAATGAACCGAAGGAACAAAAAGTGGCGTTAGGCACAGTGGAAAACAAGATTCCAGAAGCATAAACAATGGCACCAATAATGGCAAAACTTTCTCAGCATAACACTTTGAAAAGGGGATTTCAAATAAGTGCACCTACTTGTCACTCATCAGTCATTCACAAGCAATCTTGGTGTCAAAGCTACTGAGGCAAATGGCAAATGCCTGGAAAGCTGAGATTGGATACTGATAATCCATAGTGAACACATCTTTACCCACTTTTCCAAACTGAAGGATGATGTTCTCATTTTCTTGCCCAGCAACTCCATTCTCCACAGAAGCAACTAGCTGAAAATTTTTAACTGAAGCCACCGTTACCCTTCCATTGAAGTTCAAACACCAGCATTGGAGTTGTTCATGCCATCTAGGTGCTTTGTTCTTCAACACAAGCATTTCTTCTTTATTATTAGACAGAGGGCCAGAGTGGAAATTCTCAACACGAGTTGATTTTGATCTAAAGAATGGAAGGGAAGGAAAGGAATCCAAATTGCTATGTAGAAACTCAGTTTGCGTAGGAGCCACACCTCCAGGTTCAACAGAAGAGGCAGGGATGGCATTCAGGACACATTGCATTCTCCTTGGACCCCTGATTTTCAAAGTGTCACAAGTTGGCATATAATCCAAAGACAGATGTCATGTACAGAAGTCTATTTTTTATTATATTCTCTAATTATCAATGATTCTCTCTAAAATGTTATGTTTTCTAGCAAGCGAGGAAAAGCAGAAATAACAGAATACCCCGCTTACCTAGAACCCAAAACATTTAACTCGTATGAGATGTGAGCAACAGGATAGTTCCCAGCAGGGATTCTCGGTGAAACTTGTTTGATATTAACTAGCCTAGAAGACCGACATTTGGTAACTTTGGCTACACCATTTGGAGGTTGTGCGTCATAGATTGTAAATTTGGTCCCCAAAAACTTTGATCTACCATAAGAAAAATCAAAATATTAATATGAGAATTGTAAAACAAAAAGAATAGAAACATGGCATCATTCTGTTGTTTTATATACCTCAACTTTCCAATATAAGTGCTCCTCCCCTTTGACGCATCATCACAGTTTAAAGAGATAATATAATCAGTGCAAGTAGGCCTTCTGCACCTTCGTGCAGCAAGAAGGAACTTGCCATCATCATTTGAAGCTGCCAACATACAACTTAGTTTCAATTAGTGCCTGAATAGGAAAATGAAAAGAGTAACATAAGGGTTCTAGCATCTCAAAATGTGAACAGTGAAACTGACAAGATAGGAAGCCTAAATAAACCAAATTCAAATCTCATCAGTTTCAAAGAGGAGGTCACATCAACAGATGAAAACATTAAAAGGAAAGGAAGAAAACGAACATCAGGTTGTTCACCTTGATTTAAGCCTAGGTAAAGATAATACGTTTGATTACTACGATTTCGCTTGATGTAGCATTGAAGAAGGGAGTCCCTAGGGCCAGGCTGCAAGACAATATATCAAGGAATTTAAAATGGATTCAATCAATATTCCAGAGTGTAATTGCAGTTGAAAATGTTGGTCACAAGTGGAGGAAGACATGTCCTCAAAGAATCTGCAAATTGAAGTATATTATCATGCTTCTAAGAAAGTTAATTTCCCAAACACAAAGAAAAAAGAAGTCTTTCACGGAAGTAGCAATTTGACCGAAACTAAATATACCCAACATAACTTACAGTAAAGTTGACAGCAACCCCACCTAGCACCATTAAGATTAATATCTAAGACTTGCTAATTCTTATATTACTCACAGGAAATTGAGTTAGATTTAATTAAAAAAATACCCTTACTATATAAATTTGAAGCCAATCAAATGTCATAACACAGGAGTAAAAAATCAATACTATGCAAATCACAGATTAACTCCATTGCATCAATGGTTCATACTCTTCCTTCAATAACTCTTTGATAATAATTGGAAAGCTTCCCATCATCTGCCTCCCTCACATTCAAAATAAATATTTTCTTGAAAAACTGAATAACTGAGTTTTTCATCCACATTGAATTATGAGGGCACGTCCTTATAAAGAAAGAACATTGTGCCTACCACAGAGCAGAAGTTTCCCTTTTCTCTCCAATGATTTATACTCGAGAAAAAGCATCACCATGACTGGAGTTCTTCTCCTTATTCGAAGATTTAATGGAAAGGTCACATTCAATTGTGTTTGTCTCAAAAGAGTGAGGTCGTATGCTAGCAGTAACTTGGTGTTGGCAACAAGTATAGCATAAGCTCAAGAAATGAAGTTCACAAAGAAATGAAGCAGAACCAAAAGGGAAAAAAAAAAAACAATGTATTCATCATACAATTGTTGTTCTAACTCACATATCACCAACACAAATTGTAACTGTTGAGTGCAATATATAACTATTATTATTCCTTATCCAGTTGCTTCAGATTGCTAACACAATGCAATATAAAGAGCATAAAGAAGTAGAAACAAACATTCAAAGGCTCAACGAGGGGTAAAACCTGCTTTAAGGAGATTGGAAATGTCAACTTTCCTGAAGCTTCCGGAGTTTGTACAATTTCTTTCATAATCTCTCTCCAGTTTCTGCAGACTCCAGCACAAGCAACAACATTCTTCCGAGGAGGCCATGTACTCTCTGACTCCTCAATCCTCATTAGCACGTCCCTCAAAAGTTCAGGAGGCATGTTAGCCCAACAGCTCTGCTTAAAGGCATCAAGAGGCACAAAGGAGCTATCCTGAACCACTCTGTGCGACCTCGACCGCATCGGATATCCAAACTTGACATCGAATCCTTTTCTAGACATACTCCCAAACTCACCTTTCATGTCCTGCAATATACTCTTGAAAGACATTTTTGGTCCCCCCAGCAATTCCTACTCTCAAAAGTTCTATCAAACCCACGCCTAAATTCACATAAAAATCTAAACTTTACGACAAAAATTAATATTTTTACTCAACTTCCAATGGTTACTGAGTTCCCAACACTCTTCCATTCAAAATAAAGGGTGAATTCTAATGAATTACATCCAGAGACGGAAATAACTCGGCATCAAACAACTGTGATTTGGATCTACAATGGCAAAATACAAAAACTTCGACAACTGGAAAACAAACAGAGACACCCAAAAATGATCAAGTAACGATTACACATATAACCATAGATCAATCAGTTCCCAAATCGCAAAAACCATTATACCAGATAATCCAATCAAACTCGATGAACTCCGACATGAAACTGAGATAAAAGGGCTAATTTGCCTAAAGGGTATCCAAAAGTGGATCGGAATCAGCAGCCCGAGAGGAAATGGTATGTGAGCAAGGAGTGAGTGCGAGGCTGTGCACGTTAGGGTTTGGCATGTGTTCTTTTTCTTTCTTCCACTGACTGAGGCCAAAAGAGAGAGCACATCATCAGAATACAGAACTGGCTTTGCCACGTGGGCCCGTTATCGCTTATCCAAATAGTCGCCTCTTTTAAAAGCAGGAATTATGGATATATTATATTTAATAACAGAGAAGAGAAGAGTGATAGAGCAGAGGAATTGAAAATAGAAATAATAATAAATATAGTGAATAATAAAAGTATTATTCTTTATTCTATTAAAGGTACGAAGTATTTGATATAAAATATTTTTTTTACAAGTTATTTTAAGAGGGTTTTAATTATAAGAAGACACCTTTAAGTCATTATTTTCAGTTCGAACTGGGTAGGCTCTTTGTGAGAGGTAAAACACTAATCCTAAATTTTAAATGGTTGCATGTATAAAAAAATTTTGAACTCGTAATCTTACTTAACCGAAGAAAATCTTTATCCAACTCACCAATATCTTGAGGTTAAAATATTGTTTATTTAAGTATAAGTTATGTAAAACTTAAATCCGGTCCGGGTGTGCTCAAAGTTCACCGAAAGGAAGCAATAAATAATATAAACAGAGGCATAAGATGCCTATCCCAATTCCCAAGTTGTGACAAATAGTAAGTAAAAGATTTTATTCCCTTTCTTGGAAGTGTTATCGCCACTTTTACTTGTCCAAGTTGGAATCAGGAGTGTAGGAAATTTCCGCCCAAAGTGACGACAAAGTCATATATAAAAAAAAATATCAGGGTCTGAATTGCATGTACCAGTTCCTACCCGAGAATAACTCTCACATTCACATCGTTTTCTCCAATCAAGTCCCTCAACCCAACCATCAACTAACTAGTCTTTTTCTTATAAAACCAATGTGGACCTTTTTTTAACTATCCAAGAACGTAGACATTTTTGGAGTCTTGGCAAAAAATCAAACAGCCATACGTATGATTGGATTTTGACGTCCAGTCAAAAAATTTTATTAACTCTAATTATAATTTAATTTAATTTTAATAAAATCAAATATCTTACGTCTAATTCTTAATGTTCTTAAAAATTCACAATTAAGTCCAACTTAATTAAAATTAATTTTTTAAACTATTCTTTAGGTGAGACTCGTTAGGTTCCTAATATATTAACAATGATTATAAATTATAATTTTCCTTCATAATTAGAATTAGATAAATTAAAAATCTTTTTAATTTATCTTTAATTCTTCAATTAAACAATATATAATCATAGATTAAAATTAACATCTACCGATATGTCATGACTACTCAAATATTAGAAATGTCAAAGTAGTTTGACTTAATATGTTTATGTATGGTTATGATGTATGATTTAATCATTTCGTTATCTAATATTCCAATTACGTATAAAATATAGATATAGTGTGTACTCTTTTTAAATTCAATTATATTCATTCTTACTAATTGGTAATTGATTTATAATTCATGTTTAAAAACACTTTTTCAAATATGAATTCATTTTAGCCAGAGAGCTCTTTCAATCATCACTTATCAAGAACATTGAAACATTCTCTCTAATTACTTTTGAGTGATGAATCATTTATTGACTTATTCAACTGTCTTCATATGGTTCGTGATATATATAAATACTATTGATTAAGCTACCCTAATTAGAATAAGTCATAAGTAGCATCAAAATATAGTAATTCCTACATGAGATACTTTGATAATTCCAAGTTTAAGGATTAATTATACAACCATCATGGTAAGAAAATCCACAGATACATAAGTAATATTTCTTTTAGAATTTTTATAATCAGGTCATTTTAATTAACTTATTCTTTAATAAGTACCTACACATTTATGTAAGCATCTACATATTTTAATTAATGAGATCAATTATTTTCGTAATTAGAAAGAAACATAACGTGTGCTATTTTACCGTTTCATCAATATCTCGTCTTAATGAAACTACAATTAGAAATAATTTAGGAATCATGTATAAATACAAATTGAATTTCATAATTATAATCTCTTTATAATTTTAATTGCATAGTAATTATTTCAGAAATTTTATCTATAGTATTAAAACATCAAATATAGTTAACAAAAAAATAGAGATAAAGAATGTCTTTATTAGTTAAAATAATAATGACATACAAAAAATTCCAACTAACAGATTAGCTGCAAGATATAAACTAACAATTTCCCATTTGAACTAGAGTTAATCGCTTACATATCTTAATACCTTATTCATTTATATGTCAAATCATATCTCTTATAATACAATAGCTTAGTGAGAGAATTAGTAAGATTCCTTTCAATAGGAACTTGATATAATACTATGTCTTTCCTCCACTATCTCCCTGATCAAGTGAAATTTCTTGAGTATATGTTTAGATCATTAATGAGACCTTGGTTCCTTTGCCTGTGTAATGACACCATTGTTGTAACAGTATAATACTATTGGCTCAACAATGTTAAGAACCACTCCAAGTTTGGTGATTAACTTCTTGATCTAAACTGCTTCATTTATTGCCTCTAACATTGAAATTTATTTTGCCTCGATCATAGAATCTACTGGTTGGTTATTTAGAACTCTTCCAACATACTGCACTCATATTCTAAGTGAAGATATACTGTGACAATGATTTTCCATCAACTGGATCTAACTAAAAACTGATATATGAATACCCCTAAACTCTCAATTCAACTCCTCTATAAACCAAGAAAACATATTTAGTTATTCTCAAGTACTTTAAGAAGTTTTTCACAAATGTACAGTGACCCTCACTAGGATTTACTTGAAACATACTCGTTATACTCAAAGAATAAAATACATCTTCTCTGATACATAACATTGCACATATGATGGATCTAATTGTCGAAGTATATGGAACACAATTCATTCTATTTCCCTCTTTTTGTGTCTTAAGACACATACTTTGTAAGAGAGAAATCCCATTCACGTGGATAAGAATCCCCTCTTGGAATTCTTCATTTAAAACCTCTTTAGCACTTTATCTATATATATGGATTGAGATAATCTAATTAACCTCTTTGATCTATATCTATAGATCTTTATTCCCTAAATATATAATGCTTCTCCTATATCCTTCATAGAGAAGTTCTTAGATAACCAAATCTTTATAAATTGGAGCATTGGCATGTGGTTCCCAATAAGTAATATCTCATCCACATATAGCACCAGGAAGACGACTACACTCCTACCTACCTTCTTATAAACACACGGTTCATCCATATTTTTTATAAAATCAAGTTCTTTGATTGTATTGTCGAAACAAACGTTCTAACTCCATGATGCTTACTTAAGTCCATAACTAGACTTTTGCAACATGCATACTTGATTAATAACTCTCTTGGATTCAAAACTCTTATGTTGTGTCATGTACGCATCCTTCAGTAGATTCCCGTTAAGAAATGTTATTTTGATATCCATTTTCTAAATTTCATAATCATGATATGCGACTATAGCCAATAAGATCCTTAAGTCTTAAAGTACAACTATTGACGAAAAGATTTCATCAAAATAAACTCCTTATTTTTGTTTGTAACCTTTAGTCACTACTGTTTCTTTTTACATATATACATTACTAACTATACTCATTTTTCTCTTAAAACCCTACTTGCATCTTATAGGTTCAATACCATTAGGAGCATCCACCAAAGTTCATACTTGGTTAGTGTACATAGATTCTATTTTAGATCTTATAACTTTATTCCATTTTAAAGAATAAATGCGAGACATTGCTTCTTTAAAAGTAGTAGGCTCATCATTTATGAGTAAGACATCGTCTTTTCCCTTTTCAATATGTAGATCTAATCCAATGAGTGGACAACGTATTTTACTAGTGCGTTGTAGACTATGTGTCTCTTAAACTCTCGATTGTCATCAAATTGAGGTTCATATTCCATCTAGATGTGAATTTATGAATTTTGAATTTCTTAAGTTGTACCTCACTCCTATTAGTTTCCTTGAGAATAAATTCTCTTTCTAGAAATATAGTATGTCTTGAGACAAACACCTTTTGCTCAAGAGGATGGTAAAATTAATATCTGAAACTGTTTTTCAAATATGCCATAAATTTGCACATATTTGACTTTACTTGAGGCTTATTTGATGTTGCATGCTTTACATAAGTATCATATCAACAAATATTTAGGTATCACATGTTTGTTCTACTACCATTGTATATCTCATATGGAGTCTTGTTAATTGATTTGGATGGAACTCCATTCAGAAGGTAAGCAACAGTTTTAAGGGTATATCCCTAAAAGGAGACAAGAAAGACTGGATGACTCATCATTGAATGTAAATGATGTTTCTAGTAATAATTGGAATATAATAACAATTACCTAGTTCTAGTTCAAGGCCAAAAGCAAAGTTATAACACTTGTTCCTATAGTTAATGTAGCAACTCTTGCTCTATTACCAACCTGTAGGTCCACTTTGCCTTTCTTCAATAATCTACTCCTTATTAATATATGTATGTTATTACAATATGAGAACCACATTCAATATCTAATACCCAAGAATGTGGAATATAAGTAGAAAAATTGATCTCAATCATAAAAATATTTGAAGAAGCAACTTTCCCATACTTCTTATCTTTCAGGCTAGTAAGATAAGCTTTGTAGTTACTTTTCCAATATTGATTGTCTCCATAATGAAAACATGTCCCTTTTTCATTGCTCTTTTTCTTAATACCACCTTCGGGCTTTACTACTTTAGTAGAAGCCTTCTGTTTCTTTTATTATTTTTTAGAACCCTTTTTCTTGCTTTTAGAATAATTAATGATAGAAACTGAATTGAGTTTCTTCTTAAGGAACCCTTCTACAATCTTGAGCATATTCAATGGTTTATGTAATGACACATCCTTTTAGTTTGTGTGCAAGTTCATAACAAATTGTGAAAAGCTTAACTAAGAGATTATAGCACCGTATCAATGCTTAACTCATGGTCTATAGCAAAACTTGATTAGTATAACTCTTTAAGATGCTGAATTATAGCAGGAGCATCCAAGTTCTCATGTTGCTTTTGAAGCTTCGAAGACATAGGCCCTGTTTGGCAATCAGCTGATTGTATTAGCTGTTAGCTGATTGTATCAGTTGTTAACTGATAGCTGATTCTATTAGCTGATTTGACCAGTGGATTGCATTAGCTGTTTGTTATTTGATGTTTGGTAAAATTAGCTGTTTATGTGTAAAATTACTTATGAGGACGTGACTTTAAAAAAATTATAAGGGTATGAATATTATATATCTTAGTATTTCGTTGGATATTTCTTATAAGAATTTAGACTACAAAAATTAAGTATATAACTCTAATAATAATAATAATAATAATAATAATAATAATAA
>JANZLC010000009.1:16433515-16449789 GCA_026413385.1 Erythroxylum gracilipes
AATTATCCCATGGACTTTATCATATACATCTAAATATGTACAAGATAAAGAATGCCTTTAAATAATTTATCACTAAATTATAACAAAAATGATTGGTTGTAGGGCATAAAACAACAAATTCATATCCTCATTTGGAGTTTTCTAACATATAAATTTAATTTTTAGTAGTCTAAAGCACGTGTGACTATGGGATGTGTGATCTTCACTTTTAGAAAACCGATTAGCAGGAATCAATTAAATAAAAAACCCTAATTAATTTAAACAAGGATTTAAGCCTGAATTTTTTTCAAATCAATAACAATCAAGCAATTTAATCCAATTAAACAATTAAAGGAGGCTTTAATCCTACTATTGAACAACTAATAGTGATCGAATCAGGAGCGTATCAATTTTTTTTACGGTTTCTCAATTGAATCTTAATAATAATTAACTTGAAAACATTAATCATAAAATAAAAGGGTCGTATCGAATTCAAAATTCTTGCTGAAACCTTTTTCAAAACCTTTTTTGAGGTGTCAACTACAAACTAACCAAACTTCCAACATCTAACAGTATCCAAGTAGTAAAAGAAAGAAACTCAACTTTTGAGAGGAAATAAGTAGAAGTGCTAGCTCTCTTGCGCTTATTTCTTATAAATAGAAAAAAACATTAGGGTTTATTTTTATATAAAAGTTAGATATTCTAATTATAATCAAAGTCAAACTCTAATTACATTTTAATAAAATTAACTATCTCATATTTGATCTCTAAAGTTTCTTAAACTTCACAATCAAGTTCAACTTAATTGAAATTAATTTTCTCTTTTAAGTTGTTCTTTATGTGTGACTCATTAGGTTCCTAATATATTGACAATGATTATAAATTATAATTATAATTCATAATTAGAATTAGTTAAATGAAAACTCTTTTTAATTTATTTTTGATTCTCCAATTAAATAATTTATAATCATAAATCAAGATTGACATCTAGCAACATGTCATGACCATATAAATATTAGGAATTTCAAATTGATTTAACTTAACTTGTCCATAGATTGTTGTGATGTATAATTTAATCATTTAATCATCTAATCTTCTAATTGGACATATAATATGAATATTGTGTCTACCCTTTTTTGATCCAATTATATTCATTATTCTTAATTAGTAATTGATTTATAATTGATATTTGAAAACACCTTGTTAAATCTCAATTCAATCTCTATAGAAAATTCTTTAAATCATTACTAATAAAAAACAATAGAGCATTATCTCTAATTACTTTAGAATGATGAATCCTTTATTGACTTACTCAACTATCTCCATATAATTCATTCTATATCTAAGTATTACCGATTGAGTTATCCTAATTAGAATAAGTCACAAGTAGCATCAAAACATAGTACTTCTCGCATGTGATACTTTGGTAATCTTAAGTCTAAGAATCAATTATACAACTATTATGATGAAAAAATCTATAGATCCATAAGTAATATTCTATTTGAGATCTTTATAATTGAGTCAGTTCAGTAAACTTATTATCTAATAAGTATCCACATGTTTGTTTAAGTATTTGCATACTTTAATTTATAAGATTAATTACTTTCTTTATATGAAAAAATATAACGAGCGCTAGTTTTTTTTGGGTAAATGAGCGCCAGTTTTACCATTTCATCAATATGCCATCTTGTTGAAACTACAATTAAAAACAATTTTGATAATAATATTATCTCAAATCAATTACTTTCTTCATAAGAAAGAAACAAAATATGTATTAGTTTTATTGTTTTATCAATATCCCGTTTTATTGAAACTACAACTAATATTATCTCAATTTAGAAATAATATTGTCTCAATTTAGGAGTAATACAAATTAAATGTTATAATTATTATCTCATCATATTTTTAATTATATAGTAATTATTCTAAAGATTTTATCTTTAGCATTAAAACATCAAATATAATTACAAAATATATAAAGATAAAGAATGGCCTTATTAATTAAATAATAATATCATACATAAATTAAATTGCAACCAATCAATTAACTACAAGGACATTAACTAGATAGATATAGCGGAAAGAATTGAGGTATAGTTTGAGCTTTAATTTACGAGTTATTGAATTAAATGTTAAATTATTTTTATCATCTTATGTTTAATTTAAAATATAATTTTAAGAAGAAAACATCAGAGAATGATTTTATTTTTAATACTAGTAATTTAAAAATGCATAAAAATGGTGTTACTTATGCAATACTAAGAAATTTGTGTCCATAAACAACGATCTATATCTATTATTATATTTCGTATTCGCATCTATTCTACTCGGGAGACTGTCTTCTCGCCCGGTGATTTACTCAATTTATCAAGATAAACGTTAAAAGAGTGTAAAATTTCCTCGCACAACCGGCCAGTTATGTAAGCGAAGACTTTGAAAGTTGTAGAAGAGAAGTCTGAGTTTACCACCAGAGGTTTGAACTTTGAAGGCCTTAGCAACAAATGGAAAAAGAAAATGTCACCCATCAAATTCAAACCCCTAAACCATTTCCAAGTCACTTTCATGGTTGTACATTGCCAATTTTGTCGAGACATTTGGGAGCCTCAGGTATATCCGTACGTCAGTATCCCTTATTTTAAGTGCTGAAGTGCATAGCGGTATGTAATTGTCGCAGGGTTAAATGACCTGATCGGATTATTTGTTCTATTTTTATTGTTTTAATATTATTTTAATTTATTTTATCCACATATTTACGTAAGATCTATATAAATATGTAGATGAGATAAGTTATAATAGTAAAAATAAAATAGCATACACCTGGTAGCGGATCTACAATGTGGCACTTGCCCCCACTTCCAATAAATTTCATTAAAAAAAATTATTTTTTTAAATTTTGTCTCCATAAAAAAAATAAACTTTTACTCCTATTAAAATTTTCCCTCCATTAAAAATAAAATTTTATCCTTATTAAAATTTTACCCCTACTTAAATTTTTTATGGATCCGCCCTTGCATACACCTCCTCGTCAGATGACATATCTCAGTCCCTTTGTTAATGCCGGAGGTCATTAATTAATTCGAATATACACCAAATAAAAGAAAAACTTATTTTATTATATAAATTAACAAAATTATCAAATTAAAAAAAATATCTTTCTTTTGTCAACTTATTGCATCGGTTAATTATAAGTAAACTAAAATGAATTAAACTTATATTAATTATAAAAAGTTAATATTAAGTAATTACATTTTTATTAAAAATAAATACAAATTATTACTTATTTAACATTTAGAAATTATCAATAAAATTGATTTTAATTATTTAGAAAAAAAATCAAAATCAGACCAAAATTACAAAAAGAAAACTCTCCAAAGAAGGGAAATAGAAAAATCGAAAATCGAATCTGACCACATAATCCAACGGTGCGTATTCGACAGATCACCAGCGGAAACAAACGCCACGTATGAGGCTCGGGTTAGCTTCACTGTTCTAACTAAATAAAACCCTCTCTCTGTTTTTCAGAAAAAGAAAAGGAAAAACCCTCTCTCTGTTTCTCTCTCTTATACTCCAAGTACGAGGTTAGTGTTTGCCTGTTTCTCATTTAAAGTTCTGTTTTGGTATCCTTGGGTTTTAAGTTGGCCTTTTGTCTTCAACAACCTCTTTGTGTCTTTTTCTTTCTACTTTTAAGTTTGCATGTCGTTGATGGTAAGAGAAATCTGAATTGCCTTGGACGGTACGAGGGAAGGGGTGACCATGCTTTCGACCATTCACTGTTGGTTGTTGCCTTTTAGTATCCGTTTGGTTGCCAATAAAGTGGAGGAAAACGAATCTTGTACTTTTTTCTTAAATTACAAGAGTAGTCATAAAGAGGGCTTCTTCATTCTTGGTTCTTTTACAATTTAAGTTTTGAATGAAGGGTGAGCAAGTTGAATTTGTAGCTTCTTTTCAAAGTTTATTAATTGAGTTCCAATATTTAGTATCAAAGGTTTGGCTCGGTTACTTCACTTATGAAAAAGTTACATGAATTGCTGACTTAGGATCAGAGTCAGTAAAAGATGAGTTCATAGAAGGCTTATCTAGGGTCTCATTTGTTTTTTTTTAATAATGGTGTGATTCGTTTCTTGTTTACTGCTTCAAGCTCTAGGCCTTATAAAGATTTTTACAGTTGTCTGCTATTGATTTTGTTTCTTTCGGTGGTCAGAGCAGGGAGCTTGTTTCCGGTAGTATTATGAGATGAGTCCCAGTCTGATTTCAGTTGTTTCAAGGTTGGGCTTGAGGACGCAGACTGATGAAGTGTCTGTTCATTCCATAACTTTGTTTGTTGCACTCCTTTGTGCTTGCATTCTGGTTGGTCATCTTCTTGAGAAGAATCGCTGGGTTAATGAGTCGATTACTGCTCTCGCCATTGTGAGTTTTTATCTATTTAATTATGGATTTGTTTAGCTATGTTGTTGGGTTGAGAACGGTTTGGTAAAACATATCGTACTCTGGAAAGTGTTCTGATGTTTTGGCTGCTTCATTGCAGGGTCTTGTTACTGGGATTATTATCCTGTTAAGCACCAAAGGAAGAAGCTCCCACGTATTTGTATTCAGCGAAGAGCTTTTCTTTATTTATCTTCTTCCGCCTATCATATTCAATGCAGGGTAAGTTGAGCTTATCATCATGGCTTCCCTATTTTACTTGTTTTTGTTTTCTGTACCTTTACCTTGAATATCACATTCAAATGCTGGTTCGCAAGTCCAGAGGTTCAGATATCCTTTCAAGAATATGCATTGAAGGAAAACAAGAAGAAATATCCTTTCAAGATTTGTCCCTTACCTTCTCTTTTTTCATGTTTTCCTTCTAAATATGCCTATAAACCTTTGTTTATGTGAGTAAGTAGCGGATAATCACAGTCCAAGTTATGGATAATGCACCTTCTCGATTCCTCTGTTGTAGCTCTTGTTCTTTCTTCATAACAGGATGGTATTTGATTTTCTCGTTGGTTGCTTACTTTCTGATCGTCACACTAAATGGGAGTTGCTAAAATGAGGGATCCATTTGGAAAAGCAATAATCTTGACTTGTTATGAACTAATCCTTTTCATTTTTACTAACTGTTTACAGAAGTAAGGGTTTAGGAGAGAGAAAGACAGGCATTTTCATAAAGGCCTACATCGACAGTCACAACCACCAAAATGCTACATCTTTCTAAGATATTGTGTTTTTGTACACAGTACATGAAGCCCTATTTATAGGGAGTAATGTTGTGTGTGTGTGTGTGTGTGTGTGTATTATAAGTAATATTATCTCTTGATTTACATTTTAATATTGGAGTCTATAATTAGTTATAATTCTCAAGGATGATAACAATCAATCTCCAAATATTCTGACACTAAGAAATCCATATATGCACATTATTAGTTCATTAGACTTGATGAATTGTCCTCTTTTTTTTTTGGGGGTTATACCTCTCATGCACATAGTTTCTGCTTTTCAATTTATCTCTTCTTATGAGGATTTTGATCACTCGAGACTTTCGTTCTCAGTTTTCAGGTGAAAAAGAAGCAGTTTTTCCGGAACTTCATGATAATTGTAATGTTCGGCGTTGTTGGAACTTTGATATCATTTGCTATCATATCAATAGGTGTGTTCCAATAATCCAGTTGCTTAGTATTAGCAGTGATTTTCTTATTGAAGTTGCATATTTGTTGGAATTTTGAAGATATCCTATATATTTTGTATGTGGCCTAACTTCTCGTTTGAATTCTGGAATGATGTTGCTGTTTACAGTTTCTCTTTGCATGCCAAATAAACATACAATCACAAGTACTTGAAGTACTGTATCTTGTAGTGTAATAGTTCTTCAAGTCATTTGGATGGAGAATAGATGCTTGTTATGCTATATCCTGTGAAGTTTTGTTAAATAGATTGTTTAGTAATTCAACATGAGTAGATAAAGACTGCACAAAACAATTGTATATAGACATAAATGTATAATCTACATGTTGATGACTTTCAAAGTTTTGAGTTGTTTTCAAACTTACAATTTGGAGTTTGATGCTGTGCATGTTTTAATTTGCTTTGTTTGAGAAAGCCTGCAAATTGGTTAAGAGGAAGAAGTGAGCATTATGAAACCTAAAAAGTGAATTGATAAGGGCCCTAGCAAAGGATCTAGTCGTGGGTCGAGACATGGGGAAGCTTACTTCCTTTCCCTTCGCCGTGTTCTCCCCTTCCACTGGCAAACCTATGATGAAAGCCGAGGGAGAGGCTTGTCCTTGACAGAGCCTCGCTATAACACTGATTTTTTTTTGTAAAATTCTGCTTATTCCTCTTATTCTCAGCAGTCCCTTCAAATAGGGTTTAAAATAACAAACATTAACCCTAATTAGGACTCCTAAGTATAAAATAGAATCACAACTAAACTAGGAAACATAATAACTAGGACTCCTAATTAGGTATAAAGTCTAAAATAGAATCACAACTAAATAGAAAACATAATAACTAAAAGTTTGAAAATATTGAATAATTATAATGGTTTTGGGCAGCCTTATCAGCAACCCTCTTCGCTGCCTCCACTAAATCAGCCGCCACCTTTCTTGCGCCTTGCGTAGGTCTTACCCACGAATGCATCATGAATTTATGTTTGTTCTACCATTAGAAGTGAAGATATTTGATTTCTTATTTGTTGGTAACCTTTTGATCATTGATTCAGGTGCAGCGCAGTTGTTCAAAAAATTTGATGTTGGTGTACTAGAGCCGGTAGATTATCTTGGTATATGTCTCTCCTCAAAATTTAGCTTTCGTCTCATTTCCAAAGTTCATGATTTTCAGTCGAAATGCCCTTTTAATTTGGATTTAGTCCTTTCCTATAGAGCCTTATGATAATTTATTCTCTGGATTTGACACTTATCATTGTCAGTGAACTATCGTAAAGAAGAAAAATAGTTAATGGAATAATCCATGAATTGAATCGCACTTCTACTGGTCTGTTCTTAATATTGTTGCTTTGCCTTTCCTTGTTTTAGCACTTGGAGCAATCTTTTCAGCCACAGATTCTGTTTGTGCCTTGCAGGTATGCATTTGTTCGAGGCTTTATTTGTTAGGCTGAGAAGAAAATAAACTTAATTTTATTTTGTTGCTGAGTTTTATACTTGATATGCCAGATCCTTAACCAGGAAGAAACACCTTTACTATACAGTATAGTCTTTGGAGAAGGTGTGGTAAATGATGCTACAGCTGTTGTGCTGTTCAATGCCATCCAACGGTTTGACCTCTCTCATATCACCTCAAGCATAGCAATTCAGTTGTTGGGGAACTTCTTGTACCTGTTCACGACAAGCACGTTACTGGGAGTGGTGGTGAGTTCATTCCCTTCGTCTCCAAAACTCCCATCGGCAGTGCCTTCTTACTGTTTGTTCACAGTTCTTTCCTACTCTTCACATATACCCGGGGAACGTACTACTATTGGTTCTTGTTGAGTATGCAATTTCAGGTTTTATATTTGCTTGGAAAGTCCATATTTCATCAGAAAATGGCTACGTAAGAGTGGTGAAACTAGACATTCAAAGCCATTAATTCCAACTTCTGACATTGATATTTAGCTATTAGCATTTTTAAGAAATTTAGATTCACTTGCAACCTAAAATTCAAGTTAGTGATTGATGGTCGTGGAGCTTTAGAGATGAATTGCTTAAACTGTCATGTTTGTCTTTCTTCATCAAGCTTTATTCTTATTATTTAAAGTATTCCTAACCTTCCTGAAGCCATGGATGCACCCAATGCATATATGTTACAACACTTGTTTTTTGTTTACTCTCAGGTTGGATTGTTGAGTGCTTACATGATTAAGAAGTTGTACTTTGGCAGGTACTTAATGGTTTTCAATGAATATTTTGCTGGATTACTTTCCCATTGCATCACCCTCCTTTTTCCTTTCCTAATTGAAAACAAACTAGCTTAATTATGCATAATTTCAGGCACTCTACCGATCGTGAAGTTGCTCTCATGATTCTCATGGCTTATCTTTCGTATATGGTGGCTGAGGTATGAATTTTTTTTGAGCCATCAAGCAATCTATGATTTTGAATTTTGTGAATCCATTTTTAATTATGTTCTTGGACAACTTGCAATTCAGATACTCAATCTAAGTGGAATTCTCACAGTTTTCTTCTGTGGTATCGTAATGTCACACTATACCTGGCACAATATAACTGAGAGTTCAAGAGTCACTACCAAGTATGTTTTACTTATATATAAACTGTTTTGGAAGATCAAAATACATTATGCTTCACATACTTATGTTCCTCCAATTTGTGGAATTTAGATGTAATTTTAGTAAATCTCCTCTGCTTTACTTATTTTTTATGCAGACATGCATTTGCAACACTGTCATTTATCTCGGAACTTTTCATATTCCTCTATGTTGGTATGGATGCTTTAGACATTGAGAAGTGGACAGTCGTCAAGAAAAGGTAATACTACAGGTCTATATCATCATTGTTAGAAGTCTTTTTCTATGCATAATGAATTTGCATGTTCCCGTCTTCAAAAGCTTAGAAACGCACTGTCTAATTTTTGTGATCCTTTTGAGATTATAATTGGACATGGTAATAGCCTTTAGTTACTGAGACCGTTTGTCATGTATCAAATTCCAACAGTCCCGGGACATCAATTGGTGTGAGTTCAATACTGTTTGGACTAGTTCTGGTTGGCAGAGCAACTTTCGTGTTTCCCTTGTCTTTAGTATCCAATCTAACAAGGAAATCTGGGGATGAAAAGATTGGATTCAAACAGCAGGTATGGATATTATTCATCTTATTGCTAATGTTTCTCATGATCATAAAGAGGAAGAATGGGTTGTTAATTTTCTCCCTCAACAGATCATTATATGGTGGGCTGGACTCATGCGAGGAGCCGTATCTATTGCACTAGCGTATAACAAGGTAAACAATGGAGCATAGAATTAGTCTGTGTTTGCTTTAATTTAATTTACTTTGAAACATTAATGGAACTGATGGTCAGGAGACTGCAAAAATTATTATGTTTGTGCTGTATACTCGTGCAGTTTACAATGTCGGGACATACCGAACTTAAGGGAAATGCTATCTTGATCACCAGCACCATATCAATCGTTCTCTTTAGCACAGTGGTAAGGAAGCGCTCGTATCTAATGCGCAAAAGTTTGTCTGTACGGTTCAGATAACTTGATGCTGAATATTCATTGATGCTTTATCAGGTTATTGGGATAGTGATGAAGCCACTTATAAGGTGGCTACTCTCTCAGAAACACACGAACAGCACAGCACCTTCTGACTCTGCAGCTCCGAAGACTCTTACAATACCTCTTCTAGTAAATGGCCATGATGCAGAATCTGACTCCGGTGGCGACCACAATGTTCCACGGCCAATGAGTCTGCGCATGCTCCTCACCACCCCGACTAACACTGTGCATTACTACTGGCGGAAGTTTGACAACGCATTCATGCGTCCTGTATTTGGTGGAAGAGGATTCACACCATTTGTTCCTGCTTCCCCGAATAAGAATCTTCTCCATTGATAATCAACTGACAAGAATCGGTAACCTGTGTAGACAAGAAGAGTATGAATATGAAGATGCTAAAGAGAGTAGTTCACCTCCAGTAGTCAATGCTGTTGATGAATAGGATGTCGTGTTTGTTTTTGTCATTATAATATATAACATATAAAACGATCGAGGAAGGGTGGGACGTAAAAGCAGGTGGTCTTTTGTACAGAATTAGACTCTCAAGTATACATCTAGAGAGGGAGAACTCAGGTTCTAGCCATACAAGGGGCGCTTGGTCAAGCCTATTTTGATTTATTTTGGTGATTGGTTTTATATATTTTCTCTATAGTTTGCCCATTACCATGAGAGTACGTGTTAATCCTTAATTTGCATGTAAACTTATCTGGTAAGCTAAGAAAGTTAGGAGAAGGGGTTTACTATTGAATAAATTCCAGATACACTGTAAAACTGGTATCATTGTTTAAGAAAAATGGAAAGCTTAATCAAACAATCTGATCAATTTGAAATTATTAAGAAAAACCATAACACTGCAATCTAAATAACAATGTTAATTAATATAACAGTCTGAATAACAATCTAAGCAATATATATATATTTACACACTGTAATTAACTCTACTGTTAAGGAATTTATATTAAATAAATATTTATTGATAAAATATATACACATTATCTACAGTGTTAAGTTACACATTTAATTCACATACTAAGGTATTCTGAATTTTAATGTATTTTAACCATTTTAAAATTTTGAATATATTAAATACCACTTAATAGATTTATATTTACAAAATAAAAAATCAATTCATAAATATTAATAATTAATTTTTAATAATTCTAAAATATGTGCACATTAAGTATTTACAACACTTAATTATTCATTTAATAAGGCAAAATATTTAAATGAAGTATTATAATATGCATGTGTATTAGTGAAAGTAATCATTATTTATCAAAAATTAACTTATGTTAAAAAATTTAAGTATGATATAAAAATAATTTAATGAAAATTTATAAAAAATTATTGTATTTATTAAAAGTATAAATTTATGATAAAGTTATTATCGTTTTTTCTACAAATACCTAACATGAAAAGCGAATTTAATTTTAAATTTAGAAAATAATAACATTTTATAAAAATTAAAATATCACATGAAAGTTTAAAAAGTAACATACATTTATAAAATTAGGTATTTTAGGTTTATAACATAAGACTTCTGTTAAATTTTCATATGTTTATTAAAATTATAGATGTAACTTTTTATAGTGATTATTATATTTGTATTGTTATACTTTTCTTCATCTCATATTTATATTATAAGATTATTGGCAGTTTTATAATTTTAACAGAATATTGTAAAAAATATACTAAACACGTTTTTTCTATTGCGCCCGTCCTAAAAAATCATATTAAGTAAAAAATTAAGGAAATTTTAATTTGAAATATATTTATTTTTGAACTTAAAATTTAAAATTGAATATGAATATATGAATACTAATTTGCTTATTATTTAATTTTACAATAAATTAAGAGTTATTATAAAAATTTATATCCATAACAAAATAAAATTATTTTAAAATTAACTAACAACTTTTTCTACAAAATATAATTATTTAACATAGACTTAATATATATTTAATTCACTATAAAATTGTAAAATTATAACAATATTATAAATAATAATTTATTTGTACAAAATATTATACTTATTAATTTGATATACATTCTAAAAGAGCCCATATCAAGTGGAGCATAGAACATTACATATGACGTAGCGTTCTTCTATCGGTGGAGAACGATAATCCCCAGATTCTACATATGGGAACTCCAAGTCTGGAACCAAGTGTTATTAAGCAACTAAAGTGGAAATTAAATTCGGTAACAGGTGTCTCTACCGCTGCTTGTGCTCTTTTTGCCAATTCGCAGAGTCGTTTTGGAGCAGAAACGGAGGAGCCAAAGGTGCACGACGAATCAGCTACACCTTTCCTCTCCTCTCCTCCATGTACATGGACATACACCCTCTGTTTTGCTCTCTCTATTTTAGTATATTTATGGGTAGTATATTTAAAGGGTTTTTATTGGGAATCCTATAGAAAGATGGCAACATATTGTAGTGGATACTCTTCAATTCATAGTTTTTAGCTGCCTCTTCCAGACGAATGCACGAACTGGCAGTACCAATTACTGGTCTGGTATACTCCTCCATTACCGGCTGCCTTTCACCTATCTCTTAATCTTTTGGTTTGGATCCCTCGAAATTGTCTTTAAAGTCTTTTGGAGGTCCTCTTATCCGATATATGTTGTCAATAAAGGGAGCAAGTTCACCTTCCTGAGACTTCTTTCCTTGCATAAACCAAATAAAAACAACAGTGAATTAATAAGAAAATTACTAAAATAACTCAATGAAATAACACGACAAAAATGTATATATATACAGACAAAATAATCAATAAAACAATGAAAATTAAATTAAGTGCAAATGCTAAATATCTCCCCAACAACAGCACCAAAAACTTATTGTACCCAAAATAAGTTCTAAAAATACCTAGGCTATCATACTCGCAAGTATACGAGGTAGTTGTAGTTGATTGCCTAGGGTCGTCTCTCATGGAGGTGAAATTGTTTCACTTAAATTAACATTGAACAAAAATAAAAACAAATGCAATCCTAAACACTCTATTCCGATTTGTTGAGTAAAAGCTTTAAAGGGAATCACAAAATTAATCTGAAAAGTAAACAGAATTAACCGAGAGCAAAAATGAATAGATTAATCGAAGTGGAAAACTCTTGAGAATTAATTTCACTAATTTAATCTCCTATGCATGACTAAGAGAAAATGATAGGGTAGTCATCTTACTAAAATTAACAGTTGGGTTCTAAGATCAACTCAAACAATAAACTAAGTCTAACTTTCATATTTAACAAGTTATTAACCGAATTAATTAAGAAAACCCGACTACTAATTACCACTTAGGTTAATATATTTCTAGTTCTTAACCTAAGCGTCTATAGTTTCTTGTTCCATATTAAACTTCTTCTTTTGATCCTTCGTTTAATTCCAAAATGATGCAAAGTTTGATCATGCTATTACATCCATTTAATTTAGAAACTATAGCAACACATAAGACAACAACATAGTCCCTCAATCATATATATTTGACTAAAATAACTACATTAATTCTCAAGAAAAAGAGATAAGCCCATCACGGAAATAACAAGATTCATCATATTCAAATACTTCAATCCCATATTAATTAGTATAAGAGAAGTATTAAAGTAATAAACCAAGTCAATAATCAAAATGAACTATCAAAAGCTAATAGAGTATGAGTCTATCAACTAACAGAGTTCAGTAAAACATCAAAGAAATAATAAACTGAATCAGCAAATAAGTGTTCAAATGAAGGAGTCACGATGATGTCCTGTGACTTTCAAGCTTCCTGCATTGACTCTTGCCTTCTACTTCTACTTAGTTATCACTCAGCTAAATGGTTTCTCAAGTTCACTATTGGAATTCAGCTTCAGCTCTCGCTTTCTGCCTTTGTTCCAAGCTTACATCTCTTTGCTATGTTTCTCTCTTCTTTGTCTTCTTTCTTTCTCTATATTTTTTTTCCCAAATCAGTCTGTGTGGTGTGAAAGATGTGTATGATAGAATGTTGAATGTGTTTTCACCTCCTGATAAGTTATTATTTTTAGGCTAACTTTGGATATAAATCTATTTAATATGTTGAAATTTTTATTTACAATTAATGGACTTGTTTCTTAATTATTATCAGGTGATTTTGAACACATGGGAGTTGAATTTGAATAAAAAAGATGCAAGAAAAGCAAAGGCAATTCAAATTTCCAGCTGGCAGAAAAGTTTTTTAATAAGCGTGGACACATGTAAGGAAAAAGTTTATCACCAGAGTCTGATTTGAAAGGAGATTCGATAAACTTAGGATTCTAATTATTTTGGGAATTAAGTTGTTTTCCTTATGTGGGGATTTGCTACCTGATTTCATGGGGGAGTGTATATGATCAAATAACTTTAAAAAGGGAGGACGACCCCCTCTCTGACAACCCATCGTTCACGTTCTTGTTTTCCTTTAGAGGGTTTTTTTTTTCATTTTTCTGGACAAAAGGCAGATATAGAGACTAGATGTTCTGCTATTCTTCTATCAAGTTTCATCACTGTTATGAGTAGTTAAATCTTTCTTCTTGGTGGAAGGAAACCAACGTTATCATTTAGTATGTGTAAGATTTTCTGAATAAAGTTTATTTCGTTGACTAACATTGAGTGTCTTTCGCATTACTTTTCATGATTGAATTGATTGATCTCTAGGGTGTGCAACTATGAATTGATTGATTTAATTTATAACAAAATTAGTATGATTTGACGTTCAATTTTGCTAACCAAAGTGGCAAATAGGATTACCATCTTTTCATTAGGGATTGGAAATTCTAAGAAAGATATTTATCTAGATTAAATACATATCGTATGTGTATTGTCTTGCTCATTAATTCTCTTAGTTCTTAAAGCTATTAATTAATTAAACTTAACATCATTTCTAAGTTATTGGTTAATAAGAGTGATTATAATACATGTTTCTATTCATTTAATCCTAAGAGAGAACACCATTCAATGAGTATTTGTTAATGGATTTAATTTAAATTTGTATCAATGATCCATACTAGTTTGATAACGTAGGCGACCCGAAACCAAGGTTTGTTCATTAATTTTCCAGATTTGATTATTTATGTTTATTTCTAATTTTTGTGAATTTTAATTCCTTAGAATCACATTATTTAACCCCCCCCCCCAAAAAAAAAACAAAAAAAGTTTTAGTTTTAACTTATGAAATACTTATCAATAGATTGCTCATGGGAACGATCTCAACTTTTTACTAACTATATATATTATTATTAGAGTTGGTATTAATTTGGTTATAGGCGACAACATTGCCACTTTCTAATCTTTCATCGAGAGAATATATAAGTTATAAGATTATCTCTTTCATCTCGTTGCCCTGTAACAATGGTTGTTAATACTAAAGTCATTAATGTAATTTAAGTGGTCCCTAGGTTTGCCAACTCTATCTCCTTGCTCCTCCCAAAAGATAATTGCATAATTACACCATCTTGGATGATTCATATGGTAGAAAGAATGGTTTATCCTATTTCTCCATAAGCATCCACACAATCGACATCTTTATAATGGTAAGGGCAAGCTTTACGTTCATGCATATATTGAAAGCAAAACTATTGAAAGCAAGATAAATCAACAAAGATAAATCAATAAAGTAAATGTTAGGGCTTTAGGGGTTCACTTATATGGAATTTCGATTATCATGTAAGATTATTTATCTAAGTTGAAATAACAATTGACTTAAAGTATCTATGCCCTCTCTCGAGGCACACAGTTATATTCAATTAGGCAACTATCACCTCTTGGTGCACAATTCAACCTAATCAAATTCATTTAATATAGCTAATTTATTTAGTTCTCACAATAGTATAGAGTGCTTCCATTTTTTAGCACTAAAGTGTATGTTCTCTTAGTACACTTATCATATTTTACCTCTCGTTCCTTCATGCAATCTATAATAAGATTGAATCTATAATGATCAAATATATACTCAACAATTAAAAAGAAAAAGGAATATCAAATTATACATTAGTAATCAAGAGATCCATCACAAGCTACATCCATATACCTAAATAATGATTTAACTATTAAACATAATGAAAGTAAAACAAAAACAAAATACTCTTAACATAAAAGAAATAAAGGGAAGAATAAACTAGAAAAGTTGTCACAGACTCTTGCAATTTCGCTTTAAATACCTCTTGATTCTAAGAAGCCTAATGCTACAAAGCTTTTAACAAAGGAGGTTATCACCAGCATGCAAAGTCCTCTACAAAGAACCATATAATAAGAGCGTTTATAAGCTAAGGTTGCATAAAGGAGTTCTAAAGTGATTAAACTTATAATTTCACATGTCCTTAGAGTGCTTATTACAAGAATTGGCACATGTTATTCTTGTAGACTTGCGTTGATTTTGTTTTTAGACCTGCATTGATTTTATTTTAGATCTTTTTTAGTACAAATATGATAATTCTAGTTCCATTTTCACTTTATTTCTAGCACTAATTTTGTTCTAAACAAAAAATATAACAAACACGGATCAAACACAGAATTATGCTAGTTCAATGACTACTACTCCCATTTTTCCTAGGATTTTGATATCTTTGAATTGGAATCAATCTTTGATTTTCTCTATAAAGTTTGACTTCGAGTTAGTTTTTAAATGTCTCTAAAATTACCTTAATCAAATAACTATAGAGAAAGTTATTCTAAAATTTGTCATCTTTTTTTAAAATGATTACTTACGAGAAAATAAAATAAATATAAGAAAGCATCATATAATACCATATAAAACATACTATAAAAATCCTAAATCACAACTAATTTAAAAATGCTGAAATATAGTAATGGTTTACAATAATGATGTACAATAGTAATATATTTTTGATAATTAATAAGCAATATATCGAATCCATTTCAAATCTACCATGAAAAGTAAATAGCAGTTAAATGTCTGCCTCATATATTTCAGTAATTGTACTTTAAGGAGTAGTTTCATTAACTTGATTATAGATTTTAAAATTCTTAACTTCAAGTTCCTTCTCAACTTTGGAATAAAGAGAGAATGTTGGACCAATGGTGGTTGACAAATTAATCCTACTTATGTTTTGATAATAATAAAATATTTAGAATTGGTTAAGA
>JANZLC010000009.1:16456362-16470364 GCA_026413385.1 Erythroxylum gracilipes
CAGCAGTGATGGAGTCTTTCGGTGTTATGCGTGGCTAGGTCTCCGGTCTCTTGAAGATGTAGCAAGGGTTAGAGTTCCGAGAGCTTCAAAGGGGTAATCAATCACTGTTTAAGATTTCAGTCATGTATTTGTAAACACTCCGAGTTGGAGATTGCGATATGTGTTTGAATGAATCTGGTTATAGTTTAATCGGGTGATAGACAGTGATTTGTGTTCTGGACTGGTTTGTGTTGAATATTATGCTGAAATACATGAAGTCTCATGTATGTTATTCGGATTACATTAATTGATTTAATCTGCCTAGTTGTGTTTGGTTGAGTTGATTATGTTTTTCTGGTTAACCTATTGCATGAATTAGTCCATGTCATACACTAAGGTTTTTAACAAGATTTAATTAATCGAGTTGGTTAGTTAAATTCTTGGACTTAAATAGTTTTAAGGTTGATCTTTCGAAACTTAGTGGATTTCAAACCCCAAAAATTATTTTGAACGATGATAACCCGAGCCGCATTTTCAAGAGAGTTTTAGTAATTTGATTTCAATCTTGTTTATTTTCAATCGCTTAAATTCCCAAAATCAAAAAAATATTCTTTCATACTTTTAATTTCTTAGTTTCAAATCAACAATCCAAAAACCCCCTTTTTAATTGCTTTCTTTGCATGAGTCAACTTAGGCTAATTTTAGGATCAATTTCGCACGTGATTCCTTTGAGAGAGATGACCCGAGGTTCAGCTTGCTACAATCTTGGAAATATTTTATTTTGACCGGTTTCCAAGGTCGATTTTCTTAATCGAACGACAGAGCCGCGATCATTAAGGTTAATGGACACCGCCTGAAAGCATATTATGAGAATTCTCCAGTCAAGAATGTGGAAGAGATAGAGTTGGCAACCCTAATCTATCTTTTGATCAGGTAAGTTGATGAACACGTCTAACTAATGACTTAAAAGAAGCACATTTGAGGGTAACCCAAAAATTTCATGATCAATTTTATTTCTATTTTCCAGTATTTCTCATTATTTATTTATTTTTTATTTTATTTGTTTTTTAGCTATCAATTTTATTCCATTCCTCTTATTATTTTCACATGCCAATATTTTCAATTATAGTTTAATTATTGACACCAAAAAAATTTTTCTCACTTACCCACAACAATTTCACCCACCCACTGCAAATTCCACCAACACCCATAACATTCCAACGATAACCCTAAAAATTTTACCCTTTTTAACAACATAACCGACGCCACCCACCAGTGCAATTTTCGATGGCTTTGTGCTCTTATTTTAGTGATTTCAGGTCTGTAAAATTCTAGAGCTTGGGACCATGCCACGCAAAAAGAATGACTCACACCAGTTAGCTTCACCCATCCTTACATTGGTTAACACATAACCTCCATCGGGTACCACAACTACGACATCGAGTCCCTTCGTTCGTCCCATTACTGAACCAACCCATGGTCCTATAACTCAAAATCGAACCCAAAAGGTAAGAAAATTGAAAGGAGAAGCCAATAGAACTCATGAAATGGGGATTTCACTTCTTTTCCACTTCCAAAGGACAATTAGAGATTTCAACAATTAAGCCAACATAAAATTTACCCATGTCAGTATGTTTTGTTTGATATTGTTGATGCTTTGCAAATTTGTAATTCCTTTGAGCAATTAGTTGGGTAAATTTGTTGGAATGCATTTGTTAAAGTTGACTATCCTACTTATGTTGAGTTGACACGAGAATTTTCCAGCACCTTTCAATTTAATTCCCATGAAGAATATGACATGTTTACTAAGGGAATTGTTGAATTTAGACTTATGGGCCAGGAATTTGCATTATTTATTGCTGAATTTAATGTTGCTATCAGTTTTATATTAGCCGATGACATTAAGAACAAACCATTTGTAAGTTCTAGTTGCGATTATCATACTGATTTTAATGCTTCTGAACTGTGGACTCAATGGTCTGTCGGTCCTCAAACATATAATGCCATGCATCTAAGAGCTCATATTAAAAAAAAAACTTATTTTCAAAATCATACATTGACTCTTAGCGTACAATTTTCGAGACAACGTGATTCTGCTGGTACATTTTCTAAAGTTGAATTTTATTTTTTGTGGTGTATGGACAAATAAATTCATGTTGATTTGGGTTTTTAGTTTCTGACTCAATTTCAATCTATGTTAAACAAAAAATCCAAACCATTACCATTAGGGTCATATATCATTCAATTGGTCGTTAGTTTGAACTTATTGGATTCTGAAAATACTGACATGCTTGTGGCTTGTGCCATAGAACCTTTGGATTTGGAATGTTTATGCAGGATGGGCATCTTTGAAATGAGTCATGGGCAGTTATCCTTTACTTATTCAGGTCTAGCTATCACTTCCAACCCACGTCCAACCACAAAAAGTCGGGTTGTCTCACTTACACTGAGTAGTAGCCAACCTCCTCAAGCCAACTTGGATGCTTGTCTGGCTCGATTTAAATGCCAGATGCACCGAATGGAGCAAAATTGTATAGCATATTGGGCACACCAAGGATTCCAACCTTCTTACCCACCAACCCCATGACTTGGGCGATCAACTTACAAAGAAGCTTTCTTTCCTCTTCTCTTTTCTATTTTAGCTTCTTTTACTTTATATGATTACACTAGGACAATGTATGGATTAGGTGTGGGGTGGGGTATGTTCCATATAACTGATATTTAGGAATCTTTGTTAAATTTTTTTGAATGCTTATTAACTTGTTTGCAATTGATTAGCTAACTTCGACACTTTCTACACTTCCATTTTTATTGACTTAATTAGTGCGCATAACTTGAGTTAATTTTATTTTTAGGACACTTAGTTAAGAAATACAAGTGTATACACTTAGTTAAGGTTTGGCAATCATATGATTAAACATGGTGTATAATTGTGGTGAACTGCATTAACATGTGAGTTTTTGGGCCTAAAAGATTGAAACATTTATATCAATATGTATTTCTTTGATGTGTGATTATCTTCTAAGGTGATTATTTCTCTAGATTTTTTTTGAAACCGACTTGAGATCACATTTATACATTCGTGCATAAAAATGATAAAGGCCCTCTTTTTTTTTTAAACCTTTAGCTTAAAAAACCAACCCAATTCAATATCTTTTGTTAAACCTTTTGAGCTGAACCCTTTTTCTTGACAAACCCATAATAAACAACTAAAACCCTTAATAACTTCACCCATCATAAATGTAAGCAAGCATTCTAACCACAATTTATGACAAAACTTATTGTGGAGAAATATGGAAAGCAAGGAAAAGAAAAGGATGAAAGGAAATTGAAGAGATTGAGACTTGAATTATGTGTTATACTGCAGTCTCCTGATCTTAAATATTTGTATATTTCAGTATTGACTGAAAAACAACAGTGAAAAACAAATTATGAAGTGTAATTTATCTCTATATGGAATGACCTTGTTGACTCCTTTGTGATTGAATTTGTGTCTTCACAAGTGGTTAGATGCTTTCCTAATGTTTATGATTTTTTCCCTTTTCATTTATCAATCCTTACCTTTACCTATAGTCCAATATAACCTTGAATAAAGCCCTTTTGATTTATGCATGTTTGTATTTCAAGTGGTGAAAAGTTGGTGAAAAAGCAAACATATGGTAGAATATTTGCATTAGAAGAATTTGAGTGAAATATCGAACCAATAAACACTTGAGTGATTTGAGAAAATTCTGATTTGTGAGAGTTTGCTATAATTATGTGCTAGTTTTTGAAATATGATTGCCTTAAATTGACTTTGTTTACATTTACTTGAATGATTAACTCTGGGGTATTAATTGAAAAAAAATGTTTAACTCTTGAAGTGTGCACTATTTATTGTTGTGAGACTTGGAATAAAGAAAGTTGATTAGTTTTCCAATTAATTGTAAATGTAGTTTGCTAAGGACTAGTAAAAGATTGGCATGAAGGAATTTGATAAGTTACTATTTTTGGGCTAACTTTGGATATAATTCTCTTTCATGTGTTGAGATTTTTATTTAAAATTAATGGAGTTGTTTCTTAATTATTATCGGGTGATTTTGAACACATGGGAGTTGAATTTGAATAAAAAAGATGCAAGAAAGCAAAGGCAATTTGAATTTCCAATTGGCAGAAAAGTTTTTGACTAAGCGTGGACTCGTGCAAGGGAAAAATTTATCACCAGAGTCTAATTTGAAAGGAGATTCGATAGGCATAGGATTCTAATTATTTTGGGAATTAAGTTGTTTTCCTTACGTAGGGATCTGTTACCTGATTTTGTGGGAGAGTGTATCTGAACAAATAACTTTAAAAAGGGAGGATGACCACCTCCCCCCTGACAACTCATCGTTCAGATTCTTGTTTTCTTTTAGAGAGTTTTTTTTTCATTTTTCTGGAAAAAGATAGATATGGAGACCAGACGTTCTATTATTCTTCTGTCAAGTTTATCACTATCATGAGTAGCTAAATCCTTCTTCTTGGTTGAAGGAAACCAACATTATCATCTAGTATGTGTGAGATTTTCTGAATAAAGTTTATTTCATTGACTAATATTAAGTGTCTTTTGCGTTACTTTTCATGATTGAATTGATTGATCTCTAGGGTGCACAGCTAGGAATTGATTGATTTGATTTACAGCCAGATTAGTAGGATTTGACGTTCAATTTTGCTAATCAAAAGTGGCAAATAGGATTACCATCTTTTACGTTAGAGATTGGAAATTTTAAGAAAGATGTTTATCTAGATTAAATACATATCATATGTGTATTGTCTTGCTCATTGATTCTCTTAGTTCTTAAAGCTATTAATTAATTAAACTTAAGATCGTATCTAAGTTGTTGGTTAATAAGAGTGATTGGAATACATGTTTCTATTCATTTAATCCTAAGAGAGAACACCATTAAATGAGTATTTGTTAATGGATTTAATTTAAATTTGTATCCATGATCCTACTAGTTTGATAGCGTAGGTTACCTGAAACCAAGGTTTGTTCATTAATTTTCTAGATTTGATTATTTCTGTTTATTTCTAATTTTTGTCAATTTTAATTCCTTACAATCACGTTATTTAAACACCCCCCAATTTGTTTTAGTTTTAACTCGTGAAAAAATTACCAATAGATTCTTCATGGGAGTAATCTCAACTCTTCATTAACTATATATATTTTATTAGAGTTGGTATTAATTTGGTTGTAGGTGACAACATTACCACCTCCCTTACTCTTTCTATTTGTAGTATGTTTTAGGTCTAGTTTTTCGAGCTGTCCCTCCTACATGTGACACGTAATCAGTTAATGAATTAAAGGAAAAATGGGTCATGGTGGTGATAAGTTAAGTTAACCTGTGAGGGCACTCGTCACGGTGGTGAGAAGTTAAGTCGCCACCTTTCTTTTTTTTTTCTTTTCATGCAAAATTTACGTGAACTTTCCCTTCAACCTTCATGCAAAATTCACAAAGAAATCCAATTAACATTCATGCAATATTTGCACCATTTCCACTCAATGTATCTCACATTTGGATCAAAACACAAGAATTTGTAACCAAAATCAAGATATAAAGGTAATTAAAATCAATAAAAACTAGACACAACAATATTCTTATTGGAATGGATGTCTATTATAAGGCATCCCATTACAGATTTTACCCACAAGAATTGAATGTCACGCCAACTTTAGTTCTTACACAAATCTTAAAAATGTGTTTGAACTTACTAATGTTCGATCACTATATGAAACCTTGAGAGATTAGTTTTTGGAATATTGCCCTAAGAATCATGCACAGTTCTCTCATTCCAATCCTTTATGGAAGAATCCTCACTTCTTCATTTGTCTTTCTTTCAAGAAGAATGAAGACATCAATCTTACTAAGCCTACTCATCCAGGTATGAACCCTGACGATTTGCAAGTCACGTAGGAAGAATGTGTTATCCTTATTCAGTAAGGATTAATTGAGCCCGCTAAATCTGATTGGGCTTGTCAGGCTTTTTTGTCAACAAAAGGTCTAAATAGAAACGAGGAAAAAAGAGGTTAGTCATTGACTTTAAATCTCTCCATACTTTCCTACAAGATGATAAGTTCTCAATGTCGAAAATTAGTACGCAAGTACTATTTCTCAAGGAAGCTACCATCTTCTCTAAGTTTGACTTTAAAGCTAGATTTTGACAACTTGGAATTGACCCTCCGAAAAGATACAAGACATCCTTTTGTATTTAGATCGCCCAATATCAGTGGACTATCATGCCATTTGGACTTAAGTTTTCCCTCTCACTATTTCAATGGGCCATGACAAAGATTTATGAGCCCATTCTCTATGGTGCTTTGGTCTATATTGATGACATCTTGTTATACTCTAATACCCATAAAGAACATAAGAACTTACTTTAATCCTTCCTGGATCTCACAAAGCAACATGGAATTATGCTTTCAGAAAAAAAAAAGAACTATATTGTGACAATCCAAATATAATTTTTGGGTATGCATTTCCATAATGGATATTATCAGCCTGATCCACATATCGCCAGGGAATTATTGAACTTTCCTGATGACAATCTCACTATTAAAAAGGTACAAAAATTTATTAGAATTGTCAATTATATCAGAGATTTCATCCCTACGTGGCTGATTATACATCCTCCTTATCAAAGTTGCAGAAAAAGAATTCACCACCATGGAGTAAAGAGCAAACCAAAGCCATACATCACTTAAAGCATGCCTGTCATAATCTACCAACTTTGCAGATTCCTGAAAAAGGCCAACGCATCCTATGAACATACGCTAATGACCATTATTGGGGTGATATTCTCTTTGAAGAAATTAATGGAAAATGTCACTAATGTGATCATACTAGTAGACAGTTTAAAGAATCTGAAAAGTTTTACCATGCAAGCTACAAAGAGATTCTGGCGGTGAAAAAGGAATTAAAAATTTCAAATTCCACCTCGGCTCATATCACTTTGTCATCAAAATGGACAACATTGCTTTTCCCAAAATTCTTGAGCCTAAAAAGAAAGCACTACTAAACAACTAACTACTTTGATGACAAAAATGATTTTCACATTATAAATTCACCATCCGCCATATCAAAGGGCACCACAACATCTTAGCAGATTTCCTTTCTCGACCTAAAGCACCAGTTTAATTAATCTCACCTCTTCTCTTTACCTCAATCCCTCTCCTCCTTCCAATTATGGAATTTCCTCAATATGCAAAGACTCACAAATCCTTTCCTCCTCTATCTTCAAATCCTTATAATACTTTAGAGGAAGTTTTATCTCTTCTTTGTCAAAGTTTTCACGTTATAAATTCACCATCCACATATTAAAGGGCACCACAATATCTTAGCAGATTTCATTTCTCGACCTAAATCACCAATTCAATTAATCTCATCTCTTCTCTCTACCACAATCTCTCTCCTCCTTCCAATTATGGAATTTTCTCAATATACAAATACTCACAAATCCTTTCCTCATCTATCTTTAAATCCTCTGAATACATTAGAAGAGGA
This sequence comes from Erythroxylum gracilipes, assembly GCA_026413385.1. Lineage (NCBI taxonomy): Eukaryota > Viridiplantae > Streptophyta > Magnoliopsida > Malpighiales > Erythroxylaceae > Erythroxylum > Erythroxylum gracilipes. The sequence goes on from JANZLC010000009.1 coordinate 16,463,862, forward strand.
TTTGTTCTACTATCCTCCATCGAAGTCTCTCTTTTAGACCTTCCTTGAATGATTTCAACCTCTGTCAAAATGGCATATCCAAATGTCTCAAAATTTGAGTCAACATCAGTTATAGGATATTTCCTTGGCATATCAAAAAGCTTATGCTATCTTCATTATCCATCGTCCCTATTGTTTAACCGCATCTGGTTATCTTTACACTCTGAATCATGTTCAACATTAGTGTACCTCTATTAATTGGCTTATCAAACACACTCAGATGATGATAGATTTACATTCCTTATTTGACAATCTAAATAAGTATACTTGTATAACACCATCTTTGAAATGCACCTTTTTAGGACCTTATCTTAGAAATTTTACTCTTTTAGAGCGCATATCTCCTTCTGATGGATATTGGACTTCAATGGACCAATTTTCCTTTATTGGATTTAATATTATGGATGGAGAGTTACCATTTCCTCCAAAATGTACTACCACATCTGGTCGATTTCAGAATACTCTAAGCCCATGACCTCCAGCTTGGTCTGAAATAGAAATTGACCAATTTATCCAAGACATGGAAAAACTTGATGAAGATATGACACTAATAGACAATTCTAATAATGACAATGGTGGCCCATATTCTCTCTCAACTCCTTTTTAAAGTATTTATGCTTATCTTGTAAGAGAATCTTTGGGACATAGTGTTTCCTAATTATTCTTCTTTTTTACTATTTTCTTTTTAAAAGTGTATGATTGTACCTAAGGAATATTTTCCGTAAAATTGTTTATTTTTATTCCCTTACTTCCTCTATAAAAGTAAGGCTTCTTCATTATTGTACTCACTTGTATTAAGAGCTTTGAATGAATAGAAGTTTGTGTGTTTTTCATCCTATCACTTCTTTATAAGTTTCTCTCTCTTAAAAGCTTGATTTTTGAATAATATTGTCATAGTCATATAGAAAGACAAATATGCTCTACACTTGCCTCTTCATGAGCATCCTGTGTATCAGAAAGTCTTAGACTATAGATCCTGTTTGAGATCATGTTTAGAAGGGGAATCTCGAAGTGGAAGAGTAAAGAGACTCTTGGTGGGCCTAGAGTGGAGTAGAAGGGCTCTTGGTGGCGCCATATACTCGAACTACTAAGAAAAAGGCAGAAAAAGGCTTTCGCTTAAGGGGATCCCAAGCCTAATGTGGAAGTTCACACTTGAGGGGGAGATTGTTGAGATTTCAAGTGTGAGGGAGAATCCCACATTGGAAAGAAATAAAATTAGTAAGGGACATATAAGGACCCATAAACCTAATGCTTTAAGGTTTTGAGTTGGAGTGTGGTGTCAATGCCCAGAGTATGTTCTCTCGCTAGGATTATGATAAAAATCTCCCAAGAAAGTGGGCTCCTCAGCACCAACAATGGTATCACTCGGGCTACCCTCAGTCAGAGGGCAACGGGGAACACCAGAGAAACACCAGATCTTGTGTTTATGAACAAATACCATTAGAGATCAGGGATAAACAAAGCAAGACTGTATTGTAAATTCCAGGTATCTGAGACACAAGCCCTTTCTCTCAATGGGCATCAATTCTCAATTCTTGCCTTTTAGTAATCTTACACTCCCAATCTTTCTCAGTTTAAAAACGACCTCAAATAGGATCTATGGTCTAAGAGTTTTTTGATACACAAGATCCTTATGAAGAGGCAAGTGTAGAGCATGCTTGTCTTTCTATATGACTATGACAATATTATTCAAGAACCAAGTTTTCAAGAGAGAGAAACTTAAAAAGAAGTCATAACATGAAAAAACACACAAAATTCTATTCATTCAAAGCTCTTAATACAACGTGAGTACATCAATGAAGAAGCCTTGCTTTTATAGAGGAAGTAAGGAAATAAAAACAAACAACTTTAAGGAAAAGATTCCTTAGGTACAATCACACATACAACTTTTAAAAAGCCAATAGTAAAAAGGAAGAATAATTGGGAAACATTGGGTCCCAAAGATTCTTTTACAAGATAAGCACAAATACTTTAAAGAGGAGATGAGAGAGAATGTAGGTCATTGTTGTCATTATTAGAATCGTCTGTTAGTGTCATGTCATCATCAAGTTTTTCCACGGCTTGGATAAATTGGTCAATTTCTATTTCAGACCAAGTTAGAGGCCATGGGCTTGGAGTATTCTGATAAAGGCCAGATGGGACAGTACATTTTGGAGGATATGGTACTCTCCAACCATAATATTAAACCTAATAAAGGAAAATTGATATGGGCTCTGGAAGAGTAAAATTTCTAGGATAAGGTCCTAGAGAGAAGCAATTCAAAGATGGTTGTATGAGTATATTGATTTAGACAGTCCAGGAAGGAATGCAAATCTATCATTATTTGAGTGTGTTTGATAAGCCAATTAATATAAGTAAACCAATATTGAACATGATTCAAAGAACAAAGATAACCAGATGTGGTTAAATAGTAGGGATGATGGATAATAAAGATATCATAAGCTTTTGATCTGCTAAAGGAATATCCCATAACTGATGCTGACTTAGAATTTGAGACATTTGGATACACCATTTTGACAAAGGTTGAAACCATTCAAGGAAGGTCTAAAAGAGAGACTTTGATGGAGGATAGTAGAACAAATCCTCTTCTAATGTATTCAGAGGATTTGAAGATAGAGGAGGAAAGGATTTGTGAGTATTTGTATATTGAGGAAATTCCATAATTGGAAGGAGGAGAGAGATTGTGGTAGAGAGAAGAGATGGGATTAACTGAATTGGTGATTTAGGTCGAGAAACAAAATATGCTAAGATATTGTGGTGCCCTTTAATATACCGATGGTGAATTTATAACGTGAAAAACTATTCTTGCCATCGAAGTAGTTGGCTGTCTGGTAGTGTTTTCTTTTTAGGCTTAAAATTTTTGGAAAAAGAAGTGTTGTCTATTTCGATGACAAAGTGATATAGGCTAAGGTGGAAATTGGACTTTTCAATTTCCCTTTTTCACCGCTAGAATCCCTTTGTAGCTTGTATGGTAATACTTTTCAGATTCTTTAAACTGTCCACTGGCATGACTATAATAATGACGTTTCCATTAATTTCTTCAAGGAGAATAGCATCCTAATAATGGTCATTAGCGTATGTCTATAAGATGCATTGATCTTTGTAAGGAATCTTCAAAATTGGTGGATTCTGACAGTTATACTTTAAGTGTTATATGGCTTTGGTTTTCTATTTACCCCATTGTGGTGGATTCTTTCTCAGCAACTTTAATAAAGAGGATGTATAATCAGCCACGTAAGGGATGAAATAGCTGATATAATTGACAATTCCAAGAAATTTCTGTATTTGTTTAATAGTGAGATTGTCATCAGGAAAGTTCACTAATTCACTAGCGATATGTGGATCGGGCTAATAATATCCATTGTGGAAATGCATACCAAAAATTCTATTTGGGCTATCCCAATATAGCACTTTTTTTACTGAGAGCATAATTCCATGTTGCTTTATGAGATCCAGGAAGGATTAAAGTAGGTTCTGATGTTCTTCATGGGTTTTAGAGTATAACAAGATGTCATCAATATAGATCAAAGCACTCTAGAGAATGGGCTCATAAATCTTTGTCATAGCCCGTTGAAATAGTGAGGGGGCAACGTTGAGTCCAAATGGCCTGACAGTCCACTAATATTGGGCGTTCAGAATACAAAAGGTTGTCTTGTATCTTTCTGGAGAGTCAATTCCAAGTTGCCAAAATCCAGTTTTTAAGTCAAACTTGGAGAAGATGGTACCTTCCTTGAGAAATTATACTTGAGTACTAATCTTCGACAATGAGACCTTATCATCTTGTAGGAAAGTATTGAGAGTTTTATAGTTAATGACTAACCTCTTTTTCTCTCATTTCTGTTCAGACCTTTTGTTGACTTAAAAAGCCTGACAAGCCCAATTAGATTTATTGGGCTTAATTAATCCTTACTGAAGAAGGATAACACATTCTTCCTACACGAGTTTTAAATCATCAGGGTTCATACCCGGATGAGTAGGCTTAGTAAGATTGATGTCTTCGTTCTTTTTGAATGGAAGACGAATGAAGAAATGAGGATTTTTCCATAAAGGATTGGAACAAGAGAACTGTACATGATTCTCACCGCAATATTCCAAAAACTGATCTCTCAAGGCTTCATATGATGATGGAACATTAGTAAGTTCAAACACATTTCTAAGATCTGTGTAAGAACTAAAGTTGGCACAACATCTGATTCTTGTGGGTAAAATCTGTAATAGAGATGTCTTACAATAGACATCCATTCCAATAAGAATATCTAGGCCAGGTAGATTACAGCCAAGAACCTTGGTCTATACAACACAGTCAGGGAAGGAATTATCCCTATTTTCCTTTAGTAATAACCCCAATCTTAAAGGAATTGTCGTCAGCAGCAGTAAAATATTCATGATGGGAACTCCATGCATCAGGAGGTAATATGCTGGGCTTCATAATGCTTCTATAGGATCCAGTATCCATGTACCCAATAGCTTTAATATGTTTATCATATTTGTCTTAGAACAGTAACTACATTTGAACATAGGGAAAAGGAATAGGTTTGGGATCAAGCTTGAAACGTAGTTGTTATTGTTGTAACATATAAAGCACGTCATCATCAAAACTAGAGATAACAGATGAGTTATCATCCTTATCAGAGGAATCAAGAGGAACAACAAACTTTGTTTCTTCTTCCTAGATTGTTCTTCAATAAGATATTCAATGGAATCCAGAAGTTTGATATCCCTTTTTTTTATTAGGACATTAATGAGCAAAATGTCCTGACTTTCCATACCTTCTTGGCTTGAGGATGTCTTCATTTGAAGAACCTGACAAATCGTCATCTTTTCTTTTTCTTAAAGGGCTTGTAGCCTTCTTTAGGAGACATGCAAGATATGTGGAAGTTCTTGTAGGAGAACTTATGGTGATAATGTTTCTGTTTTGTATGACATTCACAGTCTTTTTTCTCCGTACACTTAATCGTCAAATAAGGCTTTTTTGCAAGCCTTATTTAATAAAGGACCGCCTTTAATCATATTTTAAAAAAACATATGTTAATCATATAGCTTGTTAAGAGAAGCTAAGGCGAGCTGATAAATTTCTCCAAGAAATGTATCTTTCTTCTCTTCGAAGTGCAATGATGGTTCTTTGTAACTCAGGCTGTAATTCTTTTGAAAGAGAGGAAATAAAAGTACAATGGAAAGTAACATCATTAAATCCATTGAGAAGATAATAACATTCCGTTATACGCTGAAAATGTTTTTGCAGATCTCTTCTATCCAGAGAATAACACTTCATCTCAAAATACTCTTATCTGACTTTTTTGTCAATGAGCTGAAAGTTACCAATGAATTCTTTTTTAATTACACCAAGAAGTAAGCCAGCAGATGTGACTTGTATGTACTGAAGTCTACGATAATCATCAAGACTTTGACACCATTCTAGTAATGTACCAGTAAAACGGGAAGTAAATTAAGACAAAATATCCCTTAAAGGATTATTTGGTCAATTCATTTGTAAGTCAATCCATACACCAAATTCATGGAGGCTCTCTCTCCATTTTGTAAGAGGAAGATCATCGAAAGTAAACCAGGGACTTGAAGTAGGTTTGGTTGATGGAGCTGGTGTTGGTGGAGGTGAAGTTCTCAGTTCCGGTGGACTCAATTTTACTGATTTCTGACTCAACTTTAGTAGGTTGAGACATGGTCATTATGATCTGAGCTAGATCAGCTAATTGCTCAGACTCATCAAAAGATGCTTCAGAAGATTGTTCATCAAGGGTGTGTTAAGAAATATCAGAATGCTCATAGGGGCGTTCTTCATCATATATATCAGGAACGGATGCTAGTAAGAGTTACTATGAACTCTGTTTGAGCAGCTTTGTCTTTTCCAGTAAATGGGAAAGGTTGAGACTTTGGTGATTGATATGTGTTTAATTGATTATACATTTATTCCATAACACTTAGTGATTGATTCTATGAAATGCTCAAGACATTCACTTTAGTTCATATTTAGTTTTAGGGACAATTCAGAAGCGAAAGAGCTAAAGTGAGCCAAAAGCATAACATTTGAGCCATTTTCTTGAGATTCACACTCACTTGTGCTCATGGAATAATAAGGAGAAGGATTAGAGCAAGAAAAGACAAGAAAATGTCAAAAGAATTGAAGATGCATGTTTTCATGGCCATGAGACTTATGTCACATCTATGACAAGTGTGTCATGGGCGTGATTCACACTTGGCACCCAAAAACCTTTTTTTTAGTATAAAAAGAACATGTGACGGTAGAAACATTATGAAAGGTTTGAGGAATCATTTTGGAGTTGTGAGGTCTCGGTTTTGAAGAAGAGAAGGGGCAAAGCTCCATTTATTTGGAGACCCATAGAGGACTTGTTAGAGCCCGATTTTTAAGTAGAATTTAGAAAATAAGAAATGATGTAAAATAAGTGTTTTAAATATGTATTGTGAAATAGATGTATGTATGTTTTAAG
>JANZLC010000009.1:16494365-16510873 GCA_026413385.1 Erythroxylum gracilipes
CAAGTTAGACTTGATTATAAAATTTGAGAAATTTTATGATTAAATATGAGATATTTAATAAATAAGGATCAATATGAAATATTGAATCTTATTTGGGCATAATTGGTATTTAATAAGAACTATTTTTAATCTAATTAAAGTTTAATTAAATTATAATTTAATTTCAATTAAATTACTAAAATATCCAAAGCTTATTATAAATAGGCTTAAGCTCAATGAAGCTACCACTTGTTGCTTAATCCTCTCTATAAGAGTTACAGAGTTCTTTCAACTCATTTTGTGGATATCGTTAGAGGCCAGACATTTGTTCGGCTACGGTAGTTAAGACGGATTGATTTCGAAAACCGTTTGAAGGATATAACAAGAAAAAAAATCAAACTCCGAAATAAGGTACAAATTTAGATTTACGGTTTATTATGATTATGTATTAATCATTTATATAATTAAAGTGATTTTGGTTTTTGGGAAATCAAAATATGAAAAAGTTTTGTAATTATTCCGCTACGGTCAGAATTGGATCCCGACCCGATTTTCCAACACAACTATCATTTCAGATTAAAGTTTTGTTACCATAGTTAGAAATAAGTCTAAAAGAAAACCTAAGGAAGGGTTCTTGAGAGCCAATCATCCTTAGCTTAATGTCCATACCTATTAGCTTAATGTCCATACCTATTTAAATAGTCATCTAAATATAGAAACACTCTCTAATACGTTTCCATATGTGTCACGTTATAGTTAGGCCACCTTCTCATTCTTGAATTCATCTTATTACTCATCTCTAGACAATTATTTCACATCTTTTATTGACCATACAACATTTACATCTCCCTATCTTATAATCTAAATTACACCATCCAATCGACCACGATAATTAGGTGACACAACTATACTTTCACATAACCTATCCCATCCTACTTTACCATTATCTCTATAACCCCTTCTTATAAACCCATCCATTAATACCCAAACTAGAACCACTCATTTTAAATATCCTATCCATAAATCCACCAAAAAACTTAATCTTATTGCTATCATCAATAGACGAATTTCATACAAATTTTAACTAAATACAAATAAGTAGTTTGGAAAATTTTAAAGAAAATTCATATCTAATTACTCAAATAACTCAAGAATACGTTATTAAAAACATAGAGTTAGGTGATAGGATAGGTTTGTGATGTGGGTCCAAAACATAAAGAAAGGGATTTTAAAATGGCTCAAAGGGTTTGAATTAAGGGTAATTAAGCAAAGTAGCTTTAGAAGTTAAATGGCTAAAATAGGAAGGCCTTTCTCATATTTAAGTCTCATATATCATAACAATTCAAATTGGTTCAATATGAGTTCTAGAGGTATCCAAATAAAAGAGAATTATACACCAAAGAAAATAGATAGCTATAAGATGTTTCTATCCTTGAACGCTCAAATGCTCACAGGTTTTAAACAATTCACCTAATCCTAATGCAATACTTCATCAATTAATTATCTCTATTTTTCTAAATGCATAACTTAGTTATTTCAACTTGTTAAAGTGTTTAGCCTTCACCTTAATCAATTTTAGTCTCAATTCACACATAAAATCCAATTCATTCAAAATGGTTTAGCAAAAGTTTCTTTAACAAATCTTATTTCATCAACTTCCGAAAGCATTACCCACAAACAAGAAATTAAAAGAAAGTGCTCAAACATCCTAAAATTGTTCAAATTTTATCAAATCAAAACAAGGAAAAATATCCCCACCCTCAAACCTATTTAAAACATTGCCATGAATCTTTAACGATAAAGCACAAAAAAAAGGAAAAAGCAAGAAATGATAGAGAAAAAAATTGTCATATCTTTCTTTTTTGTTTTGGATGGGGAATTTAGCAAGATTGCATAGTAGTTAGGTCTGCTACAGCTGCTAGGTGATGCTAATGACTTGATGAGGCATGGTTTGAGTGGTAGGTGTACAAAAAAGGGGACCTTAGAGTCTTTTGGGCTGAACGCAATCGTGTATATAGTCATGTCTATGTTGTTGCAGAAACTTGAGTTAATTTTCACCAATAATAATAAATTCACCTTTGGCAATATTGATTAGGTGAATATGGTGTGAGCAATTGTATTGAAAAATCACACCTGGAAAATTCTTAGGAAGGACTGGAGGGGTCACAAACGGTCCCACTTAAAATCCAATCTCCTAGACAGAATTTTCCTAGACATTAATTTAATAACACAATAATTTATGACAATAATACCCGATAATAGCTATTAAATAGACAAATAAAGAACACCAAAATTTAACGAGATTCAGCCAATTATGCCTACTTCCTCAAACACTACTAAATTAATATTTCACTATTTTCATAAAATAATATAGGTGAAATATTACAAAAAGCGAGAGTGAATTTTTTCCTTAAGAAAACATGGGCAATTTTGGGATATCTAATATATGTGAAGGAGTCTTCTTTTTATAACTTAAGCAGACTCCTCCATCTTTATATTTCTTCAGTATGGGAATATGTCATAACATTAACAATTCTCTACCTTGACATATTTCACATCTTCAAATCTCTCACAAAACTCATCTTTAGTAATGTCTTCAAATGCGCTTCACAGCGCTGATCTTCAATTTTTAGCAATAATGATCAAGTCTAAACAACGTTAAAACTTGATTACAATCACCACTTTTGTCAATATATCAGTAGGATTCTCAGTGGTATTAATCTTTTGGATTATTACTCTACCTTCTTCCAGAATCTCTCATACAAAATGATAATGAACATCAATGTGATTTGTCCTTGCATGGTAAACTTGGTTCTTTGTTAAAAAAATAACACTCTGACTATCATAATGCACTTTGATGTGCTTTTGTCGAACCCTAATTCACCAAGCAATTCTTGAAGCCAAATTGCCTCCTTTATAGCCTCTGTAGCTACTATATACTCTGCCTCTGTAGTCGACAAAGCAACTGTTGACTGTAAGGTAGACCTTTAACTGACTGGTGCCTTCGCAAGAGTAAACACATATCCAATAGTTGATTGATGCGAGTCCAAATCATTGGCATAGTCGGAATCACAATATCTAAGTACATATTGACCGTCTTGCTTATACCATTGAAATACCAAACCAACATCTACGGTGTTCAGAATGCACCGTAGAATCCATTTCACAACTTGCCAATGTTCCTTTATAAGATCATGTGTATACCTGCTCACAACCCTAACTACTTGTGAAATGTTGGGCCTTGTACATACCATAGCATACATTAAGCTACCAATAACATTTGCATATGGAGCTTTTGACATGTATTCCCCTTCTGCATCATTCTTTAGAGACAAAGATGCACTGAGCGTGAAATGAGGAGCGAGCAGAGAACTGATAGACTCTGAATTTTCATTCAAGACAAAACATTTTAGTACCATTCTCAGATATTGTTTCTGAGTCAAACAAAGTCTCCCTAATTCCTTATCTTTGTTTATCTCTATGCTGAGAATCTTCTTAGCTTCACCTAGGTGCTTCATTTGTACCATTGCCTCGAGGATTACTTTAATCTGTATACCAATTTTTAAGCTTGTACACCATATTCTCTTTTCCAACAACTTTAAAACCCTCAGGGTGAGTCATATAGATTTCTTCCTCTAAGTCTCCATGTAAACGCAATTTTTACATCCAGTTGAACTAGTTCTATATCAAACTGTGCTACCAAAAGCCAACAAAATTCTAATCGAAGAATGTTTTACAACTAGAGAAAAAGTATAATCAACTCCCTTCGTCTGAGCATAGCCTTTAGCCACCAACCTTGCTTTGTAGCGAGCATTATCCTTATTAGGAAATTCTTTGCATATACCTATTTGCATCCAATTGCCTTCTTTCCCTTTGGGAGACTAACTAGCTTCCACGTCTGATTCTAATAAAAAGAATGTATTTCTTCATTTATAGCTATCCTTCACTTATTTTCTTCTAAACTTCGGTCTGCTTCCTTATAAGTGGTAGGAATGTTATTAATTTCAATTGGAGATGCATAAGCCACCATATTAACAAAATGAGGAGGTAATTGAATGTTCCTTTTTGGCTTTCTCAATGCAATTGCTAATTATTACTATGGAGATTCTTAGGTTGGAACCTCTTCTTCATCTAGCTCCTCTTCTATTATAGGAGTTTTTGCGTTTGCTTCATCATTTGTTGGGGTAACAATTCTTCCTACAAACTTGGTATAATCTATCAGCTCAATATTTTTAGTTGTCACCTTTCTTAACATGGTAGGTTCATCAAAGGTAACAACCCTATTGAAAATTATTTTCTTTGACTTGGGGCACCAAAGATAATATCCTTTCACACCAGAGGTGATCCCTATGAAAATTGTTTTCTTTGCACATGGATCCAACTTTGACTCCTTAACATGATACTATACAGTGGAACCAAACATATGTAAGGAATCATAATCTGTAGCAGGTTTTTCAAAGGTGTTTGACCACCAATAGCAGTTGATGGAAGCGATTGATGAGATGGCATGCATATGTAACAGCTTTAGCCTAAAATTCTCTGATCAAACTAACATTAGACAACATATAACAAACTTTCTCCAGCAATATCCAGTTCATGCGTTCTGCCACCCCATTTTATTATGGTGTATACCTGACTGTGAAGTTTCTAACAATACCTTCATTTTTGTAGAATTTTAAAAATGGATCACTCCTCTACTCCCCATCATTATCTGTACGGAGATGTTTGATCCATTTGCCTTCTTCCGTTTGAGGAAAACTCCCAGTACTTCATCCTTAGACTTTATAGTATACACTCATACTCTCCGAGAAAAATCATCAACAAAGGTCACATAATAGTGTTTTCCTCCCAAATAAGCTATTTTGGAAGGTCCCCACACATCAAAGTGAACATAATCCAAAATACCCTTCGTATCATAAATTACAATGTTGAATTTCACTATTGTCTGCTTCCCTTTGACATAATGCTCACATAAGTCTAATTTGCAGGCTCGAACTCCTTTCAATAATCCTTGATTTACTAATGTCTTTAAGGATTTCTCACCTGCATATGATAAGCGCATAAGTCACAACCTGACTACTTCTAGCTCTTGATCATCATTAGAAGCTACTGTTGTTATTTCAATAACTACATTACCTTGGTAATAATATAGGTTATTATTTCTTCAAATTCCTTCATTACCACAAGTGCACTAGAGATGACTTTGATTACTGCATTTACAATATAGCCCTTTGATTATAAGACTCCTACAGACTTGACACGTATTTATACTAATTTCCATTTTTAAAAAAATTGATGAATTATTATGTATTTTTATATTTTATGTAACGTATATTTAAAAATAATTATTATAAATTTATAGTTTAAAAAGATCAATAAATGACTGGAATTAACAGAGAGGAAACTCCATAGTGGGAAACAAAAGAAACATTTGACACTTAAAACTGAAACATTAACGACCAAGACAACGGGTAGTTTTCACGTCAGCCAGCTGGGGGCTGGAAATTGGGCGTTGATTTGTCCTATAACCAATCTTTCCTACACGACACTGAATACAACATAGTAAGCCTCGATACTCGACAGCACCCTTTTCTTTTATTAACTTTCTTACATAAATATAATTATTCACCACAAAATGTTTCATACATGAATTCGATTATGGTTTTTATTTCTCCAACTTTTGCTAACTCTTAACTTAAATAACCAGCGAATCACATCCTCGGCAAGACAAAATTCAGTTTGGATTGAAAATAATGAGGCATCATCTGTTAATTTTGTAATAACAAATAGGTATTGTTTGCTTTTGTTGGAGAAATACCGCCATTTCAGACAAAATACGGAATTAGTTTACAAAATCCAGAGTCCATTGAAGAAGATACTCCATCCAAATCATTACCATTGAAGTCATGGTATGGAACTTTAGGTGCCAAACTAATTTATTCCTTAATTAGTTTCCTATTAGGTTTCTAAATAATATACTATGTAGTACGTACAACAACAATAATAATAATAACATACAGTAAAAATTTTGCTAAAGTGTAAGGTTTGAAAAAATTTAATAATACGCAACCTTATTCTTAACTAGTTATGAAGCTGTTTCTAAATGACTTCCTAAATATATATATAGGAATTACCTTGAATATTTATTTAGTTCAAATAGTAACATAAACTGCAGATTACTTGTTACTATAATTATTATTAATTATGTAAGTGCAAATGCTAAAATTAATAATTACAAATATTATGTTGTCTAAAACATATAATTATCCTCTAATTAAGTTTTGGGATGTCTTAATCAGAATTTTATTTATTGAAATTATTACAAATTTGTAATTGCATGTAATATGTAATTTAAAATTTTATATATTAATTAACAAAAGAAAATGTTTAATTGTGTGGAATATACATTATACAGCTAGAGCGATGGCTACAGAACAACATCAAATGACAATTAGTCGGACCTCTCCTAGGCTAGGAGTGAAGTGACCTTGTGAGGGGAGGGGATGACGTAGGCATAAAAAAAAAAACAGAGGGCGGACAGCTCCATAGTTGATTCCTTAAGGACATAAGAGTATGGAGAGTGAAAGACAAAGAAGAGATGAAAGTTCGCAGAGTGAGGGAAAGTAAAGCCGCATAGAGATAATCGGCCACATTATCAACAACCCCGCATAAAGGGATGCTGCACGTTGCCTCCTACCCACTGTCTACAAACCTCTGAAACAAAGAGAGAGAAAGGTGGCGATGAGTTTAGTAGTTTAGTTTGGGCCAAAACACTGAGTATCACACACCAGCGCCGTCGTCGCTGCCACGTCCCTCCTCCTCATTGTTACGATGTCCCTTCGTTACGTTACGGTTTTGCAAGGAACCAACCCGTGTAAAAGAAGTGACTATGGGATTTTGTCACGGAGATAGAATGATACTGGGTTGGCGTGTTGGACGTGGGTGGAAGTTTGAGTAGTTCTGTCGCATTGCGGGTTCTGTGGGGTGTATGTGCCATGATCACCTGATTTTGAAAAGGTTCTCTGTCCTTTCGCTGGTTGTTAAGTTCACAAACTACACCTACCATATCCCGTCTCGTATACATTCGAAGTATCAGACTGTGGAGAGGAAAAGAGAGCGGGAACTTTTGTGTTTAACTATAAAGAGAGAGTATGGGCAAGAACGGTGTATTAGGTAAGAAAGTAGAGGGATCAACGAGCACGGTTGGTGATAAAACCAGAGAACTTGTTAACAATCGCTCGGAGCCTCCTGACAACAGACGAGGTAAAATCAAGCTTTATTTCTTAGTACTTGTCTGTCTGTTTAATTTGATCCGCTTTTGTTATGTTTTATGTCCAGACAAGTTCATAGTTAAGTTCAACAAACCTGGAGTTTATTTATTTTGTATTTACAACTTCCATCGTGATTGATATTTGTGTAATTTTTTTAATCTAGAATGGATATTATTTTTTTCTAATTCAATCTCAGAGGTAATCATTGCAATCTCTTCCTGTTCTTGGTTTATGGGATTTTGGGAAATTTGTCTCAGGGAACATAGACGATCTATATGTTGAGCTATGGCGTGCTTGTGCGGGCTGTCAGGTTTACATTCCGGGAGTGGGAGAGTTGGTTTTCTACTTCCCCCAAGGTCATATGGAACAGGTTCTGAACCTTATTATGTTTTTGTAATGTTTTACCAAATTATGAAACTTCACCATTGGATTACTAGTCCAGTAACTCTTCGTATCCTACAATATCTTGTAAGCTGGGTTTGAAGTCTTCGTTTTTCAATTGAATCGAAGCTACTCCCCTTTTCTTTTACATGGAAATAGCAGGAAATCCAATTAGGATGGTAATAATTTACCCGCCTGAAACAGCACTACAAATATCTAATTTTTGTGCCGACGAACATTTGGCGTTACTGCGGTTAGGAATACTTTTGAGTTTAATTTAGTGACACCTTCTTCTCTTGTAGATTGAGGCATATACTGATCAAGATGGTACAATGAAAATGCCCGCCTATGACCTACCTTCCAAAATCCTCTGCAAGGTTATCTATGTTCAGTTAAAGGTAAGCCTTTGGTTGGAGATTAATGATAGGTCACCTGAATTCTCTATATACTGCTATTTCTTAAATTTATGGAGCTTCTCAGTACTCGAAACCTCTATCAGACATTCGAACAATTTGCTTACGTGCTATTTCTTATCATTCTTTGTCAATATTCAGGCTGATGCTGGAACAGACGAGGTGTTTGCACAGATAACTTTGCTCCCAGTTGCTAAGGTATGCTACAGAGATGCTGCTTATTGTATCTTAATAATTCTCAATTATACAGGGCCCTTTTTTCCTGTTTATTGACATGGCACACGCAGATGGCTTAATTCAATTCTTCATTTATGTTTCATTAATTTGAACAGCTTATGAGTTGTTTCTCTGCAGCCAAAAGAGCCGAGGTCAGAAGATGACGGAACTTCCCAGTCTTCACCTCAGATTGCTTGTACGCAGTCCTTTTGTAAGAAGCTGACCCCTTCTGATACAAGCACACATGGTGGATTCTCCTTTCCCAGGCGCCATGCTGAGGAGTGCCTTCCACCTTTGGTTAATATTCTTTGCTCTAATTCATTGCACAACAACATGATGGATGTACCTTAAATACCTGTATCTTTTTCATAGTTGTCTAATAAAAGGACTGCATAAATTGTCGAATCCAGTGGCTGTAATCAACAGTCCAAGGGATTCTAAGGCATGCTTACTTGCATACGTGCTTTACATTTTATGTTCTGACTTGGATCTTGCATATTGATTGTTTCCACTTCATTTGTGCAGGACATGACTCGATTGCCCCCACTCCAGGACCTCATTGCAAAGGACTTACATGGGAGTGAATGGCACTTTCGGCATATTTTTCGGGGTGATTTTTCTCTTGCTGTATATCCCAATGAAATTTAAATCTCAAAATGTTTAACATTGTTCATAATGTCTGCAGTATCCACAAGGGAAAATCATTTACTACTAAGATTAAACATAGCATGATCGTTATGTACTTCATGACTGTTTTTTTGAGGCAATGCAAGTTTCTATTCTTAACATGGTGTTGAAGAAAGAAGGAAAGAGCTATATGAAATACCAGTGGACTTGCTTCTAGTTTTTCATTTTACTTCTCAATCTAATTGGAGTAGCTTGTGTTATAGGTCAGCCAAAGAGGCACCTCCTTACAAGCGGATGGAGCACTTTTGTATCGTCAAAAAAGCTTGTTGCTGGGGATGCATTTATCTTGCTTAGGTTCTCTCTCTCTCTCTTTCTGAGTGTTTGTGTTCTCTCCTTACATGAATCTGGTCCATGTTCCAATTCAGAGTAAAACAGTATAAACTATCAGAACATCCCAACATTCAGTTTCAGAGGTGTCTTTTCTTTGTTGGATGCATAATCACAAATGTTTTATATAGAGGAAAAAATGGAGAACTGCATGTCGGGATCCGACGGGCAAAGAAACTGCACAGCAATGTGGCAACAAATGTCATATCTGGACCAAGCATACAACATGGAATCCTTGCCAGTGCTTATTATGCCCTTTCTACAGAAACTACGTTTACGGTCTTCTATCATCCTTGGTATAGTCTTTAGAAGTAACTTTTACTTTTAAGATAGTAAATTGCTTGCGCTGTTAGGATATCTTACCATTTAAGTTTCATTGGGACGCATAAGGGAACATGCCTACTGGCATGGAAGGAAGTGTGTGGTACTGTTGCGCCTCTAAGTAGAGGTCTTTTAGTGGTAAATCAAGTGTATGCATATTCTTTTCTTTAAGGTTGGAAGTTGTATTATTGACAAGCACGCAATCATTAAAAACGAAAGAGCAGGGGATTGTTCCTTTTCCTAAAAAAGAAAAAGGTAATGGAAGTAAATATTGTAAATGCATTGCATGTCTATAAAGTTTCAAATATATTTAGTGAAAGTTTGAAAAATATCTCAATATTTTTCTGGTGTTATTGATGCCTAGAACTTTGAGTTTTTTAGCAGCCTGAAATGCTAAGTTTTAAACAAGGAACCATGTTGTATCACTTTCAGGACAAATCCTTCTGGATTTATCATTCCTTACGATCGTTACATGAAATCGAAAGAGATTGACTTCTCCATTGGCACAAGATTTAGAATGCAGTTTGAAAATGACGAATGTGTACAGGAAAGGTAATAATTACTGCAATTGAGTTCATTTTTAGAAAGCATAACTTGCACTATCACCATTACAAGAGCTGCAATTATAATATGCAGATTTGAGGGCACTATTGTTGGTACTGAAGACATTGATCCCACTCGATGGCCCAATTCGGATTGGAGAAGTCTAAAGGTGCAAACTCCCTCTGTGACCTGGGACCTTTTTAGATCATTATGATAACTTCTAATCAATCTATTTTAAGAATTTATGTTCTCTTTCAGGTAAAATGGGATATCAAATCGAATGGATTTGTGTGCCCTGAGACAGTTTTTCCTTGGGATATTGAGCCAATAGAGAGTATTCGAAAGAACACTTCTCTTCTACAACCATCTAAAAGGCGAAGGACATTAAACTCATCACTACCTGGGTTTCAAAACATGTTCAAGGATGGTCAGTGCTTCTCTTCTAAACAATAGTGGCTGCATAGGAAATTAAAAACAATCATCAACGTGTGTTTCTAGTAAGTACTCACTTTGACTTGAACTATGTTTCCTTCATCACCAGGCCCATTAGCTAGGCCAGTTAATGATGCACCTCAAAGTCACTCGGAGGTCTTGCAAGGTCAAGAAGATAGTGACAAAGGTGTTAGTGAATTGGGTGAACTTAAATCACCATCAATGTCCTGTTTGAATTCCTCACCAAATGTTGATATTCCACGCATATCACCGGGACCAAAACACCAGCCGCACATTCCTATGAACGGTCCATTTTATCTGTGTCCTGGTTGCACTGAATCGTTTCCTGATGGAAAAATAGCAAGACTGAATATTCCTACTAGTTGGTGTCCAACACACAGCTCTTACGGAATCCATGAAAATAACGCAAGAAGCAGAAACTTGTCAATTCAGAATATCAACTCTCGCACTTCTGGATCGCAGGACTGCAGAGTTTTGGAACTGAAAGATGCAAATGAAGTTCCTCTAGCTCCTACAAACGGTGGTAGCAGGTACATGCTTTTTGGAGTCCATTTAGAGTACAATCCACCGGAGCTCCCTTCAGCACAAGTTGCCGCTGCTCGTCAGCTGGAAAGCCTGTGTTATGTCCCCCCAATGTCTCAATCGAGTGTTTCAGAGCCATCCAATAGTATTTCTGACATTAATTCCGACAACCAAACCAAGGAATGCTGCTCTTCCTCTAACCATAGTTCCACAAAGGTACATCATTTGCTGATATCTTTGTCAACTTAGTTCTTGGTGAAGTTACTGGATCAAAACTTGAACTAAAAAAGCAGTCAATAAGTTAATCTGTATGCTAACTTTATGATATTGATTCTGAATGCAGAAAATTCCAACTTAAAAGTCCCAAGGGTTTTTCATCTGCCTTATGGAAGACATGGATAGGATGAATCCGAACTCGCCCAATTCCAAGCCCGTGATACTTACTCTCTTGACCACCTGAATTTGATCTGTTTCGTCAAAGAACATTAGAGAATAAAATTTGACTGTACTTTATATTCAATTACAGCTGCGTCTTATGTTTGCGCTGATGAAACTAATCGTGGAGTATATTTCATAGATTTGGTACAACTTTCATTTCATAAGCCTGTAAGTGAGTGAGTAACTCTTCTTGAGACATTTACTTGTGATGCCATTGCCAATGCACACCACATGTTTCTGTTCCTTGAACAGCTTATCGTCATGCGTTTGCTTAAAACCTTGTGTTTGTTTGATCCAAATGTACCATATAACGATGCAAGTCCACTAATCATAATAATAATATTAAAATTTGTATTTCTCTATTGAATAAAAATTTCCTTCGACCCACACACAATTAAGGATCTAGTAATATGCTCTCGTTGTAGGGTAGGGATGCTCTCGGAATAAGCTAACGTACACAATCTCTAATTTCTATGGCGAGGAAGTGAGGAACCTCTTCTAGGGGCCAGGGAGTTATCGAATCGATAAAAGAGAAGTTTTCTCCGGTCTTTTAATCCTCCGACGGGGACTGAGATGGTTGCACGTGAATCTAAGAATGGAAAGGAAGCTAAGAGGATGATCCGATGATAGAGATGGAGGTGGATGAGCTAACATTGCGGCAACCTAAGGCTTGGAATCAGATGGCGCGACGTAATCGGTGTTGGTTTATGGTTTATGGGTTGCAGCCAATTTTTGTTGTTGTATATTTAATTATATAAATATTTTTTATTCAATAAAAGGTATTTTATCTGAGTGTATTTGTTAATTTTTAATTATTAATCATAAAGATAAAATTCTTGAAATAATTGTTATGCAATTAGAAATTATAATGTGATTATAATTATAAAATTTGAATTGCATTTTGTATTATTCCTAAAATGTTCCTAGTCATAATTTCATCAAGACAGGATATTGATGAAATGGTTAAACTAGCACATATTTGTTTCTTTCTAATGAAGAAAGTTATCGCTCTCATCGATTAAAGTGTGGAGATACTTAAACAAACATGTGGGTACTTATTAGAGAATAAGTTCATTGAACTGATCCAATCATGAGAATCCTGAACGGAACATTACTTGTGTGCCTGCGGATTATCTTATTATGATGGTTGTATAATTGCTCCTTAAACTTAAGTGTCTTGGGTAACGTTTGCTTCAATAAATGTTGATGTATGTTTGGTTAATGAGTTTTATTGTGCTTCATGGCTGATGAAGATTAGGATCATCGGAGGTAGATTTAGCCACCGGTGGTTAGAGAACCATCGCCACACTCTAGAGAGATTTCTCTCTCTATAGTTTTATGTGTATAAATATTAGTGTTATTCACACCTCTGGAGTAGTAGACTAAAGGCAGAGCAAACAAAGGGGCTAGGCGAACTAGAGATTTGTTATGAAATAAAACACGAAGGATTCTGCAGATGAAGGCGCACGCGCCCCATTTGCCAGAAGACTGCATCTCCTGGCGCACGGGCCCCAGGAGATGCAGTCTCCTAGTTGATAGCGTCGGCTATGTCAGAAGATAGTGCCTCCTGGCCACTTGCAGCGCCAGTTGCTTTTATTTATTTATTTATTTATTTTAATTTTTCAATAGTTGATTAATTATGTTAAATTAATTTTTTTAAAAAAAATCAAGCCAAGCGCTCAATTTATTTTTCATAATTAGATTATGTCAAATAAATTAATATACTGAGATTATATTATTTAGAATAAGACTTTATTTTAAATCCCTCATTAAAATATTAAGTACATGTTTAGAACATGAATAATGTCTTCCATTATTATAGGATTAAACCAGAGTTTTGTTTATTGTTAGGCTTATTGAGTAAACTCAAGGCTGCTTTAACTCGAACATGTTTAGTCTTATAACTATAGGTTTTACTTAATTAAATTTATATGATTTGGATGAGTAAATTCATGATCATATAAATTTAGAGGTAAGGTTAGGAATATATTATTAGATATGTTTTTGGCAAAAAGTTATCTCCTAACGGATCTAAGAATCACATAGGATGTGATTGATAAAATGTTTTCTACCTACTTTTTATTTTAATTGGTTTGTTGAGCAAACTCAAGATCAAGTAATTAAAATAGGATCTTAACCCACTATAAAATTATGTGATAATTTTCCAAATTAATAGTGAGGGCTATTAATTTGTTTAAAATAATGGAAGTAACCAAAATTTTAAACTCCTTATTTATTTGGTTTTACGGCATAAAATAATTTTTTTGTTTTTGACGAAACAATTTTTGAAAAATGAGTACAAACTTGTCCCTGAGGAGTATCATGGATGCAAACAAATTTATTGGACCAAAATTTTCAGTTTGGTTGCGTAACCTTAAAATTGCTCTAATGTAATATCTCATTCCCCTACTAAGGGTTAGAACCAAAAAATACGATACATGTGAGATCAATGAGAGATTAAGAAAAATGCATTTTTAGGCTCATGCATATTGTTAGCTTACAGGCACGTGAATTTGAATTTTTGCACACATTAAAATGACTGAACATGCATTCATTGACATTATGATATAATTGATTGATATATATGTGAAATGTGATTTTATTGAGAATTGTGGTTTATGTGTATTGAAAATTTATTTGGAGAGTGTATTTGTTAATTTTAAATTTTTGGTGAATTTTAGGAATAAATTCCAAAGATATTGAATGTTATTGGCTAGGAAAAATGCCAAGTAGCAAATAAATTGATGAATGGAAATAGAAATAAGAGTCAAATGATGGTGGAAAATGGTATGGGTGACTTTGGGATTTTTGACAAATGATATTGAAAATTTAGAGACAAAATGGAGTAAAAATTGGAGAAGATTAAACTAGTTAATTGAGAAACTAGTTAAAGCCTTAGAATTTGGACAAGTGTCCAGCTCTTAAACACATGTTCTTTTAAACTTGAAAGATCCAACTACTGTTTGTTCTTGTCTTAAAAAATATCTTCTTCGAGATTTTTCTTCATCTTCTAGAAGCTTCATTCCTTTCAGAGATTTCTCACCCTCACAAAGCAAGCCTTGCTATGATTTTTAGCTTGCTACCTCTTTTTATTATCTTCTTCACTATAACCGAAATATCTAACCCTGCAACTCTCGACTGATGATGATCGGGTGTTATTGGAAAGCTAGGGCTCATATGATTTTTGAAGAGTTAGAGTTTTAAACAAGTAAGCATTTTTATGGGTTTTCATGTTATATGAGATGAAACATGCATCATGTTAGCTCACTGTTAAAATGTTATGAAATAGTGATATATATACATTTGTTGAAGAGTGAGTGAGGAAATTTTTGGGTATACTGTATGTGTTGTGTTTGCATATTCGATGATTAATATGTTAAAAGATAGTGTTAAAATGATTTTTGGAGTTAAAAGATTAATGAAAACGTGCATGAGATGAGTGCAGAAATTTTTGGAGAAGAGTTGATATATATACGTTTGTGGTCTGTTTCCTTCACTGTGTATACGTGAGCAATTTGAGTGTTTTTGAAATGGACTGAAAATGAGTTAGAGTTAAGGAAAAGTTAATGTCGTGCCTTAAGAAGG
Source organism: Erythroxylum gracilipes (assembly GCA_026413385.1). Classification (NCBI taxonomy): domain Eukaryota; kingdom Viridiplantae; phylum Streptophyta; class Magnoliopsida; order Malpighiales; family Erythroxylaceae; genus Erythroxylum; species Erythroxylum gracilipes. The sequence goes on from JANZLC010000009.1 coordinate 16,509,502, forward strand.
ATTAAAAAAAATGAAAAGTTAAGATGAAAAGAAAGTGTTGGAAGAAGATGAAAGCATGTAGAAAAATGAAGGGAAAACGCAGAAAATGCATGAATGAGATTAAGTTTTTGTTGCTTGTGTTGATTCATGGTTTTTGATATGTTATGAATGTTTGGAGTTGAAATGGGAGTCCAAATGGTGAATCGGAAATGGAGATGTAAGTTAGAAATAGAGGAATTAAGAAATGAAAAAAAAAAGAATAAGAGAATAATCGTAGTATCTGAAGAGAAGAAGGATTGCGTCTTTGGGAGAGGAAGTGGGAAAGAGCGATCGTACAGGTTGGCTAGAGAAGCACGATCACGACTTTGATAGGCGAGTGGAAACTCGCGATCGTGTGGCTGGAGAAAATTGAACATCCTTCAGTATTTTGGCCATATCTTGCTCTCCCGACCTCCAAATGATATGGGACTTGAACCATTGGACTCGTAACACACTAATCTACATCTTCACCAAATATCTTGGCCATCTAAAATCATTTAAAAGATATTGAGTGTAAAATATGGGACAGTCTGATGAGCATGCACACTCATGACTTTTTCTCACACCCATGACTCTTGCACAGGCGTGACTCACTCACACCTGTGACTTTTCTCCCTCACACCCGTGAGTTTAAGTGCTAGACTGATGTTTATTTGTCACATCATGACACAGTGCTCTCCAATAGTCCAGTGCACCCGAGAGCATTGTGCAAGCTGAACAATCTTGCTTCTTTCACTATAAATTCTTATCTGGACCTCCAAATGACTTGATTCTTGAACCAATAGGTTCCTAACACATTCTACCTCTCTATAAAAATTTGTAGCATTCTAAATTGATTTGGAAAAGATTGATTAAATTAAAGTGAGGGAATTTGTTGGAATAGTATGAACTGGTATGATTTCACTGAACATGTTTGGGTATTTCGGTTATATCTTGATCACGGATTTCAAAATGAGATGAGTTTTGATTCAAAGTAAACTAGAGACATAGGGCTACAAATTATCTGAAGAAGTACAATTTTAATTCAGTCTCTAAGACTTTCAATTTCTAGATGGAAATTGAATATAGTAAACTATTTCAGGATAAGAACAGTCCAAAATGTTTGGGGTATAACTTTCAGATTACAAAACTAAATTGAATGATTTTGGTGTCATTAGAAACTTAAGACAACGGGGACCATTTTTCTAGAAGAAAGTGTTATCAAATTACCTTACTTACCTTATAAAAATGATCTTGAAAAATTGACCTGAGGGTTTGAAATTTTGGAGGTGATATAAGAAAGAATGAGAGTTTGGATATTGTATGATTATATAATGTTAGAATAACATTAGTGAATGAATTGTTGGTATTAAAG
>JANZLC010000009.1:16552956-16564692 GCA_026413385.1 Erythroxylum gracilipes
GCGACGTTAACAAAACGTCGCAGATGGTTAGGGTTTCCATGACGTTTTCCAAAAACGACGCGGAAACTCCTACCATCAACGTCGCAGATATTCCAGACTTTTCGTGACGTTTTTTAAAACGTCGCAAAATGTGGGATTTTTCGCGACGGTTTTTATAAAACGTCGCGGATACCCTTTGCCTACTCTACATTTCGCGACGTTTTTAGTGACGTTTTTTTAAACGTCGCAAATTCCCTTCTTTGCGACGTTTTATGAGCTTTTGTGACGTTTTAAAAACGTCGCGAAAAGCCTTCTTTTCTTGTAGTGTGATATGGAGACTTAAAAGACAACCTTGGTATTTTAAGTAACAATATCAAGCAGGTGTATTGGAATTAATGTTTTCTCTTGAAAAATCAAGTGAAGAAGCCTCAAGTACGATTCAACTTATCTCAATAAGTTTAAAAAAGAATACAAGTAAAGATACACATATGTTTTATATTATGTACAATATATTTAGTTTTAGGAAAAGAATACGAGCGAAGGCACATATGTGTCCTTGATCGTGTGTTTTCATCAGAACACAAGTATTTCTATATATGTCTATATCTTAGTTCATGTATATTTAAAAAGGTACATATCCTAGAACACGGCTATGTGTAATACCATATTCTAACTAATGAACTACAACAATTATGTTTGGAGTAAATGATATTGTAACTTGGAGAAATTCAAAGAGATTGTGCCCTATTAAATTTGAATAAGATATAATATAGTTGACTTAGTAATTTGTCTAGATGATAGCTAAGTTGTCATAAATATTAAAACTAAGAATTTATAATATAGTTACTAATTAATAGTGGAGTTAGTTGAAATCTAAAAATTCTAATGACAACAATAGCATGTTTATTTAAAGAAATTCAGTGTTATATGTGATAAGAGGATAGTCAAATATACAAAATTTTGTAATAAAAATATATCTGATTCAAAACATACAAAATTGTTTTAAAAAAAAATTTTGGTTCTAGTTCTAACTAATTTATTCCAAAATACATAGCCCACGCTTAGATTTTTTGACAGAAAAAAGAGTATTACCTCCATCAGGATTAAACTAATTAATATGGAAACAGTTGTTACTTGTTAGGTCCTAAGCCGTGTGTATAGAGATGAAGTTTTCACACGTTCATTGATTGCGAATCTGACTGCGGCACTCCTTTCTATAAAAAAGCATAGCCCATTGAGAGACTCGTGAGCACAAATTATACTTCACATTCACCCTTCTGTCTCCATTCTTCAACACAGCACGTTCATTCATGGCATTCAAATGCAATATTATGGTGTGCACACCATTAGAATGTGAGAGCTCAGCAGAAATGCTGTCTTCCATGGACAAAGCCAAGGAAGAAGGCGCTGATCTTGTTGAGCTTCGCTTTGATTCTGAGACTTTCTCTCACATTTCCCAAGTCGAAAGGCTTATCAAACGTAGAACTCTCCCTTCCATTGTTTCTCTCAGGTATGTGGATACATATGTGTATGATATACATGTTTCCAGTTACCGTTCTCTCATCATGAATATTGCTACACTCTAGTGCTTTATTGTTCTCTTTCTTGGTCTCTTCTTCATGTTGTAATGTTGTCTACCCTCAATTATTACACACTTCAATGATCACAATGACAGTTTATTACCTGATAACTGTCATATTATCATCAAATCATCACTGTCATATGATAAACTGTGTAATGCATCGTCAAGAAGGACACTCCACAGGAAAAAAAAAGGTAATTAGGAATTCAAAAAGAATTAAATCTGTAACACATCTGACTTGATATCCGTTTAATGCCAGTAGTCATTAGCTCTACTTAATTCGTAACTCCATCATTTTCATCTTTACATCACTACCAAATGGTCCCCTCGACGATTGATCCACTAGCCAAATCGGGGGTTGAGTGATTGGCGGAGTTTGTGTTACTGGCAGTCGTTGGCAAGCATTAATGAGGTAATGCAAGTGCCAGGCTACTCCAGTGTTCGAGCTTGATAAGACATGGTGCTTATTCTAGATAAACTGTGGCTTGTACAGTGGTTTGGGTGTTAGCTTCTGGTCCCATCTTCTTTTTGGATTTTTTGTGCATGTGTACATTATATATATAAACATACATACATACATACATACATACAGATAACTTAACTAAAATTTTAATGAAAACTTTAAATTTTATTAGCTTAATAATAATGTGGCATGCCAATATTATTATATTAATAGAATTTAAAGTTAAAAGTATTAACAAAAAAGTTATAAAAATCTGGTTTTTTTAATAATTTGTACCTTGGTTTTCTTGTTACATATTTATTTATTATTGGGGTTGGTTTTATACTATCAACTCATCGAGTATCAACTTGGTGTCTTCCATTGGTCGTATGTACTCGATTACACTGCAGCATCAATTCGTGCCCTTCTCACTTGGTTGTGAACGAGAACAGCCAAAAAGGTTTATTCATCCTCTGGAACTGCACAAGTTCTGATAAGAGAAGATTTTGATCTTTTGCATGCCTGTTGATAATTATAATATTGTCGTAATCTCATGGTTGTGCTACCTTGGACCTACAAGAACTAACGATTAAGGAGCTAAGCTAGGTGTTTCTTGTGCAACGACTACATTAAATAACTTGCCACATGTTTTTCTTGTTAGTTGATCAGTTGTGTTTCTTAGAACCATAATCTTTACTTTTCCAAGTGTAAATAAGACTACAAGTTCCCAAAAAATTAGAAATTGGAAAAAGTATCACTGTCCTGAACTAGACAATCTGCTCCTGGTAGCTCTATTTAAGCCTTTTATCCTCTCGAAAGCACAAAATTTTCATCTTTCTGTGACTGAACAAATACAAATTGCCTTGTAGTTATTCAACATAGCATGTGGCCTTCTTGCAGGGCTACTAATGGTTTTAGTTGCTTCTTTGGCAATTTTAGCATTTGTTGAACTCAACTTACCTGCCTTCCTTGGATATAAATCTGGAATCTGTAGTTAAATGTCGTAAGAACCACTTGGGAGATCATTCATTTACTTCTGAGGGGTGGAATGAAGACGGAATTTGTGGGATTGGATCATCAATGACGATCACATTGTTTGCAACCACCCATTTTTGTTTGATGCAGTCAATATTGTTTGAATCCAATATTAACGAATTGTCACTTCCACAATATACAAGTTTAATTTGATATTCCAAAATATTAAGAATATTGAATTTTAAAACAAATGTTAATCTATTCAAACACAAAGTGATAAGATATTTTTAAATTTGACATCACTAAAATGTCTTTAAATCAGTTATATTTTTTCCAAATTTATTATAAAATTTTGACATTAATTATATGCCCTGACCTAAAAATTTTGACTCATCACATTAAATGAACTCATTAGTTAGTAAAGATTTTAATATGACGGGCGGGATTAACTGAGATTCTTGTCCTGTTAACAGGCTAAAATCATCGAGAACTTTAAGCAATGTTGAAAGAAAGGATACTTGTATGCAAGTAGTGAGACTGGCTCTTGACTTAGATGTGGAATTTGTTGAAATGGACTATGAGGTAATCAGAAAAAAGAATTTCCAGTTCATTCCTATTGAATACTGAAGATCAAGTTGACAAGGAAATATTGAAATATCGCTTCCCCACATGAAATGCTTACAGATAGCTTCAGACAGCAACATGGCTGACTATTTCTACAACAGATCCAATAGCAAACTAGTTGTATCAAGCTATGTCAATGGAGGGAAACCTTCAGCAGAGAAGCTTGGTCATCTGATCGCCTGCATGCAGTCTACTGGAGCGGACATTATCAAGCTCGTGATAGATGTCGATTACATCACTGATTTGGCGCCTGTCTTTAAGATGCTAACTCATTGTCAGGTATTCGTTTTGACACTCACACATAAAGGAAAAGACAAAACACTAACGGGGATCTTATTTCTTCGAATGCAGTTGATTGGGACAATCTTTCCGGCAAATTAATTGTAAAGTTCCTTGCTTTAAACTTGGAAAAATGTATTATTCTCGACCAATCCACTCACTCTCGTTCTTTCGTCTTCAGGTGCCTTTTATTGCTCTTGCAGTGGGTAGTAGAGGCCTCATATGCCAGCTTCTAGGCCCAAAATTTGGAGGATGTTTGGTTTATGGAACTCTGAAAGGCAAAGAAGTAGCTGGGATGCCAACTCTACTTAGTCTCAGGCAAGTTTATAAGCCTGAATACATAAATCCTGACACCAAAGTCTTTGGTCTCATTTCAAACCCAGTTGGCCACAGCAAAGGTCCTATTCTACATAATCCTGCTCTTAGGCATATAGGATACAATGGAATCTATGTTCCTATGCTAGTGGATGACATCAAAGAATTTTTTAGAACCTATACAAGCTCTGACTTCGCTGGTTTCAGGTATATAATAAACCCCTTCTATTTATTTCAAGTTTTATAGCTGTTAAACACTATTAGACTTCATCAGCTCTGCATTCTCATGTTATAGTCAATGTCAACTAGTATTGACATTTGATAAATAGTCATTTCCCTTCTGCTCAATGCTTGTAGTGTTGGGATCCCACACAAGGAGGTGGCAGTAGGATGCTGCGATGAAGTCCACCCACTGGCTAAGGTCAGGAAACTCCAATAAGTTAGAAAACAGTTATCATGCATGGCAGATTGGAGTTTTTCTCTATTCAAGTTGGATTTGTTCCAAAATGATATCAAAGTTCACGTGAAACCAAATTATTTTATCTGATTTAAAGTCTTCACGTGCCAAGATTCTTAGTTATATGCATAAATGTCATCTCATCAAAACTGCAGCTTGAAGAGTAACTACAGGATCAAATAGCTAAATAACAGATGACATACTTATCAATTGGAAGTTCTTGTTTGTTTGATTGAAATTTTTTTATAAGCTTCTAAACAGTTGAATTCTTTGTGAATTAGTCCATAGGAGCTGTGAATACCATAATAAGGAGGTCTGATGATGGGAAGCTCGTTGGTTACAACACAGATTGTGAGGCTTGTATAACTGCAATTGAGGATGCAATGACAGGTACCATACTGGTTGATTATCTCTGTTCAAAGAGTAGTACTAAAACTTACCTTTATTTAGCTTCAGAAAATCCATTTAGTAGATTGAGTTGGAATACCATTGGCAACTAGATAAATCTTTCTGGTATAGAACACATGTTTGTGCTGATTCATGATTTGTCTGAAAAACAATTATTAACTAAGAAAGCAATTTTGGAAAAGCAGATAGAGGATTAACAAAGAGAGACGCATCCGATCCTTCTCCTCTGGCTGGGAGAACATTTGTGCTGGTTGGAGCAGGAGGAGCAGGAAGAGCACTTGCTTTTGGTGCCAAAAGCAGAGGGGCTAGAGTTGTTATATTCAACCGCAATTACGGTAAGAAAAGAAAAGTGACGAGTATTCTGATTTCTGAAGGAATCTCATCATTCTTGTATTTCTAACTGCGGATTTTTTCCAAAAAGAGAGAGCAAAAGCCCTGGCTCAGGCGGTTTCAGGAGAAGCGCTACCTTATGAGATTCTAGACACGTACTGTCCGGAGAAGGGAATGGTCCTTGCAAACGCTTCCGCAGTTGGAATGGAACCAAACACAGTTCAAAGCCCTCTGTCGAAGGTTTCTAGTTTCACTTTCGATTCTTAAGTAGACACTAATCATGAATTTTATACCAACATTTTAGTTTCTGCATGGACAGGAGGCTTTAAAAGCATATGAGCTGGTTTTCGATGCTGTTTACACGCCCAGAAATACGAGACTCTTGCAAGAGGCGAGAGAGGTAGGTGCTACTGTGGTGAGTGGAGTTGAGATGTTCATCAGGCAGGCTCTTGGCCAATTCAGACTGTTTACTGGTGGCTTAGGTATCAATCATCCATTAGTTCATCACCTCACTTCAAATTACTGAACAGAACAACAATTTCTTGTGTAGTCTCAGAAGAATCTTGTGTTTGAGGAAATCAGGGATATAATTCTTCAGCAGAAGATAGATATTGGGTGGTTCTAAACATTCTGCTTCCTTTGTTTGCAGCTCCAGAGGCATTCATGCGGAAACTTGTGTTGGAGCAGTTTTGAGAAGCAACAATCTGACCGACTGCTGAATTTTTCAGGATAGCAATTCCATATGCAACTGGCATAATCAAGCTATGAAGATGGGAACCTATCTTAAATTAGGATGATATAAATATGCTGCCCATCATGCGATTGGCTTGCCCGTGTAAGAAGATGATAATTGCCTCTATATTTCTCCTTCAAAAAGGAAAAAGAAGAATACAATTTGCATTCAGGTGCAATGCTCCTACAAGCGTTTTATGTGATTGCAAGGAATACAAATTCTCAAATGTACACTGTTATAAAGGTCACAGGCCACAGACTCAAAACATACTTATTAACAATAAATACTAGTCATGAATCCAGAGTAAACAACATGCAGTATTTTAGATCTGGATGAAGCTACTGATAATAATGGTGGTAGGACTAAGAAGTATAAAGACTCACAGGGCCCTTTTTCCAGTAAACTAGCCCTTATCTTTCCTTCCAGGTACAAGTTCATTAAGTGACCTGAAAATTTGGTTTTCAGGTTTTCTATTACAATATGGTTTTCCTCTCAGCGCCTGAAAATGTCCATTCGATGATCGAAAAGAAAAGAAGAAATTGAAAACAAATGAAGAGGGCATTTTAATCCATATTCAGCAAGCTTTACTTCATTTCAGAATCTTCCCAACATAAATCATCATCGCAACTGATCAGGTGCAGGCAACTCCAAGCTCTTGAACGATGTGAAACCTCCATCAACCACCAAATTATGACCACTAACGTACTTGGCATCATCAGAGGCAAGGTATAGTGCAGCATTAGCCACGTCAATCGGCTCACAGTTTGCACCCTTCAGAGAACCAGCAGCATACACCATATCCAAAATTCGCTGAGCATCCACCCCATGATAAACTCGGCTCAATTCCTCCATCACAAACGAGGTTGGAATAGCAAAGGGTGATATGCAGTTGATGCGAATCCCATATTGGCACAGCTCCGCCGCCGCAGACTTGACAATGCCGATGACCGTACACTTGGATATCGAATAAGTGTGCTGTGCTAATCCAGCCATAGTTCCTGTGACACTCGCCGTGCAAAGAATGGAGCCAGTTCGTCGTGGGATCATCACACGAGCCGCATGCTTCACACCAGCCATGACACCTCGGACGTTGACGTTCATAACCCTGTCAAACACTTGAAGATCGAGGTCCGTGATGCTTGGAGGAGACTTACATGCCACTCCTGCATTGTTGTACATGATGTCGAGCTTACTGTACTCAGATACCGTAAAATCGACAGCATTGGCTATGTCGGATTCTTTGGTTACGTCACATGAGAAAAAGGTGGCATTGGGTCCCAATTCTTGGGCAGTTTCATGGCCTAGTTGACGTTGGATGTCAGCAATCACAACTTTGGCACCATTATTGATGAATTTGGCTGCAGTTGCCTTTCCTATGCCACTTGCTGCTCCTGTGATTAGCGCAACCTTGCCCTCTAGGCTACTGAGTCATGATAAGCTAATTTAAGTTCAACACTAAAATTTGGTGTTCGAAATGATATAAACTGCTAAATATTGAATTATTTTGAAGAACTGAGAGTTCAGGTGGGAGAAGGAAAAAACATGTCTAGACTAAAGAGGATAACCCAAAATTACACTAAACACTTTCCTTCAGCTTTTCCTCTCGCTCGGACATCAAACTTTGATGGTATGTACCACTTGAAAACACCTAAGGCTAAGACCAACTCGAAGTGAACAAAGACACCAAGAGACGCAACTTAGTTATGCTCTGATGATGTGAACTTGGACAACCAATAATTGGCCACCTCGACCAACAATCAGGAAAGAATTTTATGAACCGGTACTGTTTGGTCATTGATGTTAACATTAAGAAATTTACGAGTTTTCACTATAAAATTTTTAGGGGTAAAGTAATTTTGAATTATTTATAATTTAATAATTTTAAAAATAAACTATCTACTAAAATGATGATTGTTGCATGAAAAATAATATGTATGATTAGTCAATTTCAATTTTGATTAATATATATATGTTTTGCCTTAATTTAAACATTACTTCTCCTTGATCATAAGGAATAACATGAGCTCATCAAATTATTACTTTATTCAGTTATTGACAGATTTTGGGTTGGCAATTGATTTAATATTGTAGCGGATTGACTTTTCTTTAACATAGTTATAAAACTCTGACGAGACAAGTTGCCACCCAAAAGTTTGCCAGTTTGTTCTTTTCCTTGACGTTTGAAATGCCTTTTGACACTCACCACTACTTCTCATTACTTGGGATCTAAATGAACAAAGCTAATATCTTTAGACAAAATTACCAAGAAAATATATCAAAGAAGAAATAAGTTTTAAGTTTCTCATTCGCACCTTCCAGGCTGGGATGAGATGCCTCTGATGAAGATCTTGGCAAGTTTTGCAATGGAGGCACTTCGGCTGTTTCCATATAATGCCAAGGGTGTTAAGTAATAACAGGAAACATTAACATTTATTGCAAACAATCACCAAGAAATCCCATAAAACCTGACCCTTATACGATTTTGAAGAATATATATTGAATCTGTCAAAACAAAGACCGCAGACTTTGGTTGTATTAATTAGTAAAAGAAGAAACTGCAGATTCTGCTGTCTTTTTAACTGATATAGTATCAGGAAAAGAAGAAACATGGAGAAAAGATCAGGTCGGATATAATCCATGGAATGGAAAAGAAGACACAAACCTGAATCCAGTCTGGAACATGCTTTTGTAGCAGAAGTGGAACGCTAAAAGAAGGTAATTGCACGCCGGGACAGAGCTTTTTGCTTGGAGAGTAGCCCCACAAGTAAGAGCCAAGAATTGGAGAGGAGCACAAAAAGAATAGCTTTAGAAAGACAAAAAATGCCCTTGCAAGTTGCTGATATAGGATCTTATACTGGAGGCAAAATGGTAAAATAATTGAATAATTTGGCTCTTAACATTGTAAAATAATTGCACAAGAACGAATCTTAGGAAGCAGGACTCCTTTTTGAAGAATTATGCATGGCCTATGACTGATAAAAATTTATTCCCATCTTTATAGGACATGTCGAATTTTATCATTTGAAATAAAATAAGGTTATCCGTAATTAATATTATTAAATATTATCTCAGATTTCATTTTGATACGGTATAATATTAATATTAAGTACCAATCTTTTCTCATGAAATAATAATAATAATAATTCAATATAAAAACTATCTTTTATTCTTGTTAATATTATTTTCACACATTTCTCATATAAACAATAATTATAAAAATTAATATAAAAAGAAGATCACTTAACTCTATATAAGACTAAGAATAATAAAAAGTAAAAAATATGCATTTATAATAAGTGAATTTAATTTTAAATGCTATCTTTACATATTTCAAAAGTTATTATAATAATTTTCACCACTATACATTAAAAAATATATTCAATGTCAATATAAAATATATATAATTTAAAAATATTTTAATTTATGTTAAACTAATATATTTAATTATGTAATCTATAATCACTTTGTATAAGTATAACTACCAAAAAAAAGTTTTTTTATTATTATTTTATTTAAGAAAAAATTTACCTTTTTACAATTTGGTCCTGAGACTTTTTAAAATTACAATTCAGACTAATATTTGATTTTCTGATTACAATTCCAATAATCCAAAATTTTCAGGTGATAAGTGTTTTGACATTTGAACGTCAATGTATTAGAATTTAGACTTCATTATTATTAAATACTTATATATTAATTTTAAATATATTAAACTAATTTAAAACCTCGTAAATTAATACTAAAATGTATCCATAAATTTTTTTATTATATAATAAAGATAATTTATATTTTAAATTTGGAAAGCTATAAAATTTAAAGGTTTATATTTAAAATAAATTGAAACATCTAGTATCCTATTGATATTTTTTGTACTTTTGATTAGTATTATAATATTGAATAAATTTTAAATTTTAAAATATAATTTATCCTATAAATAAATGTGTAAATTGTATTTTAAATTTAGAATTTCACCAGCTCTTGCAATATTAGCTAGAACTATCTAAAGTAATAATAAAATACTTTATTAGAATTAAGTAATAATAAAATACTTTATTATTAAGTAATAATAAAATACTTGAACTTTCCTTTTCTTGCAAAACTAACCCACCATTAACCTTATAATTAACGATGTTAACATGATCTATCACATTATCCGGACCTTTCGATAGGCCAGTATCTACATGATAAACAATATTACAAGTCAAAATTATTTTTAGAAATAATAAAAAATTGAAATTCAATAATATGAATTTCAAATGGATATAAAATAAAAATGAATATATTTGGTTCTAAATTTAATTAGCATGAAAATTATATATAATAAGAAACTATTAACCCTATTATAATTTTGGTACAACATTTAAATTGAAAATAGGGTTAAATTTGTTGGATCTCCGGTAACTTGATATATTATCAATATATGCCTGACTCAGTTTAGTCAAGAAAAATTAGTTTCAGTAACCATTATTAATGGTCGCTAAAAATAAAAAAATGGTCATTAAAAGTTATAGCGACCAAAATCGGGTTGGTCACAGGTGGTTACAACAGGGTTGTTACTAAAAGTGCTCAGTGACAAATTATTACGTTGGTCGTTAAAAATACACTATTAACAACCATTTAAAATTGGTTACTAAAGGTAGAATTATTAGCGACCAAATTTATACTTGCTAATGTAAAATTTCATGGTCGTTGTAATATTAGAATGGTTGCTATAGTTATGCATACTGCGACCAAATTATTTTTGTTGTTAAAAAATAATCTTATAGCATGGTTGTTATAGCTATTCATACTGCGACCAAATTATTTTTGTTGCTAAAAAATAATCTTATAGCAACCAAGTCAATAGTTACTATAGCTATTCATACTGCAACCAAATTGTTTTTGTTGGTAAAAAATAATCTTATAACAACCAGGTCATTGGTTGCAGTTATTTTTATCTGGCTGCAATAAATAGTGTATCAAATTTCTTTTAGTAACCCTGTTATGATGACATGATGCTGTTGCTAAAAGTTTACTTTTAGCACTTTTAGCAACCAAATAGTTTGTTGCTATAGTTTTAATATCGTCACAAATTGTATTATATTTACTATAATTTACCAACAAAAAATTAATTGTTGGTCACTAGAGTGTATGTGTTAGCCACTAAAACTTGGTCGCAAAAATAATTTGGATGGTTCCTAATGTACACTTGCCAGTAACCAAAATTGATTGCAAAAATAATTCAAATTAGTCACTAAAATTTACGCAATATAAACCAAATAAATACGTGGTTGGAGAAAATTATTTCAGTTGATTATTAAGAACAAATTTAAAGTAGTTCCCGTTTTAACACTTCAATACCTCTAATTATATATACATGATGGTATTCATTGAAACCATAAATCACAAACACACAATCCAAAGAAAATATAAACCAATTTATCTAACTACTCCGTGAAAAAAAAAATATTCTAAGAACATGACTTAATCCCCTGTGTCAATAGGAACATCCACCTATAATAAATCGTCCAAGTAGCATCCAAAGCAGTGCCCAAGAGAACTGACCAAATGTCGATGTCTCAGTTTGGAAATTAGCTCTATATGGTGCATAAAGTTTTGCATGCTGTGATTCC
>JANZLC010000009.1:16573621-16587455 GCA_026413385.1 Erythroxylum gracilipes
TCAAGTGATCAAGAGCATAAAGGATTTGCTACATTGGTTATTTTGTATTTTTCTATTCAGCCAATGGTGTGGCTTTTTACTTGTAAATAAAGTTTTACAAACTCTGTTATTTGAGAAATGAAATGATAGATCGAAGTTTCGATTGTGTATGTTTATTTTTGACTCTTGTGTTTCAATGGATGAGTTGGTTTTTGATATTTACCTTTTGTGGGCACGCCACCTTTGTGGAAGGATGTCTGTTAAGGGTTCATGGTAATAACCCTACAAGGTAACATGCACGCTCAAGCTAGGTTTGATGATATTCGCAAGCGTTGGGCTCCGGAAGCAAGTTTCGGTGTCCAACATTTGTGGTATCAGAGCAAAAGAGTTAGTTTTCGGAAGCGGGATCCAACAACTATGGACTCCAATGGACGTTCCTTTCGTAATAGCTTCGTCAGAAGCAATAAAACTTTTTTTTTACCTCCTCTCTTCTAGGTTGGAGATTTTAGATTATCAAGAATTAAACTCAACACACTAGTATCTGATGGTGTTAATGGAACCTTATGTGGATGGAGCTAGAATTATTGAATGGCAGCAGCAACCGAGTGTCAAGTTAATCCTTATCATATATAGTCTGCAAATTAGGAAAATAATCAATATGCTGATAAAACAATCAAATGTTGTGACTTATCAGGTGGCCATTTTTCTCGTTTGGCATTCCATTGTGGGAGATCTTGGATGGACAAGAATCTTTTATAGTAATGCATTATGGTGCAATCATTGGTAAGTATGCATTTTTCATATAATGCAATTGATTAATTCTGGTGCGAGTGGTTTACTTGTTAATTGTTTCTTCCTTGAGTCATTTATGGGGAATTGTTTCATGTGAATAATTAAAAGAAGAGGAGGTTGTGGAAGGTATAAGTTGAAAAAACTAACTAATCTTCCTTTTCGTTACTCGAACCTTATCCCCAATGAAAGAATTGATTGACATTTAAAATTGGCTTTCATTATTGAATTGATTATATTGAAGAATGGTACTGGCTACAAGTATCTTCACCTTTCTTGGAAACGTGAGAAGTTAGATGTTACACCTTATTAGATAAACGACGAGATTCTGTTGGCATATTTAGATAATTTTGTAATTCCTCTCAAGCCCATCTAGTTTATACAATATGAAAGTAATAACTATACCAAATAACTTTTTAGGGAAACCCACCATGCATAAAAAATTAGAAATAAAGCATTAATACGAAAATATCATCTTTTATTTTCCTTGTTAAGAGCTGATATCTCTCTTTGTCTTCTTATTCACGATCACTGCCATTTGCAGCCACACTCGCAAGATTAAAGAATGCGATTGGCTTTACATACTTATTATTATCTTTTGACTTCTTGTTTACTAGTTGAATTGTTTTAAAGGTGGAATTGTGGAGAAGCTAGTAAAGTTTGGATTGCAGTTCAATCTAAATGATAATTGAAGGAACAAATTATAAACACTATGCGCTTAATTAAAGAAAAGCTATAAACGAACGTAACAAAATTCTGTTACACTCATTTTATAAATTTGGAGTTGTTTATATAATAATGACATTGATTAAGTGAAATTGATATGATTTGATGATGTTATGGAAAAAATATTAGATCCAAAATGTAGTTTTTATTGGAAAACTAACCTCATATGGTATAATACATCATATCACAGCACAACTCTTTTTCTTTGTTCTTTCTTTCCTTTCTATTTCAATAATGAGAAAGATGAAAGAAGCAATCTTTCTCTCACATTCATCTTCTTTGCCTACTTACCCTTGTTTATAATAAAAACCTTTAACGATACTGTGGTTTTGAAGTGAAAAAAGTTGGAGAAAGCACTCAATAGACAAAAAGTTGTGCTTACTCATCTACAACCCACTTTTCCTTCTCCCGATACTCATCACAGTGCTTCTCTTTTTGTCAGTCCCTTTCTATTATACTTGTTGTCCTTTAGATGTGTGATTGTTTTTTGTTTTCTTGTATTAAGTTAATTCTAATGGCGAATCCACAAAGTTGAAAGTTCTTCAAATTGGTTAATTTGCTGCTTCTTTGTTTCATTTGTGGGAACCTTGGAATTTTAATTTTTATGCTTTCCATTTACCTTCCATATTGCTTTCTGAGCATTTGCTCATCTAACTCAGTCATGCAGTTATCTTGATAAATTTGGGCATAACTTCACCCAAAAAGGCACCTTATAAGAAGAGGATTGTCATACATTTATAAACTATTTTAGCATTCTTAACTTGCTCAATGTGGGATACTTGATATACCTCCTTTAGCCTAGAGTAGGACTGGACATCTGATGGGCATATTGAGTAAAGGGCTACAACAGATAAGTTTAAACCAATAAGACAAGTTTAAGTTTTGATATCATAATAAATTTGAGTCTAACCTTACCCCAAAAGATACCTTATAAGGGGAGATTTGTCATATATTTATAAAATATTTTAACATTGTCATACATTTATAAAATATTTTAACATTCTTTACTTACTTAATGTGAGGTTCTTGACAGATAAAGGAACAACCTAGCATTTGATTAAGCCCTTTTGAATTCTTAATGCTAAATTTGTTTTGTTGGGCAAAGTTTTCTTTAAGTGCATATGACTCTTGTTTGTTGATTAGACTTCAATTTGTGCGATTGGGGATAGCGTGGCGTATCATCATTGGACTACTTTTTCTGATGATATTGTGATTATTGCGAGAGTTTCTTGGTCTGACTGAATATGTTTCTTCATCTTTTTTATGCACATTAGCAACTTTCTCCAATGTCCTAGCAGTGTCTGCCATTTGCAAGTTGCACTACAAGAAATCAATGAATTATTGACGAAAAAAATCGTCGCTAAATCCAATTATTCCGTCGGTATTAACATTTACCAACGGAATTGTACGACAGACAAAAACGTTGTTAATATAGGCGTAGGCAACTATAAACATGGAAATTTCGTATGTCCTTCCGTTGGTAAATATACTGACGGTTAAGGTGTCTGTCGATAAATTGTCGTAAAGATACCTACGGATTAACAAGAACGGTCAGTAAATAATACGAACAATTTACCAACGGTATCATGTATTCCGTTGGTAATATCGAAATACTTTTGCGACAGTTTTATTTATTTCGTCGGCAATATTTATACATTTTTTCGACAGTTTTCTATATTCCGTCGGTAATTGGAAGTTATAATTTTTTAAAAAAGTTCCCGACATCAAATTTGATGATCTTATGAAAAATGCATCATTTCAACGGTTGTAAATTATATGTGCATATTAAATTTATTTATTTATATATTTAATTTGTTTAAATAGAAGTTGATTGCTGATATAAAGTTCAAAATTTCTTAATTGATAATAAAAACATTACAGTGTACATAACTTATATTTGTAATTGAAAGCAAATAACTACAACAATCCTAATGTCCTGGTGATTGCGGGTGCTCTGGGGTGCTAACCCTCCCCTTTAACTGCTCCCGCTCCTGTCTCAGTTGAGCCATCTGCTCCATTTGCTCTTGCACGTGAGCCATCTGGTCCATCTTCTCTTGCATGTGAGTCATCTTCTCCATTAATGTATGAACAGTGGCCCGAAGCTCGGTGACTTCTGACGATTGCGTTTGTCTGGTAGACGTTGCTGTATTGGATATGGAGGATTGTGAATAACAAGTATTCGCAAATGAACCTACGCAAATATCCGTCCATGACGGTCCCTACCACTGATAACATCAAAATAAGTTTGAATCTCGTCAACAGGTTATGCCTCTTGAGATTGTCGCTGAATGGTTTGTTGTATTTTGTCCTATTAAGAACCAATGTTTACATTAGAAAGGGATTATTCATAATCATAAAACTAAATGATCCTAAAAGAAATAATAATAAGGCATTAATTTCACATACATTCAGTTCTCTACATCGGCTGTTGACGAATGTCACACCGTCATGCTTCTTCGTGTGAGTACGCAAAAATAGCTGAGTAGGTGTAGGAGGAATACCCAAAGACTTTTCCTGCATATTTAACCTAAATGGTTAGATGTCAAACTATATTTAATAAAAATTTCGACAGAGTTTCTCCTATTTTTTTGATATGTCCCCCTGTTGAACAAATAAAAAAACTCAACACAGTCATATATGGCACCAAACATTTATACCATTACCTTCATCTATAATACAACAAAGTAAAATATGTACAAAATAAGTGTGAAGTTTAGATACTTACAAGTCTTTGTGCATACTTGTGGTGGGTTATTGATCCTCCCGTATGTACAGGAAGACTCTCTCCTCCCGGGCCTCCACGTCTGTTGGTGGAGTTACTCCCTAAGATTGATATTGTCACAGGGCTTCTCCAATACTCCTGCTATCGACTCCATATTTGCTTTGAAATATAACGCAGTCGTTCACCAGCCTTGTGTATCACACTAATAAAGTCACGATAACGTATACGAGCTCGCCTCTCCCATAGTCTATGTATGATGACGTCGATACCAGAATCCTAGAAAAATTCTTTTTGAAATAAAAAGAAAAAATTAAAGTATTATCATGTAATAATATTTATATAATTAGTGTATATATAACAATATAAAACAAAAACAAATGTTTATTGTACCTCAAACTCCTGAAGTAAAAATCCTTTGTTGACTGAGAGATATTCTTCTACACATAACCGTCAGGATCAATCCGTTTTTTTAATTTAGAAGTCATATTTCTAGAACACGGTCTAGATGGAACCAATCTAATATAAGAAGTAATTTAATATAATGAAAGAAAACTGATAAACCTATAACTTAATTAAAAACAAATAGTTAGTAATGTGATTTCACTTACAGATTGCCATCAATCGTTACATACTTTCTTCCGTCTGGTCCCTCAGCTCCAGGCTGGCGGATGTCTCCGCCATCCGATAAAGCGATATTGGATGATATATGAGTTGAGGATGGGGATGGGGATGGTGTAGCATGTCCTGCAGTAGGTGATGCCTCATCTGTAGCTATAGGCCCTGGAGGGGGAGGAGGCGAGTTAGTGGGAGCTTCAGAATGTGACGATCCACCTACATAGTAAGTGTCGCCGAACATGCCTCACCTGGGATGCATTACCTCACGCTGTCTCTTTGGTCCCATATTTTTACCTGAAAATCATTGTTTATCGAATTTTCTACTTATATAAGAATTTGAATTCAATATTTGACACAAAATATGGAACAGGAAATAAGGCGATTTATTTAATGTCATATTCAAGTACAAACGAAGAAAATGATAGTTAACAATCGTAGAAGAAGAACGATAACAACCCTCATTCAATAAGAAATAGGACAAATTCTTACAAATACAACAATATATCAATGTTCAGTTTCTTATCTAGTATATTGCAACGATAAATCAAAATGATATAATTATTTTGTTTGATTCCATTTGACATGGGATTCGGTAAAGGTAAATGAGTTCCCGATGTCTGGATTCCTAAGAAGTGTCCAGGCATGTTGAAATGCACCAATTGAAATAGTGATACTTCTTCTCTCATGTGTAGGCTTTTGAACACCTTCTTGCAACAACATTTCTACTATAGCTAAACTTGTGGAGGATACAGTAAATGCGTCGCCGGTCTTAGTATAAAAGACTAACTCTCCAGATAAACTACTAGCAGGAACTGATTTATCTAAAACACAATTAGTATAGAACTTTCATAATGTCACATTAGAAAACAGTTAAACGAACCAAAAATGGATATTAATGCATACGTGAATGTCCAGACGACGTTTGTGGAATTGACAAATTTTTCAAAATAACTGATCTCCCTATTCCTTTACCTACTATTGTGACATCACTCTCACCTCTATCGACATACATGTCATCTTCGAGATTCAAGAAAGCTTAAAACAACATGTAATATAGACCATCAAATGTGAATATATATAATAACTTCATCAAAGGAAATGAGATGTACATAATAAGGAAAGAGACATTGTCTAGATCATACTAAACACCTTGAAGTAGAAGATCGGCCATGGAAGGCAAACGATCCTTAGTGTATGAAGTGGCGATGTTTATTCCTTAGGTTAGGACAATTTTTCCACATTCCTCTCAATGGAAGGAATGACTACCATCCAGAACCAATCGCCATGTCGACATTCCTTGAATAATATTTTTAATGAAATATTGTATGTAATATACTGAACAGGAAATAATTTATGACGTTGATTAAAATATTCAATTACAAACATAATTTAATCACTATCATAACTTAATTGTAAATTACAATCATCTTCTTCTTAGGAAGAATAAGAATCAAACTCCAGCTCCTCTTCAAATCTCTGACCCTCGTTATCCTCTCCAGATGAAATTTCAATATATTCATTAGAAGGATCGTTCAAAGGTTCATTATCGTCATATGTGACAGATGCATTTATAAAAGTGCCATCTTCCTGAAATGCTTTACTTTCAATTCTCTGCTCTCCTTTTCCATGCTTCTAAAAAACACCTTTAGGTTTAACTTTGCAAACTGCCAAGTAATCTATCTTATCTCATCTTAAGCTTGGAAAAGGGACGTAACACACCTGTTTTGCTTGCATTGCTAACACAAAAGGTTTAAATTGTCTCAATCTTCTTCGTTATTTGATTTCAACTAGATTGTATTGACTATGCACTTTTGTTCCAACATTTAGAGTCGGGTCATATCAGTCACATTTAAATATCACACATCGCTTAATTGGCAAAGTAAGGTACTCAACTTCAAGTATTTCAATAATTTTACCATAGTAATCCATTAGTTCTCCCTGTATGGTAACTCCACTGTTTATTGTTGCCATGCTATGTCCATGATATTCTGTATGGTATTTGTATCCATTTACGAAATATACTAGATACGATTTGACAGTTTGCAGAGGTCCCTTTGCAAGATCACAAATGAACTTGTTTTCTATTGGATTTTCTAAAGCCTACATAAAAGAAATTATCATACCATTAATGTATAATTTCATGAGAACACTTAAATATGGTATTGAACTATAAGAATATTTGTAAGTGAAAACTTACATATCTCTCGAACCATCGAGGAAAATGTCTTCCAACTTCTTTATTTATATCATCCTGTGTGCTGTCCGGCATTATCTCGTTTAACAATTCCTTGTATAATCTAAATACGTTATTATGTATGTCAGTAATGAACAACACAAAAATTTAAAGGAAGAAATAATCATGTTTAACTTATTGCACGAAAGGTAGAACCTCTTGACAGTTCAATAAAATGTAACCATGTGCAACCTCAATTTCTTCCTCTATTAACATTCTTCTTATTAGACGTCCATATGTTCACCCAGAATATGTGAAAATAGACAAGTTACCAAACGCATCACTCGTTCCTCCCCTATCCTCATTACGAGGAACTTTTCTTTCTCTTGTGTGAACATACGACTCAAAATAATGTCCACAAAATGTACTAGCTTACTCCACTAAATAACCATTATATATCAAACCTTCAATTTTGGCCTTATTTTTCACATTTTTTCAAGTGATGCAAATACCTATATTAGAGAAAATGGTTATTACAATTTTGTAGTAAAAACATAGTAATATGGTTATTGCAATAGTTTTTGTCAACTTACCTCTCAAATGGATACATCCATCGATATTGAACTAGTCCGGCTAGTTTTGCCTCGTGTGCTAAATGCACAAGGTGATGCTCTATATAATCAAATAAGCTTAGAGAAAAAATCCCTTCTAACTTACATAAAATTATTGGAATATCCTTTTCTACTTTTCCATTTCAGCCAACTTGAATTCAGATGATGTTAAACTTTTGAAAAATAT
This sequence comes from Erythroxylum gracilipes, assembly GCA_026413385.1. Classification (NCBI taxonomy): domain Eukaryota; kingdom Viridiplantae; phylum Streptophyta; class Magnoliopsida; order Malpighiales; family Erythroxylaceae; genus Erythroxylum; species Erythroxylum gracilipes. Next base: position 16,581,424 of record JANZLC010000009.1, read on the forward strand.
ACTTAATTCTGTTATTACTTCCCAAACCTTATTCGGTAGCAACTCCCAAAATGCAATTGGAATTAGCCTTTGCATAAACACATGACAATCTTGACTTTTCATCCTAAATAATTTGTACTTCCTCAGGTCCACACACCTAGCCAAGTTTGAAACAAAACCATCAGGAAACTTTAGACCTTTCAAGCATTCACACAAAAGCTCCTTTTGTTTTCTTGTCCAAAGTATAACATGCTTTCGGATATTTACCTGTGCGAAGATCTTTATGTAACTCATTCCTTCTACAAAAAAGTTGCAAATCAGTTCATGATTTTGCATTGTCTTTTGTCCTCCCTTCAATATTCATAATGGTATTGAACAAGTTGTCAATATGGCAAGTCCCAAAATATACTTCATTTTCTCCAACCAAAGTTTTGACTAATGCTTGTATTTACTTCATCGGCTTCAAATTCTGTTACTTTTAACAAGCCTAATTCCTTAATCTCTTGCAAAATCTCTTCACTAGCTTTAAGAGGAGGAGGAGGTGTTTTTACCATCCTATTCTTAATGAACTTACGTTTATTGCATCTAAATGGATGATCTGGAGGAAGAAATTTTCTGTGATTGTCAAACCAACATATTTGTCCTGTTTGGAAGATAAAACGCATTAGAATCATTTCCACAATAAGGACAAGCCAATTTTCATGTTGTGCTCCATCCAGATAACATGGAAAATGTCAAAAAATCACTAATGGTCCACATCGATGCTGCTCTTAACACAAAATTCTATTTCAAAGACACATCATATGTCTGAATAGTATATTCCTAAAGATGTTGCAATTCAGATATCAATGGTTGCAAGAAAACATCAATTTTATGCTTCGGATTTGAAGGTCCTGGCATAATCACTGTCAAGAACATATATGCATCCTTTATACACGTCCATAAAGGCAAATTGTAAGGAGTAATTATGATTGGCCATAATGAATATTGTTTCCTGGATTGACCAAAAGGTTGGAATCCATCTGTCGACAATCCCAACCTAACATTTCGACTTTCAACTGCAAACTCAAGATGGGTGTCATTGAAATGTGTCCATGCCATTACATCTGAAGAATGACTTATAATTCCGTCTTCCTGTTCGTGTCCATTATGCCACCTCATGTGAGATGTAGTAATATCTTAAACATATAGTCTTTGAAGTCTTGGAGTTAGTGGGAAATAATACATCCACTTCCAGGATACTAATTTATGTTTCATTGAACGCTTTTTAGGCTTGAACCTTGGTTGACCACAAAATTTGCACTCTTGCAAATCTACATCATCTCCCCAATACAACGTACATCTCAATTTGCAACAATTAATCTTCTCAACAGGCAAACCAAGACCCCTAGTAAGTTTCTTCATATTGCAAAAACTAGCAACCATTGTATGATCAAGGGGAAATGTTTCATTATACCACTCAAGAATTTTATCAAAACTATGGTCCGAAATATGCCCTTCAGACTTTATGTTCAATATTCGAGCAATTGAAGACAATTGGGTCATTGTCTCACTATTTGGCCATAATTCTTGATCAATTGAATGTAGTAAGTTGAAAAACTGTTTTGCATGTGGGTTAGGTTCTTTTTCAAGATTTTCCATATTTTCCTCAAAGGTATTATCGGTTGCATCATAAACCATTTGCATGTATGGATTTTTAGTTCCATTGACATAATTTGTACTAAATCCAATCCCTCCTTCAAACTTATTTAAGTTGATAGACGATTGTGCTTGATTACCCTTTGAGTTGCTATAAATCAACGATTCTCCATGTCATGTCCACTCAAAATAATTGGGGACAAACCTTTTTTTCAGCAAATGCCCATTAACTTCATCAATAGGAAGGAAAAATTTGTGTTTGCACTTTTTACATGAATATCTGATCTTTGGCCCATCCATATATGCAAGTTGAGAACATGCATAATGAATAAAAGCTTCAACTCCCTCAACAAATTCAGGATTAATGTAACCATCAGGTGTTAATCGTCTATACATTCAAAATCTATCAACAGAACTTATTTTTGCAAAACTGTTAATTTAAAATAGTGAATCCATAGTTAGTATCATTCATGTTCGTCAAATATTACAAAAAATATGAGATAAGAGTTGTGAATGATCACAACAAGTTCTTGTTGTGACTCTGAAGCTACTTGTATTTTTCACTGATAGGCCTCACTGGAGCTCCATCATGGGTTATGGGTTGAGATCTAAAATTTTTATAAACTTAAGATCGAACATATATGTTTGTAATCATATATGTTAGAAGATAATTAATGTTAAAACTCCTATATTAAATATGTACTAGTTCCAAATATAATAAGTATTCATCAAAATATGAATACTTAATTTAATATATTGTTTTACCATATATAATTTTAAAAAGATACGTGTACAAAATTGCATATGAAAAGTAAAGAGAAGCTAATCAATTCAGAGAGCATCAATGAAATAACTTAAATGTCATATTAAGGTAATTAAAATTATAATATAAGTCAAACTCATCCTATATTAATTCAATAATAAACTGATGTTTATATGACAAACAAGTTTGACATTGTGCATGCTATATTAGTTAAAAATGCAGGAACTTCAAACCATAAACAAATACCCAAAGTAAACCAAGTTAATAAAAACATAGTACAAAACAACATCACTTACCTCAACCGACACGCATAACGATCTTCTTGAGGTATGTGAAGGAAGATGATGATGACAAACCTACTCTAAAAAATATAAAATATGTGAAAAATCATTGTTGACATTGTCAAAAATATGTTCAAATAAATGTCATTTGAATACCTGCTAAAGCTTTTCTTCAATATCCTTCAAATTATAAATACTGCTAACAAATGTGTTCTTACAACTAACAACAAAATCGTTCACAATTTAGAAAGTGGGATATATTAAAACAATTGCCACGAAATATTATAATAAATCAAGGTCATGCATGAGCCATACTAAAAAATGTGGTTAATCATTTGCATAATTATAAGTCTTCTTAATTGCAATAGCTTAGAAATTTGGTTAAGAGTATAAAGAAGATGATGACAAACTTTACTTAGACTAAGAAAAGAGCATAAAGCATCACAGGCAAAAGTTAGTTGGTGAGATGTTTGTTCTCTGAAAGTTGAGAGAGATCTAAGAATTAAATCTGTCAATACAACTTCTCTTTTAGTCTTCATATGTGGCACCGTGTTCCACTTAATATGTCACATTATTGATCACATTGTACAACCAACCTAAAATTTCCTAGGTGCTAGGGTGGAATTCTAAAAAAATGTGGGCTTTGGAAAACTTAGAGAATCCTTATTCCCATAGTTATAGAATTCCTTGGGAATAGGATCATCACTTAATACTAAGGAGCTCTTTTAATAAAAAACGGTGATGTCATATTTTATGAGGAGTCTATTGAAAATTCGGAAGAGTTTCCCCTATATAATGGACATCCGCCTTTTGAAACAAGGGTTATTCCTGCAATAAAAATACACTTCTATATCCACCAATAACCACAGCCCAATTTGGGTCTCCAAACTATATGTCTATTCTAAATTGAGTCCACATTTACATCGCAAAATCTATAATAATCCAATTCACAATTCAAGTATACCAATATCTAGCCCATACACCCTCATTTATAGTCAATACATCAAGATATTCTTAATTCTAATCAACAATAACTCAATTTAATCAATTTCATTCATTTATATAAGAGCATAATCTTTTCTAAATTTTAGGTACCTCGAGAATAAGATTATATAGGTCTTAGTTGTTAGGAATTCTAAAAGTCAACTAGATTATTTTGGAAAATCCTGGGAACGAGTCCTTTCTAATATATTGCAATCTTACTTTTTGTTAAAGTTGAAGTTTAGTTATGCAATCAAATATTTTGAATAACTTTTGTGCATGTTGTTTAATTGTAAAATTCTAATTAGTTTTAATAATCACATATGCAAATTGTTAAATTCAAATATACAATTTCAATTACTTTTTCTTTAATTCTAGTTTTAATAACCCTTGATTTTTGTGTCGATTCTCAATCTAGCCATCAATTCTTTATCTACCATAAAGATAAAAATAATAATTTCAATCAATTTTATCAAGTACTAAATAACTTGAATTATTTGGAACTTTTGATAAAATAAAAGTTGTAGATTATACTATATTTCTTTAATGTCAAAGTTTCTTCTATCAATGAATGAGTGTGGAATTTGATTCTTGTCTTTTGAAGTATAAATTTGATTCTCGACTTTAAAACATTGCTTGATAATAAACTTAAATGCATAGGCAAGCTTTTAATTACATTCATGGGATGCTCACTATTAAAATTAGAAAAAGTATGGAAATTCAATGCACTTTTGTAATTATTTTTCATAAAAACAATAAATCTGTCTCTTAAAGTAAAGAAATCTTCTTTTAAGCAATGTTTTCATTATAATATCAACAACTAACTTAATTGAAACATTTTACCTTTTTTAACTTCTCTATTGGCATAAACTTGACTTTTATTTTTATTTTATTTTTTGCTTGCTAGATAACATTCTTTCCAATCATTATTGTCAACTTATTGTTAATATAGAAAGGCATTTCAACATCTTGCTACTGCCAAAGATCAAAATCAAGCAAAATTTTCTTAGCTAAATATAATATTTTATAGCATTTATAATTACTATATAATCAACTCTACTAATCATTGAGATATAATTTCTTATTTATTGTTGTGTTAAGCAAACATTCTATTATCAAGAGAACAATATAGTCATCTATATTTCTTGTATAATAAATTAAACCACTTAAATAATTTTCAACATACCACCATTAAACTAATAGTTTCTTTCTTTTTATAAATTAAGTAATAGTTCAATGTTCTTTTATCTATCTTAGCACTCTCTTCGTTATAATAAGATTTCTTATCACTTATGTGAAGAATAATAAGTTGCCAATCAAATTTATTTATAAGGTTGTGTCACTTCATTTTAATTATATTCTCTTTATAACTTTGTATGTATGGTAAAAGGAAAGGTTATTTATCGTAAGATGAAATACCACTAGTTTAACCTTACTCAAATAAAATTTCTTAATTATAACTTTTGCATATTTAGTTTGTCCAACAAAAAAAAATCTTTAACTTAATCTCCCTATGAAAGAAATAACACAATTCTTAAATTAGACATCTCAAATTTTTTAGTGCTTAAAATTTGTTATCATCTTTACTAATGATCAATAGATCATAAACATGCTAGGAAATAATGACCTTTCTATTATTTTCATTAACTAAAATTCAAAAAACCCGTCATCATTGAAGATAGAGAGAAGACTTTCTTACCTGGACGTTAACCGCTAGACACCGCCGGAGAAGATGACGCTCGTGGCCGGAGACGCAGCAACTCCATGGAGGACACGTAGCTGACGGTAGACGGAGCAGATCTAGAGGAGGGAGAGGAAGTAGCGCGCAGAAAGGGGGGGAGGGGACGGCTGGGAGGCTTATAAGATAACCAAAACGACGTCGTTTGGTTTAAATAACAAATCCTTCAGCCAGCAAGAAAATGACATTGTTTGGTTTAAAGACCAAATGATGTCATTTCGATGGTGGAGTAAAACGTTTTAAACACCATCGAAATGACGTCGTTTGGTCTTAAACCATACGACGTCGTTTCAGTTAACTTAATAAGCTAAAGTTGCCAGTACCAAAATGACGACTAGGAATGGCTGGGAGGCTTATAAGCTAACCAAAACGACATCGTTTGGTTTTAAACCAAATGACGTCGATAGGTTTAAATAACAAATCGTTCAGCCAACAAGAAAATGACGTCGTTTGGTTTAAAACCAAACGACGTCGTTTTCTTACTGGCAGCTTTAACTTATTAAGTTTACTGAAACGACTTCGTATGGTTTAAGATCAAACGACGTCGTTTCGATGGTGGAGCATAACGTTTTAAACACCATCTAAACGACGTCGTTTCAGTTAACTTAATAAGTTAAAGCGGCCAGTACCGAAACAATGTCGTTTGGGTTTT
>JANZLC010000009.1:16617090-16665704 GCA_026413385.1 Erythroxylum gracilipes
TCGGACTTCTATAGGTCCAAATATTGATAAAACATGGACCAGAAAAATAATTACCCGGTCCCCTCACTTTGACCTAACCAATCCACGTCAATTTCATCTCTAAAAATTTCCAATTTCATATAGAAATGAAATTAAATATTTCACTAATCTGATGCCTCGAGAATCAGGTCAAGAGGATGTCGGATGGAAAAGTTATTCACAAAAGAATGAAATTGGGCCAAAATTGAAATTTGATTCCTTCAGAACATTTGTAGATCCATGTCTCTAGTTTAATTAGCAATAAGAATCAGATCGATCAAAGTTCTATAGCTCAAGATATCTCCAAATTACTGAAGCATGTTCAGAAAATATCTAACTCATAACCTTTTAATCAATCATCCCAATTTGATTCGATCGGTCTTTCTCAATTGAATAGCAAAACCTATAAATTTGGTATGGGGAGATAGAGTGATGTCTTAGGAATCCAACTCTTCAAAAATCAGATCGATCGGAGGTCGAACGAAAAAGTTAAAAGCAAAAGAATGAAGAGAGGTCAGATTAGAAAATCGGTCGCACGTGCTGAGCAGCCGAGTGCTGAGCGGACGCGGCTGAGCGCTAAGGGGACGAGCGCTCAAAAGAGAGGACGAGCGCTGAGTGGACGAGTGCTGAGCGATTGAGTGCTGAGCGGTCAAGCGCTGAGTGGTCAAGCGCTGAGCGGTCGAGCGCTCAAAAGAGCGGACGAGCGTAGGGGTGAGCATTATTCGGGCCGGTCCGATTACCCGACCCAACCCAAATTAATTCGGGTAAGCAAATGCTAAATTTCGGGTAATTCAGGTAGGCCCAAGTATTACCCGAATTAGGTTTAAAAGAATTATAAAATAAGGTAATTAGGGTAATTTGGGTAAATCGGGCCGGGATAATTCGGGTAATTCGGGTAAATCGGCCCGGGTAAATAGGTAATTCGGGTAAATCGAGCCAGATAAGTTCGGGTAATTGAAAGTTCGGGTTCGGACAGGGTAAGATGGAAAAACTTTTGAGTAATTCGGGCCGGGCCGGAACAGTGAAAGTTCGGCCCGAATTACCCGAATGCTCACCCCTAGACGAGCGCTGAGCGCTTGCCCCCTTGCTGACCCGATCTCCAACTTCTAACATCCATAACTTTTGACCCAGAACTCTAAATATTTCAAATTTGGTACCAATGGAAAGATAAAAGGACGCTCTACAACGTTTATGAAGAATTCAAAAACGATTTTGGTCTCTATAAGGGTCAAAAGTTCACAACAAAGTGGCTGACCGACAATTGCATCCTAAACAGCATTAGAACTTCTAAACATCATAACTTTCTATTCCATTGTCCAAAAATTCCATACTTTATATCAATGGAAAGACAAAATCACAATATATAACTTTCATGAAGAACTTAAAAGCAATTTCAACCTCTAACTAGGTCAAATTTTCAATCAAAGTTTCTGCCATGCTAAAAAAAAACACCTAAACAATATCCAAACTTCAAGCATTCCTATCTTTCAATTCTCACATCCACAAATGGCATATAACACATCATTGTACAGCTATGAAATCCCTCTATAACTTTCAAGAAGGATACTTAATCCAATTCCAACCATATTAGTCCAGAATTTGCCTCAAAGTCAACATATACAAAACCTACCCTTATGAACATTTTCAAAAACAAAGTGAAATAAACTTAAATTCGAATGGTCATAACTTTCAATCTCGATATCGAAAAATATCCTACTTTATAGCGATAGAAAGATATCAACAGAAACCACAACTTTCATGAAGATTATTTTATCAAATTCTGCCTAAATCATCGCAGAAAAATTCAAAAAGATTTCACATCAAAAAGGGCAACTTTCTGTTACTATTCATCCTCAAAATTTTAGATTTTTCAATTCTCCAAAATCTAACACTTTCATTATTCATTTCTCGCTTTTCAATTCCATTCAAAACAATTCATTCACTATCAATTCCATTTTAAAGTCAAAACACCATTTTACTCATTAGACGTGGCTATGTTCAAAACCATACTACATCACCTTTTTATTAAACATATGCAAAACACAAGAAAACTCAAATGTCTTTCATTTCATCAAATGCTCATAGATTCATTCATACTTTTCATTCATTACAAGGAATCATACCATATTTTCTCATTAAAATTTCATTTAATAATTTCTAATTTCCAAGAAAAGTTCGGGGTCCAACACAGAGTCTCACCTGAGATGTAAGGATATAGAGGAGGTGGTTGCCTTCCATACACCACAGAAAATGGTGTTGTTTTGGTTGACGTGTGATACCCCGTGTTGTATGAATATTCTGCCCAAGACAAGTAAGCACTCCAAGATAATGGTTGTTCGTGAGCAAAACACCGGAGATAAGTTTCCAGAAACCTGTTAATCACTTCGGTTTGGCCATTGGTTTGTGGGTGATAACTAGTACTCATTTTCAATTTTGTTCTACACAATTTGAACAACTCCTACCAAAAGTGACTGAGAAACACAACATCGCGATCAAAAATGATGGACCTTGGTATGCTAAGAAGTCTTACGATCTCTTGACAGAAGTTGTCATCTACTATTTTTGCTGTGAAAGGATGTGAGAGAGGAATAAAGTGAGCATATTTGCTCAATCGGTCTACCACCACAAAGTTTGTATCATAACGATGGGATTTGGGTATCATAACGATGGGATTTAGGTAGTCCCGTAATGAAGTCAAGCTAAATATCCTCCCATATTTGATTTGGAATGGGTAAAGGTTGGAGAAGACCTGTCGACGCTAACGCTTGATATTTATTTTGTTGGCATTGCAAGCAATTTTGAACATGGTGTGTGACATCCTATTTAAGATCAACCCAGAAAATTTGAGCTGAAAGACGCTTGAGAGTTTTGAGAAAACCTCCATGCCCAGCTGTTGGAGTATCATAAGCCTCGAATAAGAGTTTGTTTCACAGATTTGCACTAGCTGGAATTACTAATCTCCCTTTATAATAAAGTTTACCACCAGCTATAGAGTAATATGGGTGAGAACCCAGATCTGCCTTTAAATCTGCCACTAGTCCCTTTGTATGTGCATCACAATTTAACTCTTTCTGCAGAACAACAAGATCAAGTGAAATTGGCATCACCAACGTAAGTAACTTAACATGTTAGGGATACTTGGATAGCGCATCAGCCCCACGATTTTCCTTGCCTGCTGTATATATAATTGTGAAATCATACGGCAAAAGCTTCATGAGAAGCCGCTGCTGTTCTGGTGTTGTGATGCGCTGTTCCAACAAGAATTTGAGGGTATAATGATCAGTCTTCAAGAAAAAGTGCTTGCCCATTAAATAATGCTTCCATTTTTGGAGTGCCAGAACCACGACAAGTAGTTCACGATCGTAGGTTGATTTGAGACGATTGGAAAAAGACAAGCCCTTGCTAAAATACGCGATAGGGTGTCCATGTTGGAGTAAAATAGCACCCACACCTTCTGAAGAGGCGTCGCACTCAACGGTGAAAGGTTTAGTAAAATCTGGTAGTTGGAGCACAGGGATTGTTATAAGAGCCAATTTGAGCTTTGCAAAAGCTTTATCAACGATTGATGACCATACGAAGGAATTTTTCTTTGTCAAATTTGTTAATGGTTGAGCGATAAGACCATAATCCTTTACAAATCTTCTATAGTACCCAGATAAACCTAAAAATCCTCGTAATTCCTTGGCATTAATTGGAGTAGGCCATGACTGAATTGCTGCAATTTTGTCTTTGTCCACTTGGACCCCTTTGGATGTCATTATGTGGCCAAAAAATGGGTGGCCAAATTGACACTTTGAGGATTTGGCAAAGAATTGATGGTCCTGCAATAGTGAAAGAGCTATCCGAAGATGCTACACGTGTTGTTCCTCATCTTTGCTATAAATTAGGATGTTGTCAAAGAAGACAAGAATAAACTTACAAAGATGGGGTCGAAACAAGTCATTCATTGTTGCCTGGAAGGTTGAAGGTGCATTGGTTAAGCTGAAGGGCATAACCACAAATTCGTAATGTCCGGAGTGGGTGCAAAATGCGGTCTTTATAATATCATCAGGGTGGACTCGGATCTGGTAGTAACCCGCACGCAAATCTATCTTCAATGTTAGGAATGGGATACTTATCTGGTATGATAAGCTTGCTGAGAGCTCTGTAATCCACACACATACGCCATGTTGTGTCTTTCTTTTTAACCAGAAGGACTGGGCTAGCAAAAGGACTGCTAGTGGGTTGGATGAAGCCTTTTGAAAGCTATTCAGTGACTTGGTTCTCAATTTCTGTTTTTTGATGATAAGGATAGCGGTATGGTCGAATATTTGGTGGTTTGAAATTTGGTGAGAGGGGAATTGTGTGTGTATGTTGACAGAATGGAGGTAAAGTTTGGGGCTCTTGAAAAATAGAAAAAAATTCATGGAGGATGATGTTGATTTTTGGTGGTATGGTTGTTTGAGAGGTATTTTGTAGTTGGATGGTTAGTTGAGAGGTATTAGTGGCAAGGAAACATTGAAGAGTGGCTGGAGATGGAGCTTTTGTGGGAACACCTTGCAACTTGTATTTCTGACCATCTAGATTGACTATAAGGAACATTTCATTCCAATTAGCCTGAACAGTATTGAGCGAGGCTAACCATTGAATTCCTAGGACCAGATCGGATCCTCCAAGAGGAAAAGGATAGAAATCTTAGGTGGTTGTTAATTTAGAAATCTGAACTTTCAAATTTTTACATAGGCTATTGCATCGAATGATTTTGCCATTGTCAACTTGCACTCCAAAATGTGGGACAATCTGCAGCAAAATTTGGAGGTCGCATACTATGCTTTCTGAGACAAAGTTGTGCGTGGAACCACTGTCAATTAGAATCAATACTTCTCTTTTGCCAATAAATCCTTGCAATTTCATAGTAGTGGTGGCTGGCTTCCCCAAAATAACATGAAAGCTGATGGCTGCAAATTCTAAGAATTGGGTTTCATCATTTTTTTCCATGACAGGTTCTGCTAGATTATCCACTTCTTCTTCACTAGCCTCCATGATTGCTAAAGTTCCTGTTTTGCAACAGTGACCAGGTGCGAATTTTTTGTTGCAATGAAAGCAGAGTCCTTTGGAAAATCGTGCTTGTCGTTCTGCCTCCCAGTTGCGCTGCATGATAACTAGGGTTAATATGTTTATTGTTGTGGAGGTAGGGGGCTTAGTGGGATGGCTTCACCTGGACGGTAAGTAGTGTTTGCAGTCTTTGTTGATGCACTCCAAGTAGGCCCTCTGGTATTATTGCGAGTTGTGCTCAATTTGGATTCAAACTCTTGTGCTAAACTCATAGCTCTGTAGACGGTGCGTGGCTTGTAGATGCGAATGTCAGTTTTTGAATCATTTTTAAGACCATTTAGGAATACCCCTAATAGACAATGATCCAACCAATCCAAAACCCGGGCTGATCTCCTCGCAAATTCCTGCCTATACTCTTGGACTGTGCCAGTTTGCTTGATGTTGCAGAGGTATTCATCAGGGTTTTGAAATTCAGCGGGGTTGTAGTTCTCTTGGAAGGCATAAACAAGTTCATCCCAATAGATCATGGTTTGATCGTTGTAGAGCCAGGAGAACAAATCCAGAGCATCGCCCTCCAAATACATCACGGCTATGTTGACCTTGTGTTCATCCGGTGTTTGATGATAGCGGAAATATTTTTCCGCTTTTAAAACCCAGCCTGTCGGGTCTCCTCCGTCATATTTTGGAAACTCGATCTCAGTGTAAGGACGTTGTCATCTCCATGACTAAGATTCATCTTCATCTTCTTCATTATCCTGCCCATTGGTTTGGAGTTGATAACGTGGCTGAGGATTGCGTTGATCGTTATCCCGAGTGGGGTTCATGTGTTCCTTTCCTTATTTGTGAATAGAGAAAGATAGGATACTGGTGGATTTTTGATTAGCTTTCAATGTAGTTATTTTTGCTGCCAGAGTGTCAATTGTTCCTAATCTGGATGCAATGGCAGCGAGTTGAGTGGTGATTTAGTCATTGGAAGAATTGGGTGAGGAGGGATGAGTGTTTTGTGGATCGATGGGTTGGGTGATGGCTGCAGAAGTTCGTGTGTTTATCATTAGAATCAACCTGCTCTGATACCAGTGTTACGAACTTAATAAAAAAGGAGCAAACGATAAGTTTTGTTACTGATAATGCCTACTTCGAGATGGACAACTCTCCATAACAAGATAAACCTAAACAAATTCTCTACCGAAAAAAAGAATATCCTGGGCTATTTATAATAAAAGTTCCAGGTGTTATTTACGTAATTAAAATATGCTAAAAAGATGGAATTGTGCTCCTGATATTATGCTAACCAACTGGATGTAATCTTGGACCTAATCTTTAGTTAACAAACTCATCCACAAAGTTACCCACAACAAACAAGTTTATAAACTGATCCAATACTAGATAATTTTCCTCATTGTCACGTGCTTTATGATGTCTTCATGCATACACTCTCAAGGGTTGTGGAATTGTATCAACATTCTTGTAACACCTTTAAAGTTAAAAATTTTCCATTTTTTAAAAAAGAAAATACAACACTACTTGTCATCTCTTTGTTTTTCCTCACTTTTAGACATCATGGTTGCACTCTTATGCAAAACCTACGTATTTTTCTCTTTTATATCACAAAATAGATTTTTTTGCACCGTACAAGGTCATATATATGGCCGTGTAAGTGAGCATGTCTCTTTAACACCTCTTTACCTACAGATGTACACGGTCACAGAGATACACGATCGTCACCCATGGAAGTGTATGTTATGAACATGGGTGTGCACACTACTATGTATGTCTTCACTTTTCACGTTCTTCTTCACACAGTTCCAAAAACATAGACGGTTGAACCATATGCCAAGTGAAGACATGAGCGTATTTCACTCTATATGGGAGTGTGTGCTTACACGGTTGATATACATGATCATGTAAGTTAAGGACATAGACATGTAGCACCCTACATGGCCATGTCTCTCCCCAAAAGAGCTTCATCCATTTTGTCTTCACTTGTTCGTCTTCCCCACGAGCCATTAAAGTGTCTACGATCACCGAAAGTCTTAAAATAGGGCTGGAGACATAACAATCTCCCTCTCTAGCCCAATTATGGGGAAGACACGTTATTATCTAACATCTACTTGAGAGGCGTCCCGACAAGCTTGCTACATTGCCCATGTTTGCTTTTGGGAACATTTTTAGTCAATATATCAGCATCATTCATATCTGTATGAATATTCTTCAACATCAATTGTTGCTTCTCAATCACAGACCTCAATCAATGATATATGAAATCTATTTGTTTTGTGAAAGAATGATATATGGTTTTTTTTCCTCAAGTCAATAGCAGCTTAACTATCACAAAATGTTACATAGTCTTCTTGATTCACATCCAACTTTTAAAGGAATCTTTTAAGCCAGAGCTTCTCCTTACAAGCTTCTACTGCAGCTACTTACTCTGCTTTAGTCAGAGATAAAGCTGCACACTTTTGTAGCTTAGATTTTCATAAGATAGATCCCTCTACAAACTTAAACAAAAAACCTGAAATGGATTTTCTTCCAATCAAGATCTTCAACATATTTTCATTCGTAAAATCTTCTAGAGTTGGTTCACCATCAACAAAACACAAACTTGACTTTGATGCGCCTTTCATGTATCTCATAATCTATTTTACTGCTTCCCAATAAAGCTTCCCTAAATTTGACAAGAATTTGCACACGATCCCAATAACCTATGCAATATTTGGCCCTGTGTACACTGTTACGTACATCAAAGACCCTACTATAGATGAGTATGTAACAGAGGACATATCATCTTTCTCCTTTTATATTGGGGGACATGGACGCTTACTTAGCATGAAGTGAAGTGCTAGTGGCATGTTAATTGGCTTGACATGCTTCATATTGAATCTTTCTAACAGCTATTCAATATATCTCTCTTAAGATAACCACAATCTCCTACTCTTCCTGTCTTGAGTTATCTTCATGCCTAAAATTTACTTTTTAGGTCCCAAATCTTCCATATCAAAAGATTAAACAAATCTCGCTTCATCTTTTGGATTCTTCCAATATCTTGACCTACAAGCAGTATATCATCAATATATAGAAGAAGAGTGATGAAGTTCTCACATGTGAACTTCTTGAAATACATAAAAGGATCAACATAAGCTTGTTTGTAACCATAATTCGTCATTCAATACCACTGCATTAGAGCTTGTTTTAACCTATATAGTTTCTTCAACTTACAGACTATATTTTCCTTACCTTTAGCTTTAAAACCTTCTAGCCGCTCCAAGTATATCTCTTGTTTCGAATCTCTATACAAGTAAGGATGTTTTAATATCTAATTGTTTGTGTTCAAGATCTTAAAGGCAGTCAAACCCAAAATTGTTCAAATTGAGGTCATCTTAACTGTTGGTAAGAAGATTTTATCAAAACCTATACCCGTCTTTTGACTAAACCCTTTCACTACTGGTCTTACCTTGTGTTTTACCAGCTTATCACCATTTTTCTTTATCTTGGACACCCACTTATTCTTCAGTAGCTTTTTTTCCTTTTAGAAGCTTTATAAGCTCACATGTATCATTCTTCTTTAGAGAATTCATATCTTCCTTCATAGATTTGAGTCAAAGACCTTTGTCTTCACAAGATACAACCTTTTGCATATTCTTAGGCTCTCTTCGGACAGTAACCAACATGTATTCTAAACTTGAATTCTTTGTAAAAGACCTTTTCTCCCATGTCGACCTTCGAAGTTATATATCAGTAGCTTTGAATTCAGTTACTCTCCCTACTCATTATCTTCAATAACTTCATCTTCAACATTATTCAAATGTGGTTCACATAACTCATCATTATCAGGCCATATTTTATCATCATCAACATGTGTTTGATCACATACTTCATCTCCTTCACCTGTAGACTGCTCAATAGTAGAAGAAATTGGTGAAGCATTAACATTGACATATGATTAGCTATTGTGTGATGACTTATCTCCTCTTAGAAGATCAGCACCTCTTTCGTACTCCTAGAATACCACAACCCTACTCCTGACCAATTTTTCCTTCTCTGAGTCAAAGAGTCTAACGCCAAGCTGATCACCACCATATCTAACAATGATGTAAGGTATCACCTTTGAGTCAAGCTTCTTTCTTTAATCTTTGGGTACATGTCTAAATATCTTGTAACTAAAAACTCTCAGATGATAATATGTGGGATCTTCACTAGTCCACGCTCGCTCAAAAATCTCAAAATCTAATTGAACTGAGGGAGCTTGATTAATCAGATAGACTGCGACTCAGACTGCTTCAACTGAAAATGACTTTGGTGATATAGACATTCTAAATATGCAACGAATCTTCTCCACAATTATTATGTTAATCCTCTCAGCACCACTGTTATGTTGTGGAGTCTTTGGTTTTTTCTTTTAATGTCTAATGTCATTCAATATCTTCAAACATGTTGGAATACTCCCCTACATTATCTATTTGTAGGTACTTCAACTTCCTCTTAGCTTCTATTTCTACCGATATGAAACTTCGAGAAAGTTTTAAATGCTTGTCTCTTTAAATTCAAAATGTACCCAATTCTTCGTCAAAACATCATCAATAAGTGTAATAACTTGTTACCTCCTAATGACTCCTCCTCAATCAGTCCACAGACATTTGAATGCACTAACTCCATTATCTCTGACTTTCTTGTAGAGCTTCTCTTGAAAGAGACTCTATGCTACTTTCCAATCAAACGACGATCATCAAGATTAAGCGATAGTGGGTACTTCAACTGGCAAATTTAATCCCTTCTCATTCATGCATCCTAATCGTCAATTTAAAAAATTTAGAGAAGTGTCCTCTTCAAATATATATACTTCTCCACCACCACACATTTTAAGTGTGTCTTGTACAATAAGCAATATAACTATCCTCGAGCAACAATCATTGCTCCTTTGGACAATTTCCACTTCCTATCTATAAAAGTGTGCTAAAATAGTTTTTGATCCAACACATTGGATGATAATAAATTTAGCCCTAGATTAGAGATGTGTCGTACATCTCTCAAAGTAAGTAAACATCTAATGTTTATCCAAACTCAGATATCACCCATACCAACAATCTTGGCAAAACTTTGATTTCCTATCTTTACTCTCCCAAATTTTCCAGTCTTGTAGTTTAAAATGGTATTCCACCTCTAGAACACAATGATAAGAAACTCCCTATCAATCAGTGACTCAAAACCCAAATTATTAACAAGGAAGCATTCACTTCTTGCACAAACTAGGAACATCTCATCATTCGTGCTTGAAGCTATTGTAGTTGTATTCTTACCATCTCCATCATTTTGATGGCCTTGCTTTTTTTGATCCCTCTTCCACTTATAGCATGACCTCTTAATGTGTCCAGACTTGTTGCAATAGTGACATGTCTTAACATCTTTTTCACCTTTGGACTTTGATCAGTTCTTAGACTTGTCACGCTTTTTGGAACCCTTGCTTTTAATCCTTCCCCTACTTTTTGTCATGAAATCCTACAATTTGTCAACTCCTATCACATTTCTTAGGATTTCTTCATTGAGCATATGCTCTTCGATACAGCCAAAGGAAGCACATCTTTAGGAGTTGAGTTGTTAATCGTCACCACCAACATCTCTCAACTACCTAGTAACAAACTCAATAAGAACAAATATCAAATTTTACCTTACTTTATGTCTTATAGAGTCAAAACCATCTTTGAGTTAGGTATTAGTGCTGAAGCTATTAGAAAGCCTAAAGATGTTCATGACTTTGAAGCCATTCCTCATTTACTTCATCTTTTCATTCGATATAACTTTATTTCTTCTTGTAGCCACTTTACCTTTCTATATCACAATGATATTTGGTTTCTTTCTACCCTTATGATGGATGAGAGTGTTTATCTTGGTCATTTATTCTGAAAAATATGTTAAACTTTCATAATACTAAGAAAAAGAATCAACACATCCTTGTGACCTCATCTTAGCCTTATATTTTAGCGCTTTTAACATTCCACATACTAATAACGAAGTTAATTTAGACTTTTTATTTTATTCTACTACTCTTCATCGTATGAGATACTAGTTAGTTAACAATCACATGAGTAGACCCCATCAGTGATTGCAGTACAACACTCTGATGATGAGGCCCTTTCACATAGCATTGGTACTCATGAGCTTCTTTTGAGTCACACTATTAAGATATTTGTAGATGATAAGGCTCTCTCCTCTAGACCATGTTCTAAATCTACTATGGACTCCTGCGTTGATGAACTTAAGGCTCAGGTTACCATACCTCAATTTGAATTTCAGTTCTTTTAAGATAGCGTTGACGACCTATTGCTTGTCTTAGATCACATTAAGAACCTATTCATATTGATTAATTCTTGGTTTTCTCTCCTAAATATTTAATTTCCTTTTTTATCCTTACAAAAAAGAGAGAGAGTATTTGTAAATTACATGTGTTTAAAAGGAGTTGTTGTATCTAGGAGGAGCTAGTGGATCCCTATTTGGGTGTACTTTGACTTTATATTTGTATTTAATGTTTGATTTTACTAGTAAATTTCATCACATCAAACAAATGCTTATGTTGATTTGATATTTAGAAATTGTATATGTTTAAATAACATTATTGGCTTTCTAATATTATAACATGTTTTGTCATCATTAAAAAGGGAGAGATTGCAACTAAGGAAGGCTACAATCTATGTTTTGATGAAAAAAAAATAGTTACTACCGATGATTTTTTCTTTGATGTCTTAAAAGAAAAAAATATTAAATGAAGTCAATAAATAATATGTGGAGACTAAATGTTAAAGTTAAAAGGAAGATCAAGATTAAGAAAGACCAAAGCATAATAAGTTTACAAATTTACTTGTAATTTTTTTTGCATCCTACTTGATTATTTTAATGTTTGGGGCTCATCATGCTTAAGAACATTATGTTTTGAACTTAATGCATAAATCTTTTCATTTTTCAAAAGGAATCAAGGTTTTAATTTTAAAGAAAAACCTCTTTAATCTTTAAAATACTCTATAGGAAGCTTTTGAAGTATTTTTGGATCAAATTTCAGTTTAAATAATATGGTTTGATCTTTGAAAGAATTCAAAAAGTCTTTGGAAACCTTTTTTCAAACATAATGATTGACCAGTGTATAGGTATGGTTAACCAATGTATTATTTTAGGAGAAATTAGTCGACCAATATCTAAGTGTAGTTGACCAATGTACTAGAAACTTTGAAAAAATATGTATAGTGAACTTGTATGTGACATTGGTCGGTACATTAGTCAAATAATATGGCATATTGGTCTACTAATATGCCAGATTAGTTAACTGATTTCATTATTACTAGTCGAGTTTGTATATGACATTGGTCGAATAATATGGCTTATTAGTCGACTGATATGTTAGATTACTCGACCAATTTCATTATTTCTAATTGTTATAACATCTAATTTTTATGTCTAACAATATTTTGGAGCTAGTATGGGTATAAATGCTTGGAATTTTGATTATTAGACATCTTTATGACATTAAAGGGTAACAATACCACATTTATAAGAGTTTTTAAGTATTATGAATTGATTGAGAGCCCTTCAGCATCAAAATGAGAAGAAACAATTTATATGAGTTCTAAAATATCAATTGAGGTTGATTTTTTTTAATGTTTGAGTGTTTTCAAGGAAGATTGTAAAAGGGTTGTTCTTTCTTGATTAAATATTATTGTAAAAAGGTTCCTCTTTACGTAGTTGAAAGAGGAGATTATTAGAATCTCAAGAGAGACTTAGAGAGTGAACGTAGGCAAGGATTACTTACCGAAAAACTATAAAATTTGGTTATAACCTATCTTCTTTTTACTCTTTATGTTTCATTTGATTGATTGACTGAGATTATTCAAATTGCCGCTGCATTTCATCATTCATTTGGAAATCTATTAGGGGTCTTTATCGAGTTGTAAAAGTTTCCTTAAAAGTCAGTAATACCCAATTCCCATCTTGGTGCCTTTAGAGACCAACAACCTCAATTCCTATTTTGCAATAAGGGTATAGAAGGAAAGTGAGGGATGGTACTCATATTTAGGTTTGGGATGATTGTTGGTTAAAGAATGACCAAAATTTCAGAATTGGATCTTATGTAATTTTTGTATTGAAAGACTTAATAGTCAAAGGCTTCACGATTTATCACTGTAAGCCTTGTGATGTGGAATTATTTTATGTAGAGATTATAGTTAGCATTTGTCATATTCCTTTGAGTAGAAATGCAAAATATCAACTTATATTGCACTTAGTAGGAACGACATGTACTAGGTTAGATTTGTATCGAGTTGCTCGTGGTATAGAGGCCAATGATGAGATTTTGAGGCTAAATGGGAACTAGCCGTGCCTGTGGATGTTGAACTTCAAATAGAAGTTGCTTGCCTATATGATCAACTGAAGTGATATACGGGCTGCAAATGGACTATTGTGTGTTTTCATAGAAAAATTGAAGATATCAATTAGTGATTCGTTGGCAAGTTCCAATAGCTGATTCTTTGAAATGCAACATGGACGTTGACAATTTTTAGGTAATTGCAAAATGAGTGTTAGTATTGTGGACGTTGACAATTTTTAGGTTAATTGCAAAATGAGTGTTAGTATTGTCACAGGGAATGACTAAAATTAATTTATGAGAGGCTTCTTCACAGCTCTATTTGGTACTCCGAAAAAGGTCACAATTTTAAATGGTTGCTTTCCTTCTGTTCTTACAATTTTAAAATGGAAAGACCTAATTGGTTTCAACTCTTCACTTAAGATTCTCTTTTGTAGGAGATTTTGAATTCGAGTCACTAAAAGAGGAAGGGAGAGGGGAATTTTCCTTGCTGATGATCCTCTGGCCTCCTGGGCATGTTTCTTGATCGGATCAATTACGGACGTTTCGTTTACAGCGATAATGTGGAAGTTGGAGCTACTGAAGAACTTGAGACTGTTGGAAACCTGATGCTGAACAGGGTCAGTGATCAATCAACAATTGACCAATCAGTATGTGACGACTCTTTATACATAAAAGTGTACATAGCTACATAGGAACCTGAAAAATCTTAAAGTTCCAGATTTACCTCTTCTAAAATTCTTGGGACGAGAACTTAGGGACTTAAAAAAAATATGAGATACTTAACGTAGATTTAAAAAAAAAAGGCACTACGTCAGTATACTTAAAAGTAAATATGTCGGCCCGAGCCCAAACCATTCCACTAAAAACCATTAGTCATTGTATTGTTTCTGATTTCCCTCCAAATAATTATAACTCTTGAACTCCAAATGTTTTGCCTCTCTCCATTTCCACCCTTATGATACCACCGGTTCAGTTCCCATATTGAATGTGTTCGTTCAGATGATTGAATTTGAGAGCCCAGAGAAAAAGAAAAAGAAGATTGCTTTAAGAGCCTCATCATACAAGAACTACTGAATAGTGCTAAGAACAGAAACTTCTGATTAATTTCTCTACATCAGACGCCCAAGTATTCAATTTCTTTCCTCACATTCTTTCTTTATTCCTTTTCATGTTGTTTATTAGTTTCGCTGCTACTCCGATTCCCGAGCAATTCTTTCTGCAGTTACTTTTATTCTTCTGTGAATAATCTGTACATTATATGGTAATTAGTAACGTTGTGTGTGTATATATATATATATATATGGGCCATCAGTTCATCTGTTGCCAGGGTTTAATGAGTTGGATATCCGTTTTCGTTCTTAATCCATTGCGTTAATGTAACCGTCAAAGAGTTTGGTTGATCATTTTATGATTAGAAATGAGAAGTTCTCTAATGTGTTCCTTTTTGTGGTTGTGAGATTAGGTGGCGAAACTATGGAGTTTGATTCTGCTCATAATCCGTTTGAAGATACTATACCTTTTGATGATTTAGTCCTTAACCAGATGGAGGAATTTGATTATGATACTCAACTAGTTGATCGTGTAGACCCTGCTGAGTATGACCATGATACTGATGATGATGATGAGAAGAAGATTGTGCTTGATAGTGAGGATGAGGAGATTTCAGGGACTAAATTTTTCGAGTTTGGGACTGATGAACCTTTTAAGCAGTGGAAGGATGAGTCTTCGAAGAATTCTGAATGTGGTGAGGGTCACTACTTGTTCAATTTGCATTAAGGTTTTGATTTAGAATCAGCATTTGTTATTTTCTAGAATTTATCCTCTTGACATATGACTCAATGGGAATTCTTTTAATTGCTGAAGGTGATATGGTTACTATCAAAAGCACCAATAACATAAAAGATCTTCCTCGGTCGCCTTCTTGTAATCAAGAAGTTCCAAGATTAAGTTATTTTCAGTCTGGGGAACCTGGAGAATCATCTCAGTCCAATGCACTTGCTTTTGTCGACAATTTTCTATTATCAAATGATACTGGACATTCTCCAGATACTAAGCCTGTAAGTATGGTCAGGAAGAACTTATCATCTCTATCTTGCGCAAAGGGATCTTATAGTTTGGCTAAATTTATGCAAGCCAGAAAAGATATTGGAAAAATTGGAGCCTTTGAATGGGATAATGGCGAAAGGCACTGCAGGATAGACGTCCATAGTGATAAAATCAATGCCTCTTTCATTTTTTGTGGAAATCAGCAGCAATCTGTAACAAATAATTGGAGTTCTAGGCATGTGGATGGTAGTGCTAGCAGCAGCTCAGGGAATGAAGTAGCAGGACTGCCTCATCCAAACGCAGAAACTCAAAACCATGCAAGCCATTTAGAAAGGCAATCTGAAAATGTTGAAAACAAACAAAATGAGCAATTGCATCCGGTCTTATCTGGCCAAGAATTTGAAACAGATATGCTTGACACAGTTTTTAGCACTCAAATGGCTGCTGAAGCTATTGAAGCTTTAGCACATACACCGCCAGTTCCAAACAGTGCTTATGCTTGTCAGGTCCCTGAGAAGTTGGTCGTAGATTCCCCAAGAAGTATACTAGGTAATAAAGTTTCTTCTTTAAGGACTTCTCTTGGGCAGGATGCCTCCATTCATGCAGAAAGCACTGCTGGAGAGTCGAAGAAAAGTAAGTGCCTGGCAACAAATCAAACCTTCAGTTTGTCTAGGAATGACTTCATCTATGAGTTAGATGATAAGTTGATCAGGAAAAAGATAAAGAAAGAAATAGCAAAATATGCATATTCATCAAAAACTGTTAAAACTACCTCATTTAGCAAGGAAAAAGTGCAAGGAAGTTCTGTTGGTCATCTCACTGAATTGTGGTTAAAGGGAGAAAATTTCCAAGGCGACAAGAGTGGACCAACTGACATAAAAGATAGATCAAATGGTATCGTGAAAAAGGATGTAATTACTTATATAACAAAGAGGAGTTGTTCGAGTGTTAGCCCCCCTGACCTGCTCAGTTCTGTAGGAAAATATGATCAAGTCCACAAGCAAGCTAGAAGCTATAAAGTTAGTCAGAAGAATGGTTCTATCCAGGAGGCATATGACTTGTTTAGTTCTTTAAACTTAGAATCATGGAGATGCCCCAAACGTAAAAGAACACATTGTAAGCCCCCAAGTTGTGCAAGCAGAAATCGCGACCTCTGCAATTCATTTATAACTTCTGACGTGCTGAGTTCATTTGCAGATTTCCAAGGCAATGAGGATGGACCAACTTACTTAAAGGATAGATCAAGTGATATCATGAAAAGGGAACTAATCACTTATACGAGAAAAAGAAATCAGTCTAGTGTTAGCCCCCCTGACGTGCTCAGCTCTGTAGGAAAATATGATCCAGTCTACGAGCAAGCTGGAAGCAATAAAGTTAGTCCAAAGAATGGTTCTATCAGAGAGGCGTATGACTTGGCCAGTTCTTTAAACTTGCAAGCACGGATGTGCCCCAAACGTAAAAGAACGCATTGTAAGCGACCAAGTTTTGTAAACAGAAATCGCAACCTGTGTACTTCATTTACAACTTTTGAGGGAAAACAGAAACAAAAAGGACCGTATAGCCAGCAATTCCTAAAACCATTCCTTTCTAAAGAGCTTACTAGGTTAGGCGTCCATGAGCCAAAACCAGATTTTGCATGCAGAAATTTGAGGATACGAAGAAGCATGGCGCATGTTCGAGTGTTGTTTAGCCAGCATTTGGATGACCATATCATCAAGCAGCAGAAAAAGGTGGATTTCTTTTAATAATACATATAATAACATGGTAACTTGCAACTAATTTACTTTTGTATTTCCCTTGAACAGATCTTGACCAAGTTGGGAATTTCCACTGCCTCATTCATAAATGATGCTACTCATTTCATAGCAGACAGATTTATACGAACAAAGAATATGTTGGAAGCTATTGGTTGTGGTAAACCAATAGTCACTCATTTATGGCTTGAGAGCTGCGCGCTAGCTAGCTGTCTTATTGATGAGAACAATTTTATCTTGAGAGATGCCAAGAAGGAAAATGAAATTGGATTCAACCTGGGTGTTTCACTGGTTCATGCAAGGCATCATTCACTTCTAGAGGTGATTTTCTTTATTTTGGACAATTTTAGTAATCAGCTAGTGTTCTTTTTCCCTTGAGCACTAATATCTGCTCACTCACCAGGGTCGAACGGTCTTGATTACACCAAATGTAAAGCCTGATGAAGAGACGATTAGTAGCTTGGTCAAGGCGGTTAATGGCCAGGTATATACCAATTTGATCAAGAAAATAAAGTTGATAAAAGAAAGTAAACAGCAGGAGCTATAGATGAATAACACATTCTGTTTCACCCGAAACAATGTTAACTGCAAAATTTAGACAAATAAAGCTTTAGTCATTTCTTTTCTTTGTTTATCATGGAGAGAACTGGTTTTCATTCTGTAGAATCTAGTGAAACTGAGCAGACTATAATCATGGTTCCGACCCTGCAACCTTTGTGGTAAGTATGTGGAGTGTCTTTTTATTCAGGATAACTCGTTATCTTTGTCTATATTCAGCATTTCAAGATAATGAGCTCTGCTTATGTGGTTCTCTTTTTACACTTGTTAAAGTCATATTTACCGTATCTTTCACTTACTGCATTTGCATTCCGTTTCTCGACAAATAAGCTTCAGACAGTAGATATGACAACGGTATCTGCATTGAAGATTCAAGTTGACTTGTTAATTCTCTCGTGTGAAGAAGATCATGCCATTTGTGCCCCATTCCTTGATAAAGGTATCGGTGTAAGCAATCTGTGCTCTTTCGGTTGAGGATTTTAATATCTGCAATAACTATTCGAAATACTTGCAGGAGTTGCAGTTTACAGTACAGAGCTCTTACTGAACGGAATAATCATCCAGAAACTAGAATATAAGAGGTGGGACATGAGAACATCAATCCATGTAAATGAATATAGTATTATGCCTTTGAGTAACAAATGGTTTTGCCAACAGCTTACTTCTTCCTTAATGTTGGTACAAATTACAGGCATCAACTCTTCATGAATTTGGCCCGTACCAACGGCTTCAGGAGGAGGAAAGACGCAGTACCTGTCTAACGATACAGTTTGGATCTTTTCCAAATAGTTTTCGAGTTGGATCTTGGAAAATCTACAGGTAGCTAAACGAAGTACTACACCTTGGAAAGCATCCAGAAAATTGCTGTCGGTTACTTCAGAACCTATGTATGTGTAGATGGTTAATAGTTTCACTAGTGAACTCATTACCCGTTTTGAGCGAATTTCACACTGAAGAGGTAAAGAATAGATCCTTACAGATATAGTATGCTCCCAGTAGTTTGATGCCGATTAATGCCATCAAAGACATGCCTGAGATCAGCACTTCAGTGTCCAAGTACCTCATAAATGTTGCATGGGGAAATAGGATTCCTGTGCTCGCAGATAGTTATTACAATAAGAGGAATATAACAAGTTCATAAACTAGGACATGGCCAAAGCTTCAGTTTCCCTTGAACATAAAATCATTTGCAACTTGAATACAGCTCCACGTAAGGCCAAAACTGTGGTCATTCCAATTTCATTCCCGCCCAGACACAATCCTAAACCTCTAATTTTCTAGTTTTCAATTTCATCAGCCCGCAAAAAAAAAAAAATATACACAAAGGTTTCCGAAGAGAATGAAGTTGTTGAAGATCCATACTTCAATAAGATGCAAATATAAAGCACCCAAAAATTGATGAGACTAATGACTGGCTTCAGGAGGTGGGGCATTGGCGTTGAAGTTATCAAAGCCTCCACTTGATGTCGCTGGAGGTCCTTGGTAAGAACCAGGAGGAACCATGGATGGCGCACCTGTAGGAGGAGCAGGCGCTGCTGTACTTCCAGAAACAGTTGGTGGAGCAATCACTGCAGGAGGCCTTGGAGTTGGAACACCATTTAAATGACCCGGTATGCTAGGAGCACCAGGTGGTGCCATCATGGGCATAAAACCTGCCAATTAGTTCAAAATGATGAAATATTTGATTTTATTTTAACCATAACAACACTCAGTTGGTATGGGAATCATGCATCTGAGAGTAATAATTAAGCCCGAGAATACACAAACAAAAGAAGAAAGCGGAAGTCTATATGTATACCGGGTCCATGGCACATGAGTTGCAAGCGGCAGCAGTTTTCCCAAAAACACACCCTCACCATGATCAAGACTCCCACATGATCAATTTTATATAAACAAACACACACATACGATGTAATCATAAAACTAAAATATGCGTACTGGCCAAAGTAAAAGCAACTGAAACAGCGACAAGTCATTGACCCACAACCAGAACTCGACCTTAAACATCCACATATGCCAAAGCTTGTAGCGAGAAACAGAAAGCACAATCTCACGGTTAAAACTACCTGGAGCACCGGGAACAGGTCTGGGTAAAACAGGAGGCCTAATTGCAGGGTATGGACCATTCCCTGGAACAGGCATTACAGGTGTCGGTAGAACGGGAAGTCGAGGCCTTTGAGCCAGCAAATGCTGGTTGTATGCAGCTCCAACCTGCTGGAATGCTGCTGCTTGGCCCAGATGTTCTTTTATTCTTTGGTCAATCAAACTTTGGGTTTGTTGCTCCTCAAATTGTTGATAATAGGATCTCACATTAGCCTAACAGTTTTCCACAACATTCAAAAACACGATGATAATCAATATTTCCAAACAATTAACACCTAAGAACAACAATTGTGAAAAGTACCTTATGTTTGTAACCAGCATTGTGCTGTTTCCTAACAGAGGGCTGAAACATACCAAAGCAAAAAAATGAGCAATGCAAGACATTAAATTTCAACAGATAAAATGAACAAAACCTACAGAATCGTGGGTCAAGTATGTGTCACAGTAGTCACAGTAATACCTGCAAATTTCAAGTTCATAAAATGAAAATTTAATCCTTTGTTCTACAATTAACGAGAAATATTGATATAACAAAGAAAGAAATTGAAAACCAACGCGTACCGAGGCATGATCCAGAATCCTAAAATTAATGGTAGGTCAGATCAAAAACCCTAACTGAGAAACAGAGAAATCCAGGAAGGAGATGGTCTTTAGTCCGTGTGGCCGTAGCGGTAGTAGTCCATAGAGAGTTGATGCTCCCGTAGTTTCAGTAAACCGTTCACGTTTAATGATGAAGTAGGACTCATCCGATCCAACGGTTGCGAAGGGGCAACCCACTTTTCATTTGATTGGTCTTTCTAGGCAGTTGTTTTGCTGTTTTAGCCGTTAGTGTGGATAAACTTAGACGCTGTCGTTTTCCCGTCTAAATGACGTTAGCATCTAACCAATCACTCCCCTTATTCAAAAGCCCAAATTTCCGGGAAAAGACAAGAAAATGAAGGAAAATCTCGGTTCCACAAATTCTTCACCTTCAGGTCTCTTGCATGGCCTCTTTTGCTTCATTCTGAATCATACTTTATGACTCGCAGAAGTCTTGCTTTGTTATTGATTCTCAACTTGTCTTAAAATGTATTTTTCTCATGTTCAGTTACTAATGTCGATGGAATCCAGAAGTTGGTGGTCAAACCCTCAAAAGTCATCTACCATTTTGGGACTAGCGGGCTCGCCGTTGCGGTTGCCACAGGCATCACGCATCCTTTAGGTTATTTTTCTTTTTGGTTGTCTTACTCAGCCTTTGACTGCGTGCAAGTGATGTTGTGATTTGGTTCTTGTATATTTGTTCTGTTTGGTTCTTCTTTCTGTGATTTAATTATAATATGAATGAAATCTTTGATTTCATAAGAGATTGATTCCTTAAGTTGGTGCACCACATGATGGATTTTGCATATGAATTGTTGAGTATCTCAGTTTAGAGCAACTTCTAACATAGCCTGGAGCAGAGCAAGTTGCTTTGATATTGTTACTGTGAACATGTTCTGTGGTATGTATAGAAATAATATGGAACCGTGGCTATTATCAAGGTTGGGCTTTGCCATCCCATTTCGATCCTTAAGTAGATAAAAAGTAGGTCAAGGAGCATTGTCCTTTTTTTTTTTCAATTGCTCGTGTCTAACTAGGACTTCCAGAAAATGAGGCAAGCCTTTTATGCCTAGTGTTCAAAAATAGGAAACTGGAGACGGGCTGTGCAAGCTTAAATGTTACTTTAAAATGTGGTTAATGGGTCAAGTTATGAGAAGACAAAGCTGGTGTGTTTTTTCTGATGATTAGAATTTCTTTTATTGATTTTAATTGATGTATCCTGGTGAAAAACTATATTTTAAGAATAATTTCAAGTAAATATACCTGGAAACAAAAATTATAAAGATGAACAACAGGCATTTCCTCATTGTTGGATGATTGATATCTGATACTACATTACAGATGTACTCAAAGTTCGGCTGCAAATGCAACTTGTTGGACAGAAAGGTCCTCTGACTGGAATGGTATGCCAACAATGTGTGACTATTTCTCATTTGTTTTTTTGTTTGATAACCTTTTTTTTTCATGTAAAGTTTCACCTCATTATGCAGGGACGTTTATTTTTTCAACTATTGAAAAATGAAGGACCAGGGGCACTGTATCTGGGATTGACACCCGCACTTCTTAGGTCAATTCTTTATGGAGGTCTCCGTTTAGGCCTGTATGAACCCTCCAAGTATGCATGTAATTTGGCTTTTGGATCAACCAATATTTTGGTCAAGATTGCATCAGGAGCTTTTGCTGGTGCATTTGCGACTGCACTGACTAATCCAATAGAAGTTCTGAAGGTATTCTAATTAATGTGCTCTAGATTTTTTTCTTCCTCAAGCTGACTTTCTTTTATTAGGTTCGGCTTCAAATGAATGCAAACGATAGACGAGGGCCTATTGCAGAAATGCGGAGAATTGCTTCTGAAGAGGGAATAAGAGCACTTTGGAAGGGAGTAGGCCCTGCTATGGCCAGAGCTTCTGCTTTAACTGCATCACAACTAGCAACATATGATGAAACCAAGCGGGTCAAGTTCTAAGCATGACTTTTTTAGCTTTGAGTATACCCGAAGTAATCTCTACAGTTCTTAGTGTTTATTTGTTTCAAATTCTGTATGAAACTTACTCTGTCTTATTCTTGAATTTTTCTCCAATTGTCTATTGATGCAGGCTTTGCTTAGGTGGACTCCATTGGAAGAAGGATTTAATCTTCATCTAATGTAAGCAACTGCTTTTAACATAATTCTTTATTTTG
Source organism: Erythroxylum gracilipes (assembly GCA_026413385.1). Taxonomy (NCBI): domain Eukaryota; kingdom Viridiplantae; phylum Streptophyta; class Magnoliopsida; order Malpighiales; family Erythroxylaceae; genus Erythroxylum; species Erythroxylum gracilipes. Next base: position 16,639,711 of record JANZLC010000009.1, read on the forward strand.
AACACCATCACAATAAATGTTTATAGATGCCCATTTATAGGGGCTCTCCTAATTGTATTCTTCTGATTCTTATAAGAGGAAAAACTAAGGATCAGAAATATATGAGGATATAAAATTTTGATAATGCTATGTTACCAAGTTAGTTCTCGGACGTTCTTAGTAGATTCAACAACATACAAGCCCTAGGATACTTGTGGTTTATTATCTGAGATTAAGCAGGGCCATAGACTGGTGACACTTTCCCAAGATGGCTAGAACTGGTCTTCGAAGCGTCTTAGTACATTGTCTAGTTATGAAATAAATTCCCTATTCCTTAATAGCACCAATGACATGTTAGTGCGAGGCTAAGTTTAACTGTTTGTCTTATGAAGCTCAAGTACAGTGGCCGGGACAGTTAGTACCCTTATTACAGCACCAATTGACATGATTAAAACCCGACTGATGCTGCAACGAGACTCCAAAACAACCAGACGGTATAAAAATGGATTTCATTGTGCATATAAGGCATGCACTTGCTACCCTCCTTTTCCTTTTTGTTTTTACTTACCTCATTTTAACAGTTAACTAAGTATGCTCCATATCACTTGGAAAAGTGATCTGAAAGAGAAATAGATGAAAACTATGTTAGATCTATCTGTTTTATAGTTTTGGGTTTTATTTCTCCTCTTTTTGTTCTTGTTTGTCTCCTGGTTGTGGTAGGCAGCTTGTGAATGGGGGAGAGTTAGTGCCAAGACAAGCAGAGATATTTCCCTTGTCTGACAAAAATTTGATTTCTGCTCTCAGGTTGTCTTTACAGAAGGCCCCAGGTCGCTTTACAAGGGGTGAGGTTCTAACTGGGGCTACTTGACCTGTGTTTTCTTTATTAGCTGTATGGACTCGTGAATATTTTGAATATCTCCTTTTCTCCTATAAGTTGAATGAATAACATTTACTATTTAACTTTTGTCAGGGGCTTTGCTATATTTGCAAGATTAGGTCCTCAAACTATGATCACTTTTGTAGTATGTGAGAAGCTACGCAAACTGACTGGATTGAATTCAATCTAGTTTTGGAATAATCATTTCACACTCTTTCTGCTTGCTCTGTGAATTGTGGATGGGAGGGCCTCCGTGTCAGCAAATCCAGGAAACGAGGAACATATTTATTACTTCTTCAGGTATATTCTGTTCTGCCCATTCAATGCTTTCTAATACATGCAACCAAAATATGGTCTGGTTTTGGTGAAAATGTAAACACTTTCATCATTTATCATCAAAGAGGTGACTTTATTAAGTTCTATTAGAATTCTTGTGGTATACAGCCATTCTTCTCCCGGGGTCTTGTTAACATTAATCAGAATGCATAATTGTCATTGTTGTTATTGTTGTTGATGAGACAAAACATTCTTTGTTCTATTGTCATGATATATCAATAAGAGACTGCTTCCCTTTATTTTTTGATACAATTTGGTAGTCTTTTTTGTCTTTGTGCGTATATATTCTACGGGTAGCCTTCTCCACTATCTTGCAGATTGATGACGGTGATTCTGTTGCGCTGTAGCTTGTTCATGCTAAGCTATTTTGGCTATTTTAAACAACTTGATGGACTTGTTTAGTATAGCTAACTTGTGATTGAGTTTTATGGAGTTTCTTAAAGAATATTCCAAGTCCTTTCTTGCCTTTTCCTCCTAAAAATATGATTAACTTATAATAATGATCCTATGGATACACTAAGATAAATTACGTATTTAATAGTAAATTATGTAATAAAACTTAGTTTAATATTTTTAATATCTTTTATCCTTAAATTTATGTCATAATTTCAAGTCTTCCTTATCCATTTTATGAACCCCACTAACTGATGAACGATCTCCACGAGCTCGACTTTCTCTGAGGTTCTATAAACCCTTCTAAAAGACTTATTATGGAGGCCAAATCCGCTGAATGCATTACAAGTTGGTGTCTTTTAGCAACTCTTCAAATCCCGATCTAGCTTGTCAACTTTAATCCTGTCGACCTGTCCCATATGCTTCAATCTAGTTTTAAGCAAGACTAATGCATTATGCTTTCCGGAAAATTCAATTCAAACACCTCTTAAACAAGTCCTCTGGCGGATAAAAATACGAACTTCTTAATTATTATTATTATTATCAATTATAAAATTTTAAGACAAGAACTTTTATCATGCATCTCTCAAAATCATCTTTTTATTGTAAGAATTTAACCAAATAAAGAACTTTATTAAGGAATCTCAATCTAAAATGGGTTTAATTAATTGGGATTGAATTCCCAAATTTAAATTTAAATTTTGATTAAAATGAAATCTGTCTGTTAAGTTTTCTAATCTTTTTCCCAACTCTAATATTTACCGTGCCTGCGCAGCTTAGTTGGCACATATCATCTACTGCGTTTCTGCCCCTTTTTGATTCAGGACAGAATTTCTTCCTCCATTCCTGTAAATGCGCACCACCATAGAACTTGAAACAAGTCAAGAACATCCGAAGTGGGAGTCATGTAATATCCATCAAGTTTGAAAGTCAGTTTGTGTTACATGTTTTCCACGGTCACACACACATCTCATGGTTTGGCGGGACAGTCTGGCGCACTTATCTTTAGCCCTTGTTTCTCACGCTAAACTACCATTGTACCATTTCTCTCGCCCTTGGACGGTCTTACCCTTCTTCTCTTCTAAAAATACTGATAGCGGACGTCCTACGTTTTCTCCCGCAAAACGACAGTAGACCCCAAGCAACTCTCTCCACCATGTGTTGGATAACGACCTTATTCCTGTAGGTTTTACTATAACAGTAACAGTCAGCAATAAGCATGAGTATGATTTAAGTATTTCTTGTGGAATGGAGACAAAGGAGAGTAAAAGATGCCTATGTCAGTGGCATTTGTCTCATTGGCACTATACCTCGTCTGCGGACAGTCGGGCACATGCTTGTCACACTACTCCTAAGTTTGGATGTTTAACTTTATCCTGGAAATCAGGAAGATTGTATTTATAGCTCTAATCTATCCGACAAAATAAAGACATTGACGTTTGATGTCGCCGAGAAGAGAGTTTCAGAAATGCCGGACAAGAGGAGGATTCAGGATTGGTGTGTGTCCTTTTCTCGCGAAGGGGAAAGAGTAGCTATAATAAACCTAAGGTGGGGACGTGTCATTCTTCTCGTACAATTGGCTTAAATTTTGAATTTATTGAAGGCAATTTCATCCCAAAGAGATGCCATTATTAGCCTTATTAAGAAGAAATGGTATAAATTTAAATTGAATTTAAATTATATTTTGTGGTTTTAATTTATATATATCATTTAGTCTTATCATTTACCTATTAATGTTATGAATTTAATAACTTCAATACTACCTTATTTTAGATGAATTTATGTGGTAATTATATTGTAGATAAGTGATAAATTCTAAATATATGGGATAAAAATTAAATATAATTAATTGACCTCGATTTCAAATGTATAATTAAAGTTTAAATTCCCTGTCACTAGATCCTATATGATGATTAGAACTAATTAAAGAGATGTTAATCTTATAATTAGCATTTAATTGAAGTTCCTTCTTTTGGTATAGTTGGCACAGGGCAACTGGACAAGAACTAATCAAAACGACTTCGACAATGACAAACGGAGGAGAGAGAGGGAAGTCGAAATAGAAGGGCATCGTAGTCAGTTTCATGGACAAACTGTTGAGTTTACCAGCGAATTGCAGGGCCCTATCGTAAATTGAGCAAAGATCGAGGCCAATTAAACAGCATTTAATTACAATATACTATATCGAAAATCCAACTTGGTCTTCGTCATCAGAAAAGCCCCAATTTCGCAGCGACGACTCTGAAAGTGGAAAGAAAATTAAAAGAAAATCCAAACAAACAGAAAAAGAGGAAATTCCTAAGAGAGAGAAAACAAAGCATTCTAGAGAGAGAAGAAAGAACCAGAGACGCAGAGAGTGTGTATATCAGCGTATGTGTTTATAAGCATTGATGGCGGAGGCTAAAAAGGAGAAGAAATCAAGCGAAGAGAGCGTGAAGCTGTTCGTAGGTCAAGTGCCGAGGCACATGGCAGAAGCCGAGCTTCTCGCAATGTTCAAAGAGTTTGCCTTGGTCGACGAGGTCAACATCATCAAGGACAAGGCCACGCGCGCCTCTAGAGGTTTCTTTTCTACGCACATTCTTCAAATCTTTCTCGTTAACCGTTTTTTTTACCTTTCTGCATGATTCGGAGTCCTGAATCCGTTTGAGTTGAGAGTTTTATGGTGCTTGAATCCCTAATTTGTATGGTTTTGACATTAGGTTGTTGTTTTGTAATATGTCCGTCGAGGCTGGAAGCGGATAAGGCGGTCAATGCTTGTCATAATAAGAGAACGTTGCCTGGGGTTAGTGCGTTTTGTGATCTCTGCTTGTTCTTCTTTTTGACTTATGCTGGTCAAATACTGCCATTTGTAGTGTGTCCTCACTGATCTCGACATTCTATTAGTGGATAGTTATAGCACTATTCCTAATGATTGCAAATGGCAACATGTTTGATTTAGATGGAAGTTAAAAGATGCATTGAACAAGTATCAACTTGATAGACTTCATTATCGGGGTGATCCCTGGTGATTTTAGAAGCTAATCGGTTGTACAATATCGTAGGCTAGTATAATGCAATTTTGGATCATGTGAGACCGTGTTTGGATTTGATGCTGTGACATATATGACATGTGAAAAGTTCTTGAAATACGGTGGAGTCTGTTAGAGTGTGTGATGGCAGTAGGAAAAGGGGTGGGGAGCGCATTACTTGTGTGGAGAAAATGGAGTATCCTTACTTCTATCGAGATGATTTTAAACGAGATCGGTTTGTTTCTTCAAAGCACAAAGACCTGGTGATCATTCTGAGCCATATGGAAAACGTTATTCACTGGGCCTTATACAGGATAGCAAATGGAGTTGAATATTCATTTCATTTATCTAGTTGTAATTTCAAGACTATAGAGTATAGGGTAAAATTGTTATCAAAAAGATACTATGAGTTACCATTCTTAACTCTTTGGTGGGGGAAAAAAGATACTATGGTTAAGTATTGATACTACGTAGTCCCTCCAATGTTGAAAACCACAATTAAATTGAATGATATTCTAACCACTTATGAGAGATAAACCCTTATTCAATTTATTGTTGTGCTTCTAAGGCTTGACCCTTGCATGCTTTTAATTAATTTTCTTTTGTAGCTAATTTTTCTCAACGAAATCTCTATGGATTGACATTATGCCACCTCTACTACTAAATCAATCATCTAGGTGGTAGTATACTGGACATGACAACACATAACTTTTTTCCCCAAGATCAATTCCATCTATTTGTATGTATTTACTTGTTATTTATTGGACTTTGATGCATTCTTGTTGTTGTATCTCTAATTGAAATGCTTCCTGTTGTTTTTTCAACTTCAGGCGTCTAGTCCGTTGCAAGTGAAGTATGCAGATGGCGAGTTGGAAAGGCTAGGTGTGATATAATTTTTTGACATGATACCTGTGTTATTTTTCCGAATCCAATTCCTTTCATCATTCTGGTCTTCTAATTTGTTTTGACTTTTGAGTAATTTACCGTAATATGCTTATGTGCTCTGTTAAATGATTCTTTACTTTCCTTTCAATTCAGAGCACAAAATCTTTGTTGGTATGCTTCCAAAAAATGTTTCAGAAGCTGAAGTATCAGAATTATTCTCTAAATATGGAACTATAAGAGATCTACAGATTCTAAGGGGATCTCAACATACAAGCAAAGGTGCTTATTTTCTTTATTGGTCCTTAACTTAGTGAAATGGTGATTTTGATCTTTCATAATTAATTTGCAGGGTGTGCCTTTCTGAAGTATGAAACAAAAGAGCAAGCCATTGATGCAATTGATGCCACCAACGGAAAGCATAAAATGGAGGTTTGTGCTTAAAAATGCTTGCTTTGCAAAAGAAGTATTCTTATTAGTTCTTTTAGGTTTGGAAGGTTATTTTCTAGGATCTGTTCCTGTAGATGTAGATTAACTGTTCATTTTTGTCAGATGTTTTGCATTGTTTTCTTGTATAATTGCGTTCATGTATTTAAAAGTTTGTCATGTTTCTGTATCAACAATATATCTTAGGTGAACGCCAGCTTTTGTCTAGTTTGATAATGAGCACTGATAATAAGTAAGATTCATATTACAGGGAGTTTTACATGTCTGCATAAATAGAGGCTTCTCAAGCTAAACCAATAAATTTTCTTGTTCAATTCAGCACTAGTTAATATACCAAATTTCTTCAATAGTCCATGCTAACTTTAATCAGATAGAGAAGGAACTTATGATCGAAATACAATATTTTGACTGTAGTCATGCTTCTCTGAAAAGCACTGATAGTAAGTAAGATCCATATTACAGGGAGTTTTACATGTCCACAGAAATAGAAGCTTCTCAAGCTAAACCAATAAATTTTCTTGTCAGGAACCAACTTCAATCCAACACTAGCTAATATACCAAATTTCTTCAATAGTCCATGCTAACAGTATTTTGACTGTAGTTACTCCATTTTTTGAATGGCTTCTCTGCAATGAGAAAAGCAAGATATATATTATTTGGATCAATTGTGTGAAGCATGCACAAGTATTGCATTTTTATTTCTGTTTCAATTGGTTTTAGAACTTGACCTTTCTTTTTTCCTTTTTAACTTCATGGATTTTTTATTGAAAGGCTGGGCATTTCTGTCATTGATTTTTTCTATCAAGCATACTCTGATTGGTATATTTCACTTTACTAGGGTTCAAGTGTTCCTTTGGTTGTCAAATGGGCAGATACGGAAAAGGAAAGGCAAGCTCGTAGAGCTCAGAAAGCACAATCTCAAGCATCCACTTTGCCAAATAACGACACACATCCGTCATTATTCGGTGCCATGCCTTATGTACCTCCATACAATGGCTATGGATACCAGGTCAGTAGTTTATTTCTAAATGTTTTCAGAAAGTGTTTCAATTTGTGCAAAGGTAGCATATCTCTGAAATATGAGTCACCCCAGGAGTTCTTGTTTCTTAATTGTAATTTCATGTTTTTTCCCCAAGTATATCTATCCATTCTGTATTAAATGTGACGATTCTGATGATCATACTGTTGTAGGCTCCTGGAACTTATGGCCTCATGCCATACCGGCTGCCAGCTATGCAGAATCAACCTGCTTTCCATCAACCCGCTTTTCATGGTATGATTCCTCCCATAAATCAAGGACATTCTGTGCGTGGTGCAATGAGACCTGACCTAGTTCACACTATGGCACCTAGAAACTATGCTGTGCCTTCTGCAAGTTATGTGGGATCTGCTTATCCTAATGTGGCAGGTCTTCAATATCCCATGACATATCCTGGAAGAATAATGTCCCATCATTCTTTGAGTTCCTCACCTAGTTTAGCACCACCTGCAGTTGCAAGCGTTAGTCCTGCAGCATCATCAGGTGCAGGTACTAGTTCTGCTGGCCAGATTGAAGGTTTGTTTTCCATATGCATATCCCAGATTTGGCTTCTTATTTTATTCTTACTGTTGGTATATCCCGCTAAATATTACATGTTCTTTGATTTAGGTCCACCAGGGGCTAATTTATTCATATATCACATACCTCAAGAATTTGGTGATCAAGAGCTTTCCAATGCTTTTCAAGCATTTGGAAAAGTCTTGAGTGCCAAGGTCTTTGTCGATAAAGCAACTGGTGTTAGCAAATGTTTTGGTATTACCACTTTCATTCTTGATTCTAATCTAAACTTGGATGTTGGACTCTTTTAACATGCTGTTTTTTTTGCAGGTTTTGTTAGCTATGACTCACCTGCAGCAGCTCAAGCTGCAATCGGTGTGATGAATGGATATCAATTAGGAGGTAAGAAACTGAAAGTTCAGTTGAAAAGAGACAACAAACAGAGTAAACCTTATTGATCAGGAATTGAGTCATGGAAGCAAGCAGAATTCTGTGATACATTGTCATATGCACAGCTTGGACAATGGGAGTAAATGCAGTATCAGCATTTTGGCTGAATCGATAACACGCAATGATCATTACTCCATCCACGTAATTGCTTAGTGGGATTGGAATTCCAAAACTTGTACTTCATGGTGCATTCTGCACCGATACGATTTGTAACTTGTACCATGGAAGTTCATTAGACATTAATTATTAATTTATTGATTTTTCCCTCATTAACTTGTGCCAATATGTTGTGGAACATCAATTGAAATTTTATTCATGATTCTATTATTCTTATTTGGATATCGTTTATATCTTTGTTTTCTCAAGATTATTTCTTTTTTTCTTTTATTTATATCATTTAGAGTTATTCGTGGTTTGTAGAAGACACTCTGGAAGAATCAAGGATTTATCTTCTTGTTTCCTGTAGAACATCTTATTGTTCTCATTCTACCATGAGAATAACTGTTAATTAGTGACTGCATGCAGTTTGCCATTTAGTCAAAATCTGAGATATATTGACAGCTTTTCCATTTTATATGTTGACAGGTCTCAGTATTCAGCAAAATTCAGGTACTGCGCCTTTTTTTAACTCTTATATTCTAATATATTTCAGATTTTGGACTCAATATGGCATTGGTTGAATTGTTGTCAAATGTTGTTGATGTTGTATTTAGTTTTTAGTACACCTTATTGTTAAAAAAATAAATGATTTTGGGACACTCCGTATTCACTTAACGTTTTTTATTTGTTTCTCTTTTCCAGTCATTCCCAGAGTTCAAGAGTGCACCCTTCAGATTTTCAGTGACACAATTCGTTGCTGAAAGGAAAGTCTCCACGATTAAAGGTATGTTGCCTGTACCACTGAGAGCAGAGATAACCTCCCTTATTGAAACGGTATGGTAAGCAGAGGTTTTACTTATTTAGGATGGTGTCTGCGGACCAACTGCACATAACAAGTGCATTTGTGCAAATTCTTACATATTCCGATCTTTTGAACTTCCTTGGTTACAACGCTTGTTAATATGAATATCCTAAGGGGTAAGATCCTATCAAATTACTTTCTATATGAAGACCTTTTCTACTTCATATTGAATTATCTGTTGGAATGCAATGGCTACGAAAGATGGAAAAGAAGTTTGAAAGTATTGTACATTTTTGAGTTTGATGGAGCTTGATGTTGGACTAGCTTGCTACTTTGAGGAATTAAATCTGTGATAAGTAACTGAGGAGACAACTGAAGTTAGTACCTCAGGACAGAGTGCCCCTTTCTATAGATAGATTTTGCTCCAAGGAGAATATATTGTGTTTATTGTGATCTTTGAGGCAAGTTCACAAAAAATGTGTCATTGATATAGTTTAAGAAATCCAAAGATAATTTATTTTAGGTTGCTGTTGTTTTGTCAATACCAAGTTTGTCGGTGGACAAAATCTCATTATTATTTGATCTTATTAATAAAAATACACCATGACTATTGTCATACCCTCCTAAAGTATTTCTGGAGGTGAGGTCATGATCTTGTTTGAGCTGTCTGTAGTATGTAATGTATGAAAGCCTCAATTTTTTCGTGAGAATAATCTTAAATATGAAATCCTTCTCAATTTTTTCTTGAAGTGAAACATAATGAGTGCTCATAGGCTGTTGCAGGAAAAGGCAATATTTAATAGCAATATTTTATTATGTTTTAATGAGCATGATGCTAAAGTGATTTGTAAAAAGTTTAAACAACTCAATCAAAACTAATCTCCCATGGTTTAATCATACAATTCCTTGGTTGCATTCTGTCACTACTGCACAAATTTGTGAACATTTTCTATGGTTTCTACTCCTCAGGTGTTGTTTGCTTGTTCGTAATATAATGTGATGTAGGGCGTTTTTTGTTTTTATCATCTTCATATTCTTTGAGGGTGACTATATTTAGATTAACTTCTTTATTATTCATTACATAGCCAGTGAAATTCTCTGAGAATTTGCTTAGTCCCATTCAAGTTCTTATGTGTTTATATTTTCTTTCCTCATTAAAAGTTTTTCTATGTACCAAATCGATTGCACACTACTTCAGGATGAGCTTTGGTATTACTTCTATCCTTTGAGCTGTTAAAAGTAATATGTAGTGCTTTTGAACTACATTTTGCCTTTCTACTAACATGTGAAGAAATTTGTGAATTACTTAAACTGGTGGCAGGTAATCGACTTCTACAGGTAATTTTCCTCTTCTCTTTACAAGTATAATTGTTAATTTTCTACTGCCAACTGCCAAGTTGTCAATTAATTTCACATGCTTAATCTATTCTGCTGGATTTATTTTAGATTTTACTTGTAGATGCATGCCTAAGAAATTCTGGAAACGAGGATATCAGAGCTTGTAGATGCTTGAGAGACATGTATTATTGCATTCTGAATTATTATCCTTCCTGATATCTAGGCCACGGGTAAAGAAAGCTCTACGAAGCATGAGACACGTTGATTAAATGTCTGAAAGACTTCATTTGGACGATTCACCTATTATGAATTTGTCAACCGAAGAACTTGCAGTGAACATCAGATCTCCTTTTAGTAATACAAGGCAGTGGAACAGCTGCTTGCAGGATTGGCACATTGGATAAGCTGCTTGCAGGATTGGCACATTCTTTATTGAGAGTGGAGTTGATTATTTGAGGGATTAATCTGGAAGCATTGTTAGAGAAGTTATTCTTTGCAAGCCTGCCTTTTGATCATTGCTTCTAATATCAGCTATTTTTAAAACAAAGCAAAATGAGCACAGAATTGCTTTTTTTCTTGTATATCATCACTGTCATCAATATTTAGTTGAAGTCCTGTTGAGGCGTTGTAATGAAAACATAAAAGCTTGAACGTGGGAAGAAGACGAGAGGCATATCGTAGAAGATAAATAAATAAGTTAACGTTACGTTTGAAACAACGGATTCTTATCAGACTCATACCAGACTCACGTGATAGTTTGGAATGTTCTATGTAAGCACGATATATACGTTGTAACCGAATATGAATGGCAGGCAATGAATGAGTGATTTCTGTTTCCCTCTCTCTCTTTCTCTCTCTTGTGTGTATCCTTCTCTTTCTGTGATTGATTATTCCTTACAAGGAATTAGTGACGTTCGTAAGGCAGCAGCATAATTATCGTAACATCTGGTATTAGAGCTTACGTTCCTCGGACTTGACATGGCAGAAAGTACAAGAGGTGCTGAAACTCGTCGGCTGGAGGAAAATATCAAGAGTATGCTGGAGGCACAGTCACGACATGAAAAGGAGATTAGCGAGATTAAAGCTATGTTTCAACAGCTCATGCAAAGGATGGACAAGGAGGAATCGGAGACGTCAGTAAGGAGTGTTGGAGATGGAGGAAGAGGCACAATGCTGGTAAAAACCAATAAGACAGTTTCTGACGTTTGATGGCATTGGGGTGAGAAGTTGGAGTTACCGGTGTGATCAGTTCTTTACAATGGACCAAACACCTGAAGAGATGAAGATAAGACTTGCTTCTCTTCACATGGAGGGTGTAGCACTCAAGTGGTACCAGCTGACTATACGGAACAGGAAGGATAGCAACGACATGAAGTGGGAGGAGTTCATTTCTCTGGTCAGACAACGATTTGACGAGAATATTTTTGAAGATCCAATCGGTGATTTAAAGGAGCTTCGACAGGAAGGATCGATGTTGGAGTATTGCGCCTTGTTCGAAAGGTACTCTAATAAACTTAGCTTGCCTAAGGAATATTTAGTAGGATTTTTTCTTAAGGGGCTGAAACCGGAGCTGGGATTAACAATTAAAATGATGGACCCCCAAACGTTACACCAAGCATATACATGGGCACGCAAACAAGAGGCGATTATGGCGGCAAGCGTTCCTGTATACTTTGGCAAGAGTGGCAGAGCAGGAAGTGTCGAGGGAGGAGGTCCTGGTCAATACAAGGGGGGCCACTCCACTCCAAGTTTTCCCACGCAGCATCCGGAGGCGGGATTACTACCGACCCCTGGAAGTCAAGGCAGCCGATATACTGCATACAAGGGTCCTCGAGGTAGTCGGACATCCAGCAGTAAGGAGTTTGATGAAAAGTGAGCCAAGGGCTTGTGCTTCTGGTGCGACGAAAAGTATACTCCGGGTCATAAGTGTCGGAAGAGACAATTCCAACTCTACATAGTGGAGGATGAGGAGCAAGAAGAAGAAGACATGGAAAACGAAGAACCTGACGACAGAGCTCCCCTCAATCCTAATATCTCACTGGAGGCTATGTGGGGACTGAAGGATCAAACTGATTACAAGCAATTGCGGGTTGTGGGAAATCACCGAAAACGGCTCCTCCACATCTTGGTGGATAGTGGAAGTACGCATAATTTTCTGGATGAAGGAGTAGTACGAAAGGAGCAGGTTGAGGTGAACGCCATCAAACCCATAAGTATCACGGTGGGCGGAGGATTGAAGTTAGAATGTAAACAGGTATGTAGAAACTTTGTGTGGAAGATGAACGGAGTACAGTTTGTGACGGAAGCCCTGATTATTAAATTAGGAGGTTGTGACATGGTGCTTGGAGTTTAGTGGTTGATTACGTTGAATGATGTTCTGTGTAACTTCAAGGAGTGTACCATGGAGTTCCAATGGGAAGGAAAGACGGTGAAGCTTACGGGAAAACATGAAATGCCGGCCAAAGAAGTATCAAGAAAGCATTTCCACAGAGCAATCCAGAATGCCAGCCAAGGTACGTTATTTATGTTGAGATTAACAGATCCCATAGAACTCCAAATGCAAAGGCTGGAAATTAATGAGGATGCGCAGAACCAAGATGAATTGGAAGGACTGTTAGCTGAGTTCGGGGAGATTTTCTTGGAACCGAAGACGCTGCCACCGAACAGAGCATGTGATCATGCAATTCACCTCAAGACCGGAGTAGAGTTTATCAATGTCAGACCGTATTGCTATTCGGCGGAGCAGAAGGACGCCATTGAAAAGGCGGTGCAAGAATTAGCAGAGCAAGGGTTTATAAGGAAGAGCATTAGCCCCTACGCGTCGCCGGTAATTCTCGTGAGGAAGAAGGATCATTCCTGGAGGATGTGCGTTGATTATAGAGAATTAAACAAGCATACGGTGAAGAGTAAATTTCCAATCCCACTTATAGAAGAATTGTTGGAGGAATTAAAGGGATCTAGCTGGTACTTGAAGTTAGATCTACAGTCGGGATACCATCAAATACGGATGAGGGAAGAGGATATACCGAAAACCGCTTTCAGGACTCACGAAGGACAATTTGAGTTCTTGGTGATGCCATTCAGCCTCACAAACGCACCTTCAACATTCCAGAGTCTCATGAATGAAGTATTTAAACCTTTCTTGCGACAATTTCTCTTTGTCTTTTTTGATGATTTGCTTGTATACAACTCCGACTTCCAGCAACACCTGGAGCATCTTCGGCTGGTTCTGGAGGTGTTACGACAACAACAATTATTTGAAAAGGGCAGTAAATGTACGTTCAGGGCAAGACAAGTTGATTATTTGGGCCACTCAATTTCGGAGAAGGGCGTAGCCACAGACACTAAGAAGATAAAGACGATTCAACAGTGGCCCCAACCTCGTACGTTGAAGGAGCTCCAGGGATTCCTAGGTTTGACGGGCTACTACAGAAGATTCATCAAACACTACGGGGTATTGGCAAAATCCCTCAATATGATGTTAAAGAAACAGGAAGCGGGGGGCCGGTATTGGAAGGAAGAACAACAAGAGGCGTTTGAGCAATTAAAGCAGCGGCTGACGACCGCGCCGGTACTGACGTTACCTGATTTTTCTAAACTATTTGTTATTGAGGCAGATGCTTGTGACACGGTATTGGAGCTGTCTTACAGCAGGAAAGTCGATCCATAGCGTATATGAGCAAGGCTTTGGCTCCCAAACACCAGGGACTGTCGACTTACGAGAAGGAGTTCTTGGCCATAATTAAAGCAGTGAAACAATGGCACCACTATTTGAGTGGCAGGTCCTTCCACGTACAAACTGATCACCGCAGCTTGAAGTATCTTTTGGAGCAGAGGATTTCCACACCCTTCCAACAAAACTGGCTACCGAAGCTGATTGGGTATGATTTCGAGGTTACCTACAAAAGTGGAAAGGAGAATTTGGCCGCAGATGCATTATCGCGAGTCTCCAGCCTTCAGTTGCTCACAATAGTTGTATCCCAAATTCAAGCAACTATGATGGATGACATCAAAAAAGGGTGGGAGACGGGTGGGAGAAGGATAAGACGATCCAGGATCTTATCCGGAGGCTGGAAGCTGCAGAAACTCCGATGGGAAATTACGAATGGAAACAAAGAATGTTGCGGTGGAAGGGAAGAATTGTAGTAAGCAGTGATAAGGGTCTTAGGGAGAAAATCATAACACTGGCGCATGACAGTCTGGAAGGGGGGCATTCGGGAGTGACAGCAACAATTAAACGAGTTCAGAGTTTCTTTCACTGGAAACAATTAGCAAAGGATGTACGAAATCATATCAAAAGTTGTACAGTCTGCCAAAGGAATAAGTATGATTGGGCCGCTTCTCCAGGGCTCTTGAAACCTTTATAGGTGCCAGAGGGGTGCTGGAAGGAAGTCACGATGGACTTCATAGAAGGCTTGCCTCCTTCTCATGGGAAGTCATCAATCTTTGTAGTTGTGGACAGGTTTAGCAAGTATGCGCACTTTGTGGCCATTAAACATCCTTATACAGCTCCGGAAGTGGCACAGGTTTTCATGGATTATGTCTTCAAATTACATGGAATGCCTCAGAGAATTATTTCAGATAGAGATCCCCTGTTTTTAAGTAAATTTTGGCATGAATTGTTTCGATTACAGAATGTTATGTTACACCTTCCACTGCGTATCACCCACAGACGGATGGGCAGTCGGAGGCAGTAAATACAACACTTGAAACATATTTGAGGTGTTTCTGCTGTGATGCGCCCCAGAAATGGACGAGGTGGATCACCATAGCAGAATGGTGGTACAATACTTCGTACCACTCAGCTTTAGACATGACCCCTTTTGAGATCCTTTACGGGTATCCACCACCCCTTTATGTACCATATATGGCAGGAGACTCCAAGGACTCAGGGATGGATCAAATGCTGCGGGAAAGGGAGGCAACGTTACAGATCGTTAAATTTCATCTAAACAGAGCAAGGCAGAGGATGAAGAAACAGGCTGACAAGAAACGTTCGGACAGGGAGTTTGAGGAAGGATAGTGGGTATTCGTGAAGCTCCAACCCTACAGACAACACTCGGTTCAAAGAAGGGTCAACCAGAAGCTAGCTCCCCTCTATTAGGGACCCTTCCCTATCGTGAAGAAGGTGAATAAGGTAGCATATACTCTGGGATTTCCAGAGGGAGTGTCCATCCATCCGACTTTCCACGTGTCTCAACTGCGTAGTTCTGTTTCGGAAGGAACACCCACATCTAATCAGTTACCTGCGACCGTGAAGGATGTGGAAAGGGTTCCGGTAGCCATTTGGGGCCGAAGGATGGTCAAGAGCATAACCGGGCTGTCACTCAGATACTAGTGCAATGGCAAGGAGAATCTAAAGAAGACGCGACATGGGAGATATTCTATGAAATACAGAAGCGATATCCGGATGTTAATCTAACGGACAAGGTGGTTCCTGAAGAGGGAGGGGATGTAATGAAAACATGAAAGCTTGAACGCGGGAAGAAGACGAGAGGTGTATTGTAGAAGATAAATAAATAAGTTAAACGTTGCGTTTGAAACAATGGATTCTTAACAGACTCATACCAGACTCACGTGATAGTTTGGAATGTTCTATGTAAGCACGATATATACGTTGTGACCGAATACAAATAGCAGGCAATGAATGAGTGATCTCTCTCTCTCTCTCTCTCTCGTGTGTATCCTTCTCTTTCTGTGACTGATTATTCCTTACAAGGAATTAGTGATGCAGCAGCATAATTATCGTAACAGGCGTAGAATTTAGAAAGGTCTGATAATATGCAGTCTTATTCCTTGTTTTTAATAGACTTATATGCAATGCTTTTCTTCTATATACCACCTCATTAAATTCATATGATTAATTTGCAATTACACATTTTGAGTTATATCTTGAAATGATTATATTTCTTCATTGCTTAAGTTCAGCTTTTGAATTTTGTCAGTAAGCTGGTGAAAAAGCCACATCCTCTTGTGCATTCATAGGCATCGCGAGATCCAATTTTTTGGCAGTACGATTAATAAAGAGATCTTGCAGACCAAGCCAGAAACAGGTAACGATAAATGATACTACTGTTAAACCTTCTTGTGCTTGAAATCAGGCCCTTTGCTCTTAAATCGTGGGTATCGTTACAGGTTGCTACTTACACAGTGACCTTGACTTTGTTGATTAACTTACCTAAATTCGTCGGCAATAATTTCGGCCTTGCTACGTTTAGTCAGGAATTGAATTTCCATTCCTTGCTTTTAGTGTAGGCGTTGCTTTCGTTGAATTGTATTCCCAAAAGGTAATTAGGATACTTCTACTAATATGAATCTTGGAATTTATGTTAGACTTATAATAATCATTACTTAGACGATGCAATGTAATGGGAGTAGCTCAAGTTGGTGGCGTGACAAATCTTCTGGTCACAGGTCGTGATTTTATTTTTTTTCCCCTTCATCTCTGCAGTTCAAGGCAGTCATCAGAAAGCGGCCTTAGACCGAACTTTCGTTTAGAAAGTGGATCGAGGAGTGAAAGATGGAGAATTATTTTGCTATTTTATTTATTTTTTTAGTATTTTAAAAGAGCTTAGTGATGTCATAATTTAAAAAGAGGTTTTCTGTTTACTTTTTTTAGTAGAGGTTATATAAGCAATAGTCTATATAATTACTTTGATCTAATCTTTTTTAAAAAATAAATTTTAAATTACTAGACAAAACTAATACAACATTATAATAATTTCCAGTATACCAGACTTTGACCTGATCTTAGTATCATTTCTGTGGACTGAGAACAGAGGTCTAGCTTAGTGCCAAAATTTAGATGGACATGTTTGTAAGGTCACTAAACATATAAAATTGTCAGTTTCGTACGTTTAGCAGTGAACCTAAGGAACGTGATCCTTGTGCTCGCAATCCAGAGATCTCATTCATACAAATAAGCGGGACACTGAGAAACGTGTGAATGAAATTATCTGAATTTGATACAGAATTATGAGCACAAACCTTGGTGGGTTCTGTAATAGAATTGTCTTTAACTTATTAGGGGACAAGGTGTGCTTGCCGTATACAAACGGTTCAAGTAATGGCTCACAAAACAGCTTTATTTATGGCGTCCAAATAATGTTTTTTGCATTGTGATGATAATGGTGTTACAGTGCAGGCCGTGAAGTCAAAGCTGTCAACCATACTTTACCCTCTGCCTTTCGTGGGTTGAGTTTATGCCCGCTGTTAGCTTTGTCTTGGAAGAACTGAACAATGTGCTTTACATAGGAAATTTCTTTGCAATTTCCCAGGTTCTAAACATTGGTAAAAATATACACCCTCAGCACAGTTTTTAGTTTATAATCGTAAGTAAATTTGCTTACATCTTACAAGAAGAAGATCAATTTCAATACTATAGTTATTATATTGCTCAAAACAAGCGATCCAAGTTAAAAATAAAACTACATATTATTTAACTTTTTAAAATTGTTGTAAAACCAGCGATTACAATCTATTAAATAGGGCAAACTGTCCCACTTGTATCCAATTATGAGATAAGGAAAAAAAAAAAAGCAATACTGTGTCTCACACACGTTTTCTTTGACTAAACTTGCATTTCAGTAACCAATTATGTACGATTTGTCAAAACTAACGTTCTAATCACCAATGTTGAAGAAGTGACAAGGAAATTAATCAAGTAACCATCAAGATTTTATATCATAGT
This sequence comes from Erythroxylum gracilipes, assembly GCA_026413385.1. Taxonomy (NCBI): domain Eukaryota; kingdom Viridiplantae; phylum Streptophyta; class Magnoliopsida; order Malpighiales; family Erythroxylaceae; genus Erythroxylum; species Erythroxylum gracilipes. The sequence goes on from JANZLC010000009.1 coordinate 16,657,549, forward strand.
CCACCAGAAGAAGGAAATTTTGACCTTTATATCGTTGTAATATATCACATTAAAAAAGTTAAATTTTAGTCCACCAGAAGAAGGAAATTTTGACCTTTATATCGTTTTAACATATCACATTAAAAAAAAATTAATTTTAAGCAATGAAATGCTTTTATTCCTAAATTAAGACAATATTTCGAAACCAACTTCAAAACACAACACGTATAAGAGCCCAGAATCAAGACATGAACCTATAGCTCCTAGGAATTTAGGTTTCCTTCTAGAAACAAAACAGTCACGTAAAAAGGGTGAAAATAAAAAACAAAAACAAACACCTTTGTTTCTAGAAGAAGATTAGGCGAATGGGAAATGGCTGTGTTGTCATACCAATCTTTTTCTGTGTATTGTATTCTTTTTAACCTTCAAAAAGGAAAGCCGACCTATAAAGAAAAACCCCTTCGCCACTCATGTTCATGACGTCAAACAAGACATCCTCCATTCTGTGGGTCTTGTCTCCTGTATGTATATCTATATATATATATATATAATTTTCGCTGTAGTAAAAGTCTAATGTCGCGAGCTATGTAAGAAGAATAGGCAGCGGTTGGGAATTCGCTATTGCTTCTTACACATGGAAAGCTACAACTCTCGTTTCACAATGAAGGAAACCGGCACCACAACGAGAGATCATATGATCCACGCCGGTTCTTTCTTCCTCATCGAAGCCTCCGGCGACTCCGATGAGGTTGGTCTTCGTCCGACCACGGTTGTTGACCTTGCTGACGATGACGCGGAGTCTTGTATCTATGACGGGTTGGATCATACGTGTTGTGTGACTGAGCTGAATAATAAATGTGAAGGTGAAGAGTACAACAATAACGACCGTGGAACTACTGAAGAGGAGGTTCGCATTTGTGAAGAACCCAATGTTTATAATCAGAAGTCATGGGTTTCTGTTGAGTCAACTATCAGTGAACCGATGACTGAGATGGAAAAGAACAAGCTTTTCTGGGAAACTTGTTTGGCTTCCTAGATCTTTTTTTTTTTCTTTTGTTATACTTGTGATAGTACCATTTGTTTCTCTCTTGATTTTCATTTGTAAGTGACTAGTTCCAGAAGAAAAGGAAACTAGTGGATGACAATTGTACAAAAAAATAGATGCTTGTAGCAAGTTACATGATCATCCAATACAAATACAGCAAAGAAAATTACCATGGTTTCTGCATTGAAGATAAACTCGAAATTCCAACAAAAGTTGGTCGGACCTTATGTTAATATGCTGTGTCCACATGTTTCAAGTTAAGAAGATGGTTCAGAAGAATGTGTGATTGAAGAAAGAACTACGAAGGGTAAGTGAGAAGGGCAGTTGGAGAGTAAATAAGTTTAATGAGTCGGCAAGGATGAAATGGCATTGGTAATTGCAGACATTAGTTTAATTAATTCGCTTAGTAATTCTAATTGTTAGAATATTCCCTATTGCTTAGACATGAAAATGTTAAAGGGTATATAAGTGGTAAATATTAACTATTTAAGTAACTAATTCTAGTTATTTGAACAATAGTTGACTCAAGCCTAATTCTTGATAGTGGACTTTATACTCTGCCCATATTAAAAATTCAATATGGTATCAGAGTAGGTTTGATCCGGATTATTAATTTCTCGATTATTCGTCTGGGTGTCCAGTCCCAGCGGCCCGGTCCGATTACCACTGCGTATGTTTCAAGTAACAACTGGATCTGGATGTCCAGTCCCAGTTGCACTTAAAGGAGAGTGTTAGAATGTTCCATTTTGCCTAGACATGAAAATGTTAAAGGTTCTAGTTATTTGGACAATGATTGACCTAAGCCTAATTTTTAATAGTGAATATATAAAACCAATTAAGTTGAAACGGTCACTTAATATGGTATCAGAGCCAGTTTGTTTCGATAATTTGGGGCGATGCTCGGTTATATTCCTTTGCCCAATATGTCCAATCCTGCTCTGGACTGAGGGGGTGTGTCAGGAATCTCACATCGGACAACTATGAAGGCATTCAAGAATTTATAATAGTGTGCAAACCTCCCCCTCTTAAGCTAGCTTTTAGGGGTAAGTTAGACACTTCTAACACTAATAAAGATCAGAGTGGTATCTTTTTAAGTGGTCTGATTTAATCTGAACTACTGCTATGATAGACGGCATGTATGACAATCTCTGAGAAATTTATGTTCACCGTCTTGAACTGGTAAGGAGCATGCAATGATGGGATTGCTTCACTATCGCTACAGTTGATGATCAAATCTAATCCCCTGAAAGGAAATCCGAAGTTTAATTAGATCTCATGGAAAACTCATATGAAACGTAAAATTTCATCACAAATGGACTAAGATCAGGAAGAAACCGAACGAATTTGGCACGAGACCTTGCATGCCTGATCAGGTTTGATTAGACTCGGGAACCATTCATTCCTGCCTAAGTCGAAGTTTACATATCAACAACAAATCATTTCAGCTCCAAGCTGAAATTACACATGTTTCAGCCTACAGTTGAACTGTGACTGTTCCATAATTTAGCAAAATCACGCACTCCTCCCAAAGGCAGTTCAGCTAAGGCCATTGAGTTAATATAGGAGTAATTTACAGAAGCCAGGTCCATAGAAAACAAACTAAAATCAGAAAAGAAAGAATCCTCCTACAGATTATGAACTAAGTCAGTCAGACAGATTCACTAGGCACAAAAGACTGCACAGGAAAGCTGGAGTCCGCTTGCTTGTCAACCATCTGCACATCATCAGCTTCTTCGCATTCTTCGGAACTGCTCCATCTACTAATGTTTTGACCTCCAGTTACTCTCGAAGTCAAGTCTTCTTCATCACTTGTGGAGGCACTGGAATTTTCATTTTTTCTATCAGTAAATGATACACCAGATTCCATCTTAGTTCCCATACAACTTCCAGGACTTCCATTCTCCCTTCCTACATCACCAGCGGTTTTGTCCAAGACAATACTTGTGGCATTTCCTTTCTCATTCAACTGCCTCAAGAAGCTTACTTCAATCTCACTTAATGACTCAACTTCATCATCATCTTCGCTACCAGAGTTGTAGCGAGGATGTTCATCATAATCTGAAGGCTCCTGCCTCAGCTCACAACTTGTATCCATCTCATGCTGGCTGTCGAAGTCCTCATCAGTTTGCCCATCAGATGAACCGGATGACATTGGCGAATATCCTCCCGTAGCGGTCTCTTCACGTTCTCTGAGTGTTTTCACGATCAAGGTTTTCAGCAAGTTCATCACTTGAACAGCATGCATTAGTGCTGTCAATGGATCAGACATCTGCTTCACGGGGAGAGAAATGTTTAATTTTTATAGAAAGACTATATAAAGCAGTGGCTGAAACATGAACATGGATAAATTAATGGCACCAATTGACCATATATACCTGAGTCATGTTAGGAGCAAAGACCATTGCAATGTTTCTAGCATTCATTTTGTTGAAATCTTCTTCCTGAACAACATCAGCCATAAGATCAACAGCCCAACTCAGTAACGCAGCTTCAGTTGGCTTTAGCTGCTTCACAAGCTCAACAGATTCTTCTTCTGTGTTGCATTGGAGAACTTCTTCAGGAGATAGTCCATCAAGGACTCCTGACGGAAGCTCTCTGAACCAGGCCTTTATAAGACCCGCCAAACAATGGACATCAATACTATCAGGCACAATGCCCCTGTTTAGTTGGACCCTTACGTGCTCCTCCTGGCCATTCTCTGGGTTTATCCGGAAAATGCCTTCGGCCTGTAAAGCAGCCAAAGGAAGGGGTTAAGGCAAGTGTAGATACTCTCAATCTTGCAACACAGAAATAATTGATATTAGAGTTATCCTTAAATAATTACCTTCAAACCCCCTTGTGAGTAAAGCCTCTCCTGCATTAGCAAGAGAATTGTAGGGACGCTATTCCCTCTCGAGTCATAAGAACACTGCATTGATTCCGCTGAGACGCCAAATACACTAGCACTAACGAAGTTTAAGTGCATCAGTTAAAATCGCTTAGAAAAAATCAAGAATTTGTGAACTCAGTCAAGTTTATCAGCCGAATCAAGTGAAAAGATCTGAACAGAAAAAACAAAAGTTAATCCACTTTCTTTTCCCGTCAAAATAACTGATAAAGATTTGCAAACAATGAGTCAATGGTCAGTAACCACTTCGGAGGTGGCCAAGTTCATCTAACTTCTCTAGTTCAGAAATTTTGTGATGAAGTTTCAGTTTCAGTTTCTCATTCCGGAGTGGCGAGAAGTAAATGCATCGGGAATACTTAGCCCAAAAGTCGTTCTCATCCTCTATCCTCTCTCTCTCTCTCCTCTCCCCTCCCCCCCAGCGATGGAGCAAAGGACTAAAAGTCAAACCCACTGCAAAGCTCTCTTGTTTTGGTAAGCTAAGGCTCAAGCAACTTCATTTCCGATGAACACAAGAACGAAAACAAAGGCAGCTTCCTTCTTCCTCAGATCTAAAATCTCCTGTCTAAAAGGTCAAAACTTTTGATTCTGGATCACCCCCAGCTGAAATCTCGTCAACTAAAAGCAATCCCAGAAACCCGAATGCATCAACAACCCAAGTAGAAGACAAAGAAAGCAAAAAACGAAAAGGAGAGGCGATGTGTATACCTAGCACTCGGAACTCGACAAGGGACTTCGACCTCGAACTCCACAGGCAAACCCAAAAACCCATTGAACCGATCAAACGTAACGTGGGTTATGTGTTGAACGTTCGTAGGCCACCCAATCTCCATCTGCTGGACGGTAGAAATCACGTCTTCTTGTTCCTCAATCCGACAAGACACAAGCGACTTCCTTATAGCAGCCAAAAGCATCGTTACCATGGATATTTGGGTCTGTTCCTCCTCACTCTCCTTCACCACCTTGAACCCTTTACCGCCGCCTCCGCAGCCACCTCCCTTTGTCACCATTACAAGACCAGTCATTTGTTGACCCTTTTGTGACTTCTCCCCTCTTCAAAGCACAGATTTTTGTTTCGCAATACTCTGAGGTTGTTGTGTGGTAATGAGGGTGGTGGAGACGTTAGCTGAAAGAGATTTATGGTACTGTGAAGTTGTGTGTGTATATGGCTGGCATTGACGAGAAAGATTTTTTCAAGTTTTTAATTGAAGCTCTCTTCCGACCTGGAGTTCAAACGGCCACCCGTTTTAAATTTTGGTCAGAACTTTTTCCGCTTCAGATATTTGTTTATTTACCAAAATGCCATTGACCATATTTTAAATCAATACCCTACTAAGGAAGGTCGCGAAAGTAAATTACTCTTAGTATAGTTGTTATTATGAACGTGAGTCGTTCAGAAACAATGTTTTTATTAAATAAAAATAAAATTGTGTATTATTGAATCCTTTTAAATCTTGTATTTAAATAGGATTTATATTATTATTATAGTAGAAATAAATAATATTATATCATATAAAAAATCATTGGAAAAAGATATTTTATTTATAACATGCATTGAGGATGAGAAGAGTGTGATATGAGTAAAGTGGAAATTTTAACTATTTGGGTGTAAATATTAATTTTGAGTTCACGTATACTCGGAGGCTTGGAATCTCTAGTCTTGCTTGATTATGTTGTTGCGATCGCAAACATTTCAAAGTGATTAGACTTGTTTTCTTTTAAATCATTTCAGAGCATTGGATGTGTGCTACAAGACCATGCATCCAGGGAAGTAGGAAAGACACGTACTTCAGTTGCTGTAACAAGGCAAATTCGAAAGACCGTTGGGGCGTGTCTCAAATCAAAGGATTAAGACAGCTTTGAAACTTCCAATAACCCCTTTTGAGGCCGCCTTTGGCGTGATTGCAGGTTTAACATGGTCTAGGTCACATTGGATTCCTTTCCTGTTCAGTTCCATCTTGATGTTATTCTGTTGGTTTGATCATTGTTACATAAGTTTGAATTTGACTTTAAAATAATAAAAATTTAAAATGAGGGAAATAAAGAAATTTGTCTTTGTTATTAGAAGAAGGGGCAGTCCCGTCATTATAAGATAGACAGAGATTCCAAAAGCAAGGAAGAAGGAGCGGAGCAGATTGAGTGTGTTGGGTGCCGTACTTGATCGCAACCATTAATTAATTGAACAAAGATACGGATGGGTCCCCCTGTCATCTGCGCAGACCTCTCTCTGCCTCCCGACTATTTGAATTTCAAACTCACACTCCCACCAACCAATTACCAAATGAGTCCAAAGTCCAAACTCCATACATGTGATTTGACGTTGTCTTCTTGTTCTTACCCCTTTTTATTTTCTGTTCGAGCTTTACTTTCGTGACTGTTGTGTTTTCGCGAAAAAGTTATTTTGACTTTTGAGTCTTAACATTTACGTTGAGATTAGTTCTTAACCCCGTACGTTACATGGTTGTTATAAAGTAAATAATAAATTTTAATAATAAAATTAGAAAAAAATTACAAGTATTAATTTAATATATTACACGTTTATTAAAAAAATAGTTATATAAATATATAAATATATATAATAAAATTTGAGTCAATTTATTAATTATAACATAATTAGTAAATTAATCATATATAAATTAAAATTAATTAAAAAAGACAAAATATATGAGGTAATTAGTCAATAATACTAAATATTAATTAATTAATTTATTAAATTAATTTTTAAAAATTATTATTTAATAAATAAATAAAAAATAATATTATAATTATCAACAGTAAAATAAAAAATTAGCTAATTAATTAATTATATTTTAAATAACAATTAAATATATAAATATATATAATAAAGTTCACACATCAATTTATCAATTATAATGTAATTAGTAAATTATTTATATATGGGCTGATTAGTCAATAATACTAAATATTAATTAAAATATTAATTAAATTAATTTTAAATTAATTATAATTTAATTAATTAATGAATTATATTATATTATAAATATCAACAGTAAAATCAAAAATAGCTAATTAGTTAATTAATGATATTATAAAGAACAAAAAAAATTTTGATTGGTCTTAAATATATTATAATTAACATTAATTAGTAATATATATATTTGTTAATATATATATATATACATATATAATATACATATATATATAGTAACAAAAATAATATTTACATAAATATATGAATTAATACTAATTAGTAATATATATTTTTGTTATTATCCCTATACCCGAACTTCATCATATAAATTTATATATTTATGTAATTATTCTTTTTTGGCACCTGCGACTTTAAATTTCATTATATATATTTATATATTTATGTAAATATTATTTTTATTATAAATATATTAAATAAGTTTATTATTATTATTACTTTTGTAAATATTAATTTTGTTATTATATATATGTACATTATATATATATATATTACTAATTAGTATTAATTATAATATATTTAACACAAAAAATGTTCTTTAAAATATAATGACTTAACTAACTAATGACTTAATTTTGATTTAACTGTTGATAATTATAATATAACAAATTAATTAATTTATTAAATAATAATTTTTAAAAATTAATTTAATTAATAGATTAATTAATATTTTGTATTATTGACTAATTACCCCATATAATTTTTTGTCTTTTTTAATTAAATTTAATTTATATATAATTAATTTACTAATTACATTATAATTAATAAGTTGACTCGATCCTTATTATATATATTTATATATTTATATAACTATTATTTTTCTTATATATATATATATAGAAAAAGCATGGCAAATTGAGAAGTCACCCTCGCGCTATTCTTATAATATAATATGTTATATACATACATATATATATATATATATATAATTTGCATGAGGGTGACTTTGTTTTGCTTATAATACAATATGTTATATTTATATATATATAACATTAATATATATTAAATAAAATTATTATTATTATTTAAATTTATTATAATTATAATTATTACAATAATAATTATTACTATTATTATCATAAGAAATATATATTACTAATTAGTATTAATTTATATATTTATCTAAATATTATTTTTTGTTATTACATATATGTATAATATATATATATAATTACAAATATATATATTACTCATTAGTATTAATTATAATATATTTAACAACAATTAAAAAATTCTTTAAAATATAATTAATTAATTAACTAATTTGTTAATTTTGATTTAATTGTGGATAATTTTGA
>JANZLC010000009.1:16680106-16697881 GCA_026413385.1 Erythroxylum gracilipes
ACTGAGTGCAGCTGAACCATTATCTTTAGAGCAGAAAGTTGACAAGTTGCTCAAAGATATGGCCGTCCCTCTTAATGTTTTGCAATAAAAATTTCTAAAACTTCAAATTTTATTAAAAAATAAAAAATTCTAAAGATTTTTTTAATGTTCTAAAAACCAAACCGAAAGGTTTAAAAAGTTCAATTATTATTACACTATTATAAATTTGGTTAAAAATAAAATAAAATTGAAAATTTTAAACATGATTAAAAAAGAGTGCTTTTATTAATCAAAATTTAGTTTAAATTATTATTAAATAAAATATAATTAATTAATATTGGTTATAAAAATGAGTAATTTACAAAAATCAACTTAATAATTAATAACTGATTCATTTTTAATAATAAGGATCATTATTTATTACAATACATTGAACCGAACTAAAAAGTAAATTAATTCAAAATTTTTACTTCTTATTTATTATATACCGATTTTATAGTAGTTTAATACCAGTTAAACATTTAAACTTTAAACATTTTCTTTGACTGGTTTGATATCCGATCTAGTTTTTAAAATATTAGCTCTTACGCTATCATGTAGAATATGTGATAGTGTAAAGCTAATATAAATAGTTAAAAATAAAAAGGTGCCATATTTGATGGGTGACAATTTTAATCTTACTAAGAGTTTTGTTATTTCACAATTAAAATTAGATAGTTTTGGAATATTAAAATTTTTAAAAAGCTCTAAAATGTTAGAGTCTAATTAATATTTTTATGAAATATTAAATTTAAAAATATACTTTTTGTCAAATTTAAATTAAACTATAATATTTAAAAATACTGAAAAACAATCCAATATTTTATGATTATCATAAACATAATTTTAAATTAATTAAAAATTTAACTATATTAAATTTTTGTTAATTTTCATTGATATGCATATTTTAATATTAATAATAAAACCTATAATCATTCATTTATTTAGGTATAAACAGTAGCTACACTCATCGTGATTTTAATTATTCTGAAATTATTTATTATTAAAAAATATTATTATATTATATTTTTGAAAATCCTTTTTGTTGAAATCTTATTTTATTTTTAAATAAATTATTATATAATTAGTCATTAGAAAATTGATAATGTATAATCATTTTTATATAATTTAATAATAATTTTATTGGAATAATTTAGTATTAATTTAATCATATTTTTTTCCAATATTTCATAAGATATTTTAAAAAAAAAATCGTACAATAATTCTGTTTCTGTTTGGAATTAGAAAAATCATTACAAATATTTGTATTTCTTAGTTAACGGATGTGATAACGGATAAGACCTATGAAAAGGTATTTGGAGGTATCTTGAGCTCTGATTTGCTCCTTCTAAGAAATTCTCTCTCTTTTTTTATTATATTAGGTATTCTGGCTTAGTCAGACTAATCTTAAGCCTCTACAACCCCACCCTAAGAGCCTAGAAGATGTAAATCTAAAACTTCAAGATTCCTCAGATTCTTATGTAGTCTGTATATTTCTGCGCACAAGAAATCTTCACATACTTGATTGATCAACTGATAATTGATCACTGGCTCCTTCCAGTTCAGTATCAGGTTCCCATCAGTCCTCGGGTTCTCTAGTAGCTCCAACTCCCACACTGCCGCTGGAAGCGAGGTGTCCGTAATTGATCCGATCAAAGAGCTGTGCTCAGGGAACTAGAGGATTATCAATAGAAACATGCCTATTTCTCCTTCTTTAATGTGACTCGAACTCAAAACCTCCTGTAAAGGAAAGTCTTAAGTGAAAAATCTAGACTAATTAATCCACCGCTTGTTATGAAGAAATTATCATCTTGTTCTGGCCTCAGATTGAACAAAACAATACCAGCCCACTCTTGTTCAGAAATAGGCAATGGGCCAGAGTATCTATAGCTGAACCAAACACATGATTAACAGGTTGCCCCTGCCTATATCTTTTACGAAAACATAGTAAACTTATATAAGTAGAATTTTTATTATTCGAATTTCTTTTTGTAATTTTTTTAGAAGAATTTATTGAATAAGCCAGTTAATATTTAGCTGTCTTTTTAAAAAGAGCTTTTTTTAAAGAGTTTCATATAATAGATTGTTTGACAATATAAAAATAATTTTTTGTTAATTTTTACTATATTTTATTTTGTAATAAAAATTATTTATGCATAGAAAATTATTTAAAGTATATTAAACAAAACGCAAAGCATAATATGTTAATAATTATATAATTTAAAATTATATGAAGCATAAATGAAAATATATCTATCTAAATATATCTATCTAAAATATAATGATAAAAGGGATTAAAAATAGACTCATTAATTGATCTGAAAAATTTACAAAAAAAATCATTTGAGAGGCTTTTTTAAGAAGCTATAAATTTGAGTTTTTAAAAAATTTTGATTTTGGCTATCAAAAAATTATATTTTTTTAAAGAAGTGTTTTTTTATTTTACTGTCAAATACTTAATTTTTTTAAAAGACTTTAATGATTAAAAAAAGTGCTTAATAAACTTTTAAAAAAAAGCATTCAATCAAGCACATAGACGAGTTATTGTACTTGCGAATTGCGTTACACTTGTTGTATATTTATTTAATATGGACAAATAGATAACTATTTTACTTATTGTAATTATTAAAAATGTTTTTTAAAATAAGTAAAACAGTTTAATTTTTAATAAAATAATAATAATAATTTGGCACAAGCAACGTATATTTCTAATGTAATCCTTTTTAGTTATGTAAAGTGGAAAATGGAAATCCCAATCCAACTGGTACGCCAACTTCACAAGCAAGACCAGATTCCTTTCCTTTAGAATGTTGTAGAAGAAATATATATAACGTGGAAAAGATGACTGTTTCACTGTTCTGCCTTCTTCTTACTCTTCCTTTAAAACCTTAGAACTCTCAATTCTCTCCCAATTTCCTCTCTACATAAAACCCTAATTAAGTTCATCCATAATCCACAAGATGTTGATCCGAATTCGTAGCAGAGACGGCCTCGAGCGAATCTCGGTCGACAACCCCAACGTTACAGTATCGCAGCTCAAAACCCTAATTCAGAACCACCTTCAAATCCCAATCCACAATCAAACCCTATCCACAAACCAAAACCTCCTCCTCGCTAAATCCCCATCCGACTTACTCCGGTTCACCGACATGTCGGACCCCAACACCCTTCTCTCCGCCCTTAATGTGGGCCATGGCTCCATCATCTTCCTGTCGTACGATGGCGAGCGAACCATCGCCGGACCTGCCGTCACTCCTGCCGGTTCTTTCGGCCGGAAGATGACCGTCGACGATCTGATCGCCAAACAGATGCGAGTCTCACGACAAGAGACTCCGCATTGCGAGTCGGTGTCGTTTGATCGCGATTGCGCTAACGTGTTTCAGCATTACGTTAATGAAAACCTAGCTTTTGCGGTTAAAAGAGGTGGGTTTATGTACGGAATTTTGTCTGATGAAGGTAAAGTGGAAGTGAATTTCATATACGAACCGCCCCAACAGGGTTTAGAGGAAAATTTGATGCTTTTGAGAGACCCCGATGAGGAAAAATTGGTGGATGCGATTGCTAGTGGTTTGGGGATGAGGAGGGTAGGGTTTATATTCACACAGACGATAATGCAGGACAAGAAGGATTACACCTTGTCCAACAGGGAGGTTCTGCAAGCTGCAGAGCTTCACGCGGAAAGCGAATTGAAGGAGTGGGTTACTGCTGTTGTGAAGCTACAGGTGAATGAGGATGGTGGGGCTGATGTACACTTTGAGGCTTTTCAGATGAGTGATATGTGCATAAGGTTGTTTAGAGAAGGGTGGTTTGAGACTGAGATTGGGGAGGATGACGATCCAAAGTTGTCTAAGATGAAGAAGGATGTTGTTGTTGGTGTGAAGGATGTTAGGGAGGTCGATAATGATTTTTTCTTGGTTGTGGTTAAGATATTAGATCACGAGGTGCGTTTTAACCAACTTCTAATTGTTTTTTTTTTTTTTGCTTGTGGAGTTCATGTTTCCTGATGAGATTCTGGATCTTGGTGCTTTCTTACTTGGTTATTTGTTGTGCTTGATTAATTTAAGTTGTATTTCAGCTAGGTTTCACTCTTAGTAATCATATTTTGATGGGCAACTGGACCTTTTGGCTAAAGAAAATATGTTTGATTGTGGCCTTAGGACAATGATCAAATGGATAGAATTTGCTAAATCAGCAACTCAAACTTTGTGTTTCTTACTTTCATTGAGAGATCACTAGAAAGTGTTTATATCCTGGTTATATTGAAAGAAAGAGTATAAACTTACTGGTTATAAAAAAAAAAAAAATGGAAGGGAAAATCAGATGTAGTTATTCTCAAGCTGTTAGAGGATAAGCATGATTGGTATATTGTAATTATTGTTTATTTGAATCTGCTACTGCATATATCAGATTCTGCATGCCATGTTGTGATCTTAGGTAAAGTTAGAGTTAAATATGTTAGGAATGAGTTGACTATTGTCTAGCCTTCTTCCTTGAGATTTGATTGTAACTTTCTTAATCTAAGATGCATCTGATTAGTTGCTTAGGTTAAATGATGGTATTGGGTAGACTGATGTTGCATGGATTTAATATACAACAATTTACACAGTTTTCTTGAACATTTTGGAGGCTAACTAGGACACATCACCTTTTCTTATCTGGACTATTTTCAAAACTCATACTTTGTTCTCCCATGTGTTTATTTTGAAGGCTTTCCTTTTCTGTTTAACTTAGTACCAATTCTTTGGTAATTTTGGGAAGAAGAGGCAGTGAAAGATGAATGGATGTTGAGATAAAAGATGGTTAAAGAAAACGATGTTCCTCATTTATCCTTACCATCTAACCTTACGGTAAGCATGTAGGTTCTATTATTTAGATCTATTGGTTTCTAGTGATTTTATTACTTGGGAAGAGGAGGTTCCTCATTTATCCTTATCATCTAACCTTACAGTAAGCATGTAGGTTCTATTATTTAGACCTATTGGTTTCTAGTGATTTTATTACTTGGGAAGAGGAGGTTGGGAAGATGAATGATATTGGGGATCAAAGATGTTGAGAGGGTGATTACCCGTTCTTTCTTGGGCTGCTTTTCATTAGTTAAGAAGAAGGAAAAAGAGAATGAAAATGAGTTCATTTATCTTATATTGTATGAGTATTGGCCTTTTCTTTTCGGTGCATTTATTTGATTGTTTCCCTTATTGGCGGGGGGCATTTATTTGATGGTTTATCTTATTGGCATTGTGCTCTGCAAAATGTTCAATGGCAAGCATTAATTGTTTAGTCTAATATGCAGGGTCTTGAGTACTTAATGGCCTCACTGTGTCTTATTTGCTACAGGGTCCTCTTTCGTCATCCTTTCCTGTTGAGAACAGGGCCACTGAAGTAACAATGAGGGCACTGAAGAATCAACTTGACCGGATGAAGAATCTTCCATTTGTGAAGAGAATTTCTGATTTTCATTTCCTCCTCTTTATGGCAAGGTTTCTAGACCTCAGTTCTGATGTTCCTATATTGGCAGAGTGTGTACGGACACAGACGCCAATACCAGAAGGCTACCAAGTACTGATGAATTCCATGGCCAGTATGTCTTGAATGTTCCCTGGTGGCATGTTGTTGAACGAAATCTCGTTGCGTTTCAGAATAGGGGTTTGGGCATTCTGTTTACTCCTCATGCCACATACAGTTCAAAAGAGAGGGGTTTTCACTTTGAGCCCTGTTCCCTAGTACGAAACTGTCAATATATATATGTATTCAAATTCATGCGGTCATTTGAAGAAGCCGGTGTGGTTTATTTCTTCTTCTGATCGTTTTCTGAATTAGTAAAAACTTTCGTTCTATAGATAAGCGTGAAGGTTGTCTCGTGTCTTTTCTTCGTTGTACAACTATGACTTTATTCTGAAGAATTTTAACAGTTATCAAGTAATTTTATAAACATAAAATCAGTTGGAGAAATAAAACTTAATATTAATATAATTTTCAATTGTTGTAGATAATCTAACACCGAACGTGAATGCCAAACGGTTAATGAAGGCATGCAGCTTCATTCATTATGAAATTCACACAAAAGGTTTGATTAGGTGTGGATCATAATTCATAAATAAGCTCTTGGATCGGGGCGGGCACGGGTCATATCACAGATCCAAATATAAGCTTCACCCACCCTCAGTTCTTCTCCCTTCTAGTACTCCGCGACTACGACGAAATAAATAACTCACATATCTACTTTTTTGGCGGGAGTTACTGTTCTCCCATTATCTCCTCCCAATTCAATTTGCAAACCCTAATTCATGGCCGACGCGTCTCATGTAAGTAGTCAATTTCTTGGTTGCCTCGGAGTTTTGCGTGTGAGCCTAATTTTTCTTTCCTTTTTTTTTTTTAGCAGAAGAGGAGTAGGGCGCAGAGTGAGACCGCAAGCAAAGCCAGCGACAGTGGTGCAGAGAACCGTGAGAGAACTAGCGATGCCAGCGATGAGAGTCCTAACCGCAACCAGGTGGACCGCGAAACTTCTGTCGATCAAGAGGTTCGGCCCAGAGCTAAACGGAGTCGTGCTTCGGAAGGAACTTCGGCTTCCGCTCACAAGTCCGACCATACCTTGATTGGTAACTGACGCATTCTTTGGGTAGTTGAATGATGAACTATGGTTCTCTTTGCAAGACAATGATGGTGGATTTGTTTGTACACGCTTGTTTAGGGTTTCCTAGATCAGGGTGTGGATTTAAACTTAAAGTTGGGAAAATGACTGAGTTTTGAACGTTATATTTTAACATACTGAAAATTTGAGAGAAATGATAAAAAGACAAGAAAATAAATAAAAGGACATTGTATCGTATTACCTTTATTTGGGTCAACTGACTATTTTTATACTTTGTGCAGATGTTATTAAAGGTAACGGCAAACAAATTTCTCAGACAGTAAAGCGATGGGTTGAGCGCTATGAAAAAGATAAAAAATCTGCAATGGTTGAACTCTTAACAATGCTCTTTGAGGTATATTTTTTTTCTTTGTTTCAACAGATTCTAATGGCCAAAAGAAGTGAAGTTCTAAACCTAAATAAGACCAGAAGATTGGTACCTGTCGAAAGTGAGCTAAATTTTCCATCTAATGCACCTCTCTTTCTAATGAAATGGATATCTTTGCAGGCATGTGGTGCTAAATATTATATCAACAAAGATGTGCTGGATGAGACTGATGTAGATGATGTTGTGGTTGCTCTAGTCAACCTCGCTAGAAGAGTACATTTCTTTCTCTCATACTTTCTGTTCTTGTCTCCTTTTTACGTTTCTTTATGCTTTTTCCAATAAAATTTATAGATATGGTTACACTACCGCCTCCCTAACTTCATTGACCAAAATTTTGTTCCCACAATGTTAACTTCTCTTTGATCATTAGGGGGAAATTGAAGATTATCAAAACTCAAAGCGGAAGGATTTTAGAAACTTCAAAGATAACATCTTGTCCTTCTGGGACAATCTGGTTGTTGAGTGCCAAAATGGACCACTGTTTGATAAAATCTTGTTTGACAAATGCATGGACTATATAATAGCACTGTCATGGTCAGTACTATTTCTTTTGTTTTTTGGGATTTTCAGCGTTGCAGTTAAACATGATGAAGCATCTCTCTGTGGCTGAATTTCCTAAATATGATACTGTGCAGTACTCCTCCGAGAGTTTACCGCCAAGTTGCTTCTTTGATGGGTCTACAACTTGTGACATCCTTCATTACCGTTGGTAAAATGCTTGGTACACAACGAGAAACTACTCAGAGGCAGTTAAATGCTGAAAAGAAGAAAAGAACGGAGGGGCCCCGTTTAGAGTCACTAAATAAAAGGTTATCAATGACCCACGACAAGATAGTTGTACTAGAGGACATGATGCGCAAAATATTTACTGGGTACTACTCCTTTTCCTAACCTTCTTTGTACTGTGTATGCTTTTTTCATTAGTTCAAACACATGGATTATCTTAGTGTTTCTTTTTGAAGGTTATTTGTGCATCGGTACCGAGACATTGATCCCAATATCAGAATGTCATGCATCGAGGCATTGGGAGTGTGGATTTTATCATATCCATCCCTTTTTCTGCAGGACTTATACTTGAAGTATCTTGGATGGACATTGAATGATAAAGTAAGGGATGCTCTGCTATTTACTACGAGTTCTTTCTTAATTTCTACTCTGTGTGTGAGAGTTCTAACTTGCTTTTCTTCATTCATTGAAATCTAAGAATGTTGGTGTGAGAAAATCTTCTGTTCTTGCATTGCAAAATCTTTATGCTGTGGATGACAATGTACCCACTCTTGGTCTATTCACTGAGAGATTCTCCAACCGGATGATTGAGCTTGCTGATGATGTTGATGTCTCAGTTGCTGTATGTGCCATTGGACTTGTAAAACAACTACTCAGGTTACAGCATTTAGCTAACCCTTTTTCACTTTACTCCCTTGATATGCATTTTTGTGTATAGTAATGGATATTGTATTAAAAACCAATCTTTGTTATCTTTTGCAATAGTCATCCAGATTGAAAAATGTTTTTGGTAACAGGCATCAGCTTCTACCTGATGATGACTTGGGTCCTTTATATGACCTACTTATTGATGAACCAGCAGACATCAGGCGTGCCATTGGAGAATTGGTGTATGACCACTTGATTGCACAAAAATTCAATAGTTCCCAATCTAGCTCAAGAGGTTTGTTCTTAAATTGCAATTTTGTTAAATTCCATGAACCAGAGCACTTACACTCATGGTGATTTTGTTCCAGGCAGTGACAATGACACTTCTGAGGTTCATCTTAGTAGAATGCTACAAATTTTAAGAGAATTTTCAACAGACCCAATACTGAGTATCTATGTTATTGATGATGTCTGGGAGTACATGAAAGCAATGAAGGTATTATTTTCTTCTCAACTATAGAATGCAACTTGGTCTTTGTAGAAAGATCAGAGTGAGAATGGACTCTACCTGACCTCATGGCTAGGATCCTTAGCTGAATGATTCTGTGGGACTTGCACTATTTTTTTTACAGTAACTTCTGAAGAACTTTTTTCTACAATAAATTGCTGCATGCATCTTATCAAGAAGATATGCAGATAGTTACTGGTTAAATTGCAATTTCTATTTGCTTTTGAGATGGCAATTTATGCTTTTGTCTGCAGGACTGGAAATGTATTATTTCCATGCTTCTAGATGAGAACCCAATGATTGAGCTTACAGATGATGATGCAACAAATTTAGTGAGGCTTCTGTTTGCATCTGTCAGAAAGGCTGTGGGAGAGAGAATTGTTCCAGCTTCAGACAACCGAAAGCAGTATTACAATAAAGCTCAGAAAGTATGTAATTATTATTTTTAGGCCTTGGCTTATTTTCCTTTTAAAAAAAACCTTGTGATCTTTTGAGTTGGTGTTCTTTTTATCAAGCATCTTCCTTTATCTAAATATAGTTGCTGGATAGTTATTGTCCTTACAAGTAACATTATTCTGATTCCTGGAATAAATACTATGATGCTTAATGTCAGATAAGCTGTAAAATTGGAAATTTAAGGATCTCTCCTGAGTGCAGCTTATTTTATCGCGAATCTTTATTTGTATGTAACATTCTAATATGCTCACCTTTGATTTTTCTAACTGTAAGTTTCTAAAGGAAGTCAATGCTCTCCTTACCTCCAATGCCAGGAAATATTTGAAAACAACAGACAGGACGTAACAATTGCTATGATGAAGAACTATCCACTGCTTCTACGCAAATTCATGGCTGATAAAGCAAAAATTCCATCACTCCTGGAAATTATTGTGCATATGAACCTAGAACTATATTCCTTGAAAAGACAGGAACAGGTGATTGGTTGACTGCCTGTAAGTGCATGTCTTCATCATCATAAAATGTAGTCTTATATTGATTTTAATTTGTTGGTCATTTCAGAATTTCAAAAATGCCCTTAACCTTATTAAAGAAGCTTTCTTTAAACACGGTGAGAAGGAGGCCCTGAGATCCTGTGTGAAGGCCATTACATTTTGTTCCAGTGAGAGTCAAGGGGAGCTGAAAGATTTCGCTTCTAACAAGTTGAAAAATCTTGAAGATGAGTTAATTTCAAAGCTTAAATCTTCTATGAAAGAAGCAGAGGTAGTTTCCATTTTTGGTGTTATATTTTTCTATTATAATAAAGTGGAGGAAAAGTAACATGCGTAATTCTGCAGGATGGTGATGAATACTCATTACTTGTAAATTTGAAAAGGTTATATGAGCTTCAGCTATCAAAGTCTGTGCCTATGGAGAACATGTATGAAGATCTTGTGAAGATTCTCCACAGTTTCAGAAGCGTGGACGATGAGGTTAGTAATTTGGTAAACGATTTGGATTTACTACACTATTTTCCATGCATTTACTCAACCTTTTGCACTCTCAGGTTGCTAGTTTTCTGCTTCTCAATATGTACTTGCATGTAGCCTGGTCCCTGCAGGCCATTGTAAACAGTGGAAGTGCCACACAAGCATCCATATCTTCTCTTCTCTTGAAAAGAGATGCCTTGTTTGAGGAACTTGGGTACTTCCTTGAGTCCACTTCCGAAGATAAGGAAGGGAATAAGTGTGGAAATCAGCTGGCTTGCAGGGTAAGCATGCTGTTTCTCTTTTTTATATGTTTATCAATTGAAGTAAGAAAAAACTTCAAATGCTTCTTGAATTCTGTTATATTTATCAAATGGGAATGGTTTTGTGTGTAGGTTTCAATTATACTTGCAGAAGCTTGGTGTTTGTTCAGAAAGGCCAATTTTTCTTCAACAAAACTGGAAACTTTAGGATCTCAACCAGATGAATCTGTTATTGGAAAATTCTGGAAACTTTGTGAACAGCAACTTAAGATTTCAGGTGACTCAGTACCTTTTACTTTATGACGATTTTATTTTGCCTTAACATGTTCCCATGTCACAACTAGCATGTGGAGCAGCTGATCCTATCTGCTAACATGGTTTTTAATCTTTAACTTCATTTAGATTTAAACACATTTACTATGGTTTCCATTGCTGTCTTATAACTTTTAGTGAATTTATCACAGATGAAACAGAAGACGAGGACATGAACAAAGAGTACATTGAGGAGACAAACAGAGATGCAGTTATGATAGCTGCTGCAAAGTTAGTTGTTACTGATACAGTTTCCAAGGTGATTATATGTTTTATGTTAGCATGTCATATGTTTGTTACTTATTGTTCTTGTGTCTTTTGATGAATCAATAAGATATAGTTGTAGCTTTCATGCTTTTCTGGACGAAGTTCACTTGAGTTCTTTTATATCCTTCTTTTGATTTGGGTGATGCCGTGATGGGACTGAGGGTATTCAATATTGCACATCGTATGGGCTTTAATTATGGTGATCTACCCATTTCTACATTTTGATTAGATTTGGTCATTAGTTTTATACTTTGCTTACTTGATCTAATGTGGTTAATGCAGGAGTGTCTTTCTCCAGAAATCATATCTCATTTTGTGATGCATGGGACTAGTGTTGCAGATATTGTCAAGCATCTGATCACTGTCATGAAGAAAAAAGATGATAACATATCCAATATCTTTCTTGAAGCCTTGAAAAGGGTAGGACTTGTATCTTTTGGCAATCAACAATTTTATTTGGGTCAAACTGCTGCTTTTCACATGTTACATTTTATTGCCTCAGCATTGCATGATATCTGGTTTTCTTCATATTTCCTAGAAGTTGATGTATAGTGTACAACAAGGAAAATTTGCTCACAGATTTGCCAGTAGTATCCTTGCATTGATTTTTCAAGCTTTTAGTTGCCTAACCTAACATTTCAGTTTCATGGTAATAGATTTGCCCGGATTCATCCTTACTTTCATTTTTCAAGCTTTTGGGTGCCTGACCTAACATTTCAGTTTCATGGTAGTAGATTTGCCAGTTTTCTTCCTTATTTTCATTTTTCAAGCTAGGTGTCTGACTTGACATTTTCAGCTTAATGGTAGTTTTTCTAGCTTATCCTTTAAATAATATCTACACAGTGACTTCTTTCAGAAAATATTCTGGCTATATTGAAGATGCATTCTTCCAACAGTTTCATTTTTTGATGTCTTGAGCTTCTATATAATTTTAAAAAAAAATTGTTCTTAACTGTGTTTCTGTGATTGATTCTTTTTCTGTGCACAAACTGATAGATACTTCATTGATTTTTTTCTTTCTTTATGATTTGAGTAGGCTTATTATCGCTATCTGGCAGATCTTGCCAAAAGTGATGATGAGTCCTATCGTAAGTCATTTCAAGAGTGCAAGGATCTGGCAACTCGACTTTCTGGAATGTATGTGGGAGCTGCTCGGAACAAACATAGATCAGACATATTAAGACTTGTCAAGGATGGTATAGAGTTTGCCTTCACAGATGCTCCAAAAAAGTTGTCTTTTCTGGAAGGTGCAGCGCTCCATTTTGTTTCTAAACTTCCGGCACCTGATGCCATGGAAATGTAAGAGCAAATTTCTGATAATTCATTTTGCAGCCCCCTCTCTTTGCAAGAGTGAAAGAAGATTCTGTAAAATTAGCAAGAATGGAATTGCTATTTTGATTTTGGTCAAAGATGGCACATAAATAATGTATGACTTGGTCTGTTTTTGCTCCTGCAAATGCATTATAACTAACACTTGATTATTTTGAGAATAGCCTGAAGGATGTCCAACGCCGGACAGAGAATGTGAACACTGATGAAGATCCCAGTGGCTGGCGACCATACTTCACATTCATTGATACCTTAAGAGAAAAGTATGCAAAGCATGAAGGTTTGCCAGGTAAAATTATGCCTAACTCTAGTTTATTTCTAATGCCTTTGTTTAGTGAAGGTTTGTTTAATAGCCACCATACTTATCTTTGTTTTATTTTTACCACGATTTTGATGGCTTTCTCTAGTTGAAAGTGGGTATTTCAGTATTTAGTTTAACTACATGGTTGCTAATCTTTTAATGTCTCTGTGCCTTCTCCTACTCATATCTGTCTTCACATGCATCAGAATATAATTAACAAGCAGGAGTGCATGTGTGGGGTTAAATCTCTTTCCACTCCTTTTGTTTATTAATGATTTTCTGCTTCTGGGAGATTGAGGCGAAAATGTATAAATAACATATTATCTATAGTATCTAAGATTATCGATATAGCTGGAATTGATTGTTTTGACCATTACCTTTCACCATTATTGACCATTACCTTTCACCATTAAGTAGTGAAGGTGAAAGCTGATCTGTACCAAACAAAACGGATCGAAAAGGGAACCCCTCAGCATTCTATCCCTTTTTTGAGTCTTGCAATTCTGCCACCTAACCAAGAGGCAAGAGTGTTAAAACATTGTTATTGGCAGTTATATGCTATGGCATGTTCCTGTGGCAATGCCTGCAGCAATTAGCAGAGATGCAACTTTTACACTTTTTGACAGTGGGTTGCCATCTAGAATGGACATCCTTGAGATGTCTAAGTATTTATTTCGCTTGAACTACTTATTGGTCAATAAGATACCTAACCAAGAAAGTGAAAATTTCCAATCTAGATGTGTATATTGGAATAGGCGCGTACCGGTCGGTTTTTTTGTTCTGATTAGCTTGTTCTGTTGTTCTTTTAAGCTTTATATTATGTCGCTCAACCTTGTTCATTCAGCCCTTTATGCCCATATGTCCCATCGCAAAACATTCTATTTTAGGTGATACCTCTAAATTTATGGTACAGAAACAATGACAAAGTCATTATAAACAGTTGCCAAATGGTTAAGTATGGTGTTCGTCATTGGTTGTTACATATCTTAGGATTCTTGAAGCTGTAGATATGTTCAACTGCAATGTTTTACTATTTTGATTTTGGCTTGAACATTCGGCTCAAAGAATGTTGGGCGTGGGTAAAATATTTGTATGAATTTTACAGATGAGAAAGACAGGCCTAGTGTGAGACGCAGGGGCCGCCCAAGGAAGCGTCGTAATATAGAAGGAAAGAGACTCTTTGATGGACATGGTTCAAGTGAAGAAGAGGATTCAATTAGTGCATCTGATCAAGAAGATGCTGAGGATGAGGAGGAGAAACAAGATGATGAGGAAGAAGAGGAAGCTCCATTGATACATTCATTAAGACCATCATCCAGGTTGAGATCGTTGAAAGTTTCAAGAGACGAAAGCAAAGGCCAGGCGAGAGCAGGAGTTTCTTCTTCTAGAAAATAATGTATGGAAATGGTCGTGCAGGTAACTCCGTTCATGTATATGATGATATGCGCCTGACAGATGGCGTCGTCAGGGACATCGATCTAATAACACTATTACCATCGAGTTGTGGAGTGTAAATTTAAGGTGCATAGCTTGCAGTTTGTAGATACTGCTGACGTCATCTTTCCCTTACGCTTAGTAACAATGCATAAATTTCTGTTTGAATAATGTAGAAAAGGCCTTATATTGTTGATCACTCATCTATGTTATGTCTTCAAGGATCATATAATCTTATTTAAGCAAATTGAAGAAGTAAACGGAGTTGCCGTATTGTTTTAACATCACAATTTTATGAGTTGATAAAAATGGTTATAAGCTAACAACTTATACACGCACGAGAAGTTTGAGGAAAGGAAAGCTTTGTTAAGTGTCCACAGTCGCCACTTCTAAATCTCAATCCCAAAACACTACTTATGTATGATTTCAAAATTCAGTTAGATAAAATTTGATTTGATGGAGTTTTAAGAGAATATTTTAGCTGTACTCTGGAATTTACAAAGGTAAAGTTGAATTTCAGATAGAGAATTTGAAGATTCTGAAAAACTCAAAAAGGTCCCAAGCCTGGTTGGGCTTTAATTTCTTAAAAGAATTCTGTTGGGGTCATTGCCGTTCATAAAGGATACTGGCTCGCCGAAAGTTTCACTCAAAGTGGAGCAGCAATTTTGCCGGACAACAATCTTTTCGAGCTTCTCATTGAACCACAGGTGTTTAGAAATGGACTAAAATTTGCTCTAAAGGCCATTAAAACCTTCAAATTACCACAGAAAGCAAGCTCAGATTACACAAAAATGTCAACTTCTTCTCTCTATGACAATAGAAGATTAAAAAAAAAAGAAGAAGATATACCTTGTAACAAAATTAGAAAGAGGCAATCTTCATCTTCCAGGAACCCTCAACAAAGGAGAAATAATTCCCTGGATCTCTTGCAACGATTGCTGGATCCTAATCTCCTCCTCAACTGAACGTTTAAGGTTTCTAATATGCAACTTCAAAGCTTCGGAAGCTGTAATGTCCCCCGCTCGCATCTCAAGTACCTTCCTTGTCAACCCCATTAACAACCCAGAATGTCTTGGCATAGTCGAGTGTTTCTGCAAGAACCCCAGCAGCAATCCAAGCTCCTCCTCCTCTAAATTAGTTACGCATTTCAATAACTTCCTCCTGGCCACCAATTCCTCCATCACAGCCACAACATTCTCCGGATTCTTCCCACCCAACACCGAGACCAAAGCTTCCTTGTGCATGAACTTCTTCAACAACTTATCATGCTCTGCCAATTTCACCTTCTTTGGTCTCATTATCAAGTAGTCCCCTTCGCGTGGTTTCTCTCCCTGACCCCTGTGGAAGTACCTGAAATAAGTTGGCCTTAAAACCCGCCTCTGTGGCTCCTCTACACTCACTAGCCCCATTGAATCTGGCAATCCAGCCTTTTCCATATTCCCCTTCACCTTCCTCTTCCCGGCAAAAATGATTCCATTAGAAGTACCAATGACCCTTGTTCTGGCATCACCTGCAACTGCAACTGACATAAGTGGAGCAGGAAACTTCATCGAATGAGTCACTTTCATTCTTGCATAATCAAAAACCTTCATGTACCCATCAAGAGCCACACTCAAAATCCTATCCTGAGTTGCATCTAACTCTTCCCCATCTTTCCTAACTCTGCCCACACAAATTGACGTGACAGTCTTGTTATGACTCTCCATTGTGTACACCAGCCTCCCTCCTCCAAGCAAATCCCATATCTTCACACTGTTCCCTCCAGCAGTGGCCAACATTCCACCAGAGGGCAAGAACGTCACGTCCTCAATTGGTTTCAGGTGATTTAACTCCATTACCCATTTCTTACTCTCCACTCTCACATCCCACAACTTCAGTGTATGATCATAGGACCCAGTAACAAACATCTCCGGATTAGACGGAGAACAATCTCCACACCTCACATAATCTTTATGACCCTGTAGGTCAATAATCACACTCTCTCCCGCAACATCCCAGTACTTAACGATTGCATCATCACCACCAGACACCAAATGGAGCTTATCAAGAACAGGGTATTTGACAAACCGAACTGGACGGGTATGTGACCGGAGCCGGCGAAGTGGAGTCCGGGTCTTGACGTCGAAAACTTGGACAAGGCCGGAGATG
This sequence comes from Erythroxylum gracilipes, assembly GCA_026413385.1. NCBI lineage: Eukaryota > Viridiplantae > Streptophyta > Magnoliopsida > Malpighiales > Erythroxylaceae > Erythroxylum > Erythroxylum gracilipes. The sequence goes on from JANZLC010000009.1 coordinate 16,696,498, forward strand.
TCCGAGGCGGCGATGAGGGACCCATCAGAGCGAAAAGAGCAGGAAGAAACGACATCGGAGAAAGAGGATATTGTGGAAGTGGGAGAGAGGGATTGGGAGGAGAAAAGAGTGATTGAAGCGGAGTTAGCAGCTGCGAAGAGATGAGAATGTGATTTGGGCGAAAACTGAATGGAAGGGATTGAGGAGACCAGGTTTGGGATTTGGTGGGATTTGAAGGAAGACCAGTACTTTGATTCAGGGGTTTTTGAGGGGGTTTTGGATTTGGGTTTTAGCTTTGGTTTTACAGGAAAGGTTTTGGAGACGATGGCTTCGTGATGGCTGTTGTATTGCTCAGCCATTGTTGATCGCTAAACAAAGCTCTCTTTTAGGGTTTTTAGCAATGTTGAAAGGGTTTTGTTTGACAAGAAAAGGAGGGGAGGTTTTTGACTGTTCTGAGTGGGCCTTAAGGAAATAAGAAGCCTAAACAGCTCATCTTTCACAGTTTTGTGGGCTTTCACGCTCTCACTCCCAAGGTAATAACATCCATGCATTTCAAGATCACAAATATAATTGCATACTTAGGTGGCTGTTTAATTTCATTTTTATTTAGTTGATAATAATTAACATTAAGTAAAATTTTAAAAATAAATTAATGAAAAATTATGCTATATTTTTTTATATAATAAATTTACTATATTCTATGAAAATAAATAATTAAATAAGGTTAATGCATATTTCATTATTAAAATTAATGTTATTAAAAATTTATGTACTCATAACATATTTTCAAGAACTTTCGGTGAGTTAATTGACAACCTTCAGTAATTATAAGTAAAATTGTGTTTTAATGCCAATAGTGTACATACGATGAAAGGTAATAATAATTTTAGTTAAAATTAAAATAAGTCATGATTGTCACGTGAACGATCGAAAGTAAGAATAATTTATTTAAAATTAAAATAAGTTACGGTTGTGACTTTTATGAACTGTAAATTTGAGAACGGTGACTCAATTAATTTTTTGAAATATAGTATAATAAATGATAAAGTATACATTATAAATAATTACTAATTATATATTAAAAAAGAACAACGAATTTTAATATATAGTAAAGGATGCAAAGAATTTGTTTACTTGACTAATTATGCACAATATGCTTATAATATGATTTATACATTATAAATAAATTAAAATTATATACTAATTTCAAGAGCTATGTCACAATGGTGAACGGTAACTAGATAGTAATTCTTTGCAAATATAATTATGATAAACTATAATTTATAGATAATTTAAAATTATGTAATATGTATTAAAGATCAAAATAAATGCTAATTAGTTTCATAATAATTTTAAAGATAATAATTTTTAACACATATAATACAGACGTTGAACGCTTCTAACA
>JANZLC010000009.1:16697981-16709659 GCA_026413385.1 Erythroxylum gracilipes
TTGAGCGTCGGAGTGGCCTCCCGGGAATAACTCCCGGCACGCCTTTGTCTGTTTTGTAGGTATTCCATAGCCAGAGTCGCATAGATCATGGATCCTTCCAACGACGTTCAACCTCAGCAAAATCTGGCTGAACCATTGGTGGTAGCAAAATTTTAGTTGAAGGCATTAACACAGACAAATTATATTGATTTAGTATTGTGGAGATTGCTAAGCACAATTGGTATGATAGGTTACATAAAGTGTATTATATGCACCTATAAAAATATGAAAAGGGCAGGTTGGTTGAGATTGAAGATGATTTAATCTTTATTGTGAGTGTAATGAAGAGAAAGTGTCAAAAGTGGATAATATGAATGATATCTAGTTTTCAAAAATAGTAAAGAAAAAGATAATATTTAAACAAAGGATGAATTACTTACTTTGGGAGTAACTAATATGGACAATAGAGGCTATAATGAAGAAAATATTGTGGCGTTAAATAAGAATGATGATGATAGTGTGCCTATTATTGATGGTTTGCATACTGAAGTTGAGAATGGGCATGGTAGAAATAAAGAGTGCATATTGAAATTAAAAGTATAAGACTAAGGTTAAGGGTGTTCAAATTGAAGTTGAGGGTGTGTGTACTGAAGTTGAGGCTATGTAGACTGAAGTTAAGAGTTTGCTTGGTAAAGTTGAAGGTGTGCATAATGAAAAGATGATAAATGCTTCTATTGGAAATAAAGTCAATGATAGTGATCTATTGATTGATTTGCAGTGTGATAGTGGAATAGATGATGATGAGCTTCAAGTTATTACATCAAATACTAAGAAGGAATCCAAAATAAAAATTAAAGTTAAAAATGAGGTCGTCATCATTTTGAAAACTGTGTGTGAGTGTGTGAGTGTGTCTGTTATGTATAAATGAATGTTGTGTAATTTAAAATTTTGTGGGAAAAAAACAGAATCGTGTGATTTTGTCAAAAAGAAGAGGTAAAAATATAATAGAACATAATAACAATAAAGATTGACAAGATAACATGTGACACAAGTAACATAATTACTATTATTAACTTTATTAAAAAGTCCATGTAAGTGACGATTGGGAATTTCATATAACAGTTGATGAAAAAAATAGAAAACAGCTCCATTATATATTTTACATAACATCATAATAATGAATGAAGCATTAAGAGGATATAATACAACAGATGTAATATCTGTTGTCGACTCTATTAAGAAGTTGATACAAGTAAAACGATATAAACATGAATGTCACGGGTGTGACATGTTAAGTCACACCCATGAGACCTCCCTTAATCACATCGATGACACATTTTTTTATAGAAAATTTTCATTGGTATATAACATCTGTGAAAAGCAACATATAGAAAATAACTCTATTATATATTTTACACAAGATAATAACAAAGAATGAGGAATTAACAGAAAATAATGTGATACATGTAATTCATCTTTTGAACTGTATTAAGTGCATATAATCACAAAATTGATAAAAAATTTAATAAACCGATCAACATATGATGAAGGGTAATGAAGAACTTACAGATAGTGGTCAACTCTTGTTTACTGAAGTAGAAAAGATGTGATGTCTTGAATATATGGCTTTTTATAGTTTGGAGATGGAGGAACGTGTTATGAGAAGGAAACATTTGTTTGGTTAGAGAAGAAAGGATACAGACGTGTTTGATTGACAAATGTTCAAAAAAACAAATAATGCTCTTGTCCCATCCTTTAAGTAAACCTAATCTCTGTTGGTGGCTAAAAGATTATTCATAACATGGTAGATTATTTATAATAGGGTGGAAAGTGATGAAAAATATGGCGGGACTAAATTTACAGCTGAAAGTCAGATTTTCTTTAAAAAATTTATTTCTCAACCACTGACAAAAATTATTGTCACTTTTATGTCTATCAAATTGTCACATATAATAAATAATGAGTTAAAATGCGTGAGGCTCTAAATTGAAGCGTATCCTAAAATATTTTGTAATTAATTTTGAAACTGATTCCAAATTTAACGTGAATCAAGTCTAGCGTAATATAACAAATTTTGCAGTTAATAATCAAAATGTAGTTACTTATGGATCTCGTTGGAATGTTTACTATTTTTCTCTTTGCATGAATATGTGAGGTACAACAAAAATATAAAGTTTTAGTTGGTAATGATTAGGTTTATTAATTAGAACCTATTGCTATTAATTTTTGAGGGAAGCAATGGAAGCAATTATAGGTAGACACAAAATCTAATATAAGGTAAAAAAAATGTTTGGTGCCATCGTATTTTTTTTTAATTCAGAGCAACCAATCTGATCATATTATTAAATAAAGTTTAAAGTGACGTGATTGAGAGTTAAAGTATTGCCAATTTTAAATACCTAAAGTGGAGCGATGATTAGTTATTTCATTTTAAATTAACTTTAGGTGAGTTAATTGACTACCTTTAAAAAGTATAAGTGAAATTGTGCTTTAATGCCAATGGCACAGATGATGGAAGGTAATAATAATTTCAGTTAAAATAAAAATAAGTCAAGGTTGTGACTTAAGTCACAGTTGTGAATGATACATGATACGTGAATGATCGAAGATAATAATAATTTCAGTTAAAATTAAAATAAGTCACAGTTATGACTTAAGAATTCACAATTGTGACACTTCGTGAACCGTGAGTTTGAGAATGGTGAATCAATTAATTTTTTGAAATATAGTATAATAAATGATAAATTATACATTATAAATAGTTAATAATTATATATTAAAAAAGAGCAACAAATTTTTAATATATATAATATATATTAAAGGACCCAAATAATTTGGTTACATGATTAATTCTACACAATATGCTTATAATATGATTTATACATTATAAATAAATTAAAATTATATACTAATTTCAAAAGCTATGTCACAATGGTGAACGGTAAGGTAGATAGTAATTCTTTGTAAATATACTTAGAATAAATTATAATTTATAGATAATTAAAAATTATGTAATATGTATTAAAGGTCAAAATAAACATTAATCAGTTCATAATAATTTTAAAGATAATAATTTTTAACACATATAACACAGACGTTGAGACGCTTCTAACATGTTAAGTTGGAGGCTTCTAAAATGTTAATTTTTCTAATTTAAGTATTTATTTTCAAATAAGACTTATAATAAATCTTAAATTATACATATTAAAAAATTACATCATAATTAGATATTAATCTAAAAAATGTGAAGTTTTAATATAAAATAAGATATATTAATTTTTTGTAGCATTAAAAATTTTTCTTCTAACTAAACTAAGCATCACACGCTATTGGTCTTCTTTATATTTTTTTAAATATAAATTTTTCCATAATGCAAAACTTAAAAATTGTCATTTTTAATACAAAAATAAGTAAATAATAAGTACGTCGTCTTCTAGTAGACAAACGAGTTTCATCATATATGATACGAACAAGATTTTACATTATGCTCAACTTAACTCTTAGTTTAAAATCGATGTGATACGGACATATGACGTCGCTTGAGATGAGGTGGTATGATAGACACAAGACCGTCAAGTGGCGGTCACATATTTGGCCTGTAAATGATCTCGTCATAGGGGCTTCTATAGAATTTTAGGATCGGTAAGAAAGACTCATTAGAGTTTTCAAATTTATAGGACTTTTTGGAAAACAAAAATATGGAGGGTGATCAAAAGAAAGAGGGTTGTGGGGTCTACAGTTCAGTAATTTTAATTGACTCAATCGTGGTGACGCACTATGAAATGGGAGTCAATGGGAATAAAGTTTTGTTGGTGGTCATTGCATAAGCGTTGATGTTTCAATGGCATGTTCTACCAATGGATGATCCAAAGGAGATAGATCTTGTATTGAACGAGTTAGTATATGCTAAGCTTAAAAGAGACTTGCTAGTTAACCCAATTTTTAAAGAAGCTGGGGGGCTAACTTAAGATACCATAGTTTGGCTGAGTTAGAATGTTGCGACACAGTAAATGAAAACCTTGATGAGCACGAGCCATCTTTAGCTGTTGATCTTATAAATGAAGGGTCAAATCGAAGGGAAGAGACTTACAGATAATTACATAAATTATAGAATTCCAATGATTCTTCAAAGTCTAATGAACATACCACCGTGGTGATTGTTGAAAATTCAACAAAAGGTTAGACATCCTGTAATAACAATCAAGCTTTGAATTATAAGTTAATAGGAGACGACGAGTTAAAACAATAACAAGAAGGTAAAAAGAGCAACATAAGTGGGCCAGTAGTAATAGGCTCATGTATGTTAAAAAAGTCTAAAAATTGAGTATTTTTTGTAAAGATGTTAAAAGCGAGATAAAATAAACAAGAATTAGGCATATAAATATAAATAACAGTATTACCTTCCATAAATAAGAAAAAAAGATGGTGGGTCGATTACAAAAGCTCTGTAAAGTCTGGACGGGTAATAGTCGGTAATAATTTTCAGTGTTGATAAAAGTACATTTACCAAAGTTAAAGCAGACCTGAAAAAGCCTGACAAGATAAAAAGAACAAATTATAAGAGAACATATGAAAAGGTTAAATGAAGCCACTGATCTAAATCTAATTAAAAGGTTTTTAATGAAAAACTATCAATTCACAATACAGAAAGGACACAATAGTGTTTCTTTGATAAAATACTGGCTATAGTTTTATGGGTTATCAACGAAGTTTTTGAAGAAATCAACATACTTGCATAAAAAAAGAAGTACAAACTGTTTATAGTTTTTTCGCATGGTTGATATGACAACTTCCAAAGTAAACGCAATAAAGCGTGTGAATCTACAAAAATCGAAGCAAAAGATACAATTTTGATATGATTAATAATCAATTAAGAAAAATTAAAATTAAAATAGACGTAAAATCAAAAATTATATATGGTCACTTACAGTTTTCGTGAACGGAACGTCCGGTAATCTTGTTTAAGGCAAAAAATCTTTGACCAATAGTAATAAAGGAAGAATAAAGCTTTAGAACGAGTTTAGACGTAACAAATGCAAAATTGAAATTTAGAAAAGATATATGTAAACAATATTGTTGATAATTTTCGTCGATTTTAAAAAATGAATAATTGAATAAAAGATAATTGGTGGAGTTAAAAAATTTACAAAAATAGGCCTAGAATCTTCATCATGACCTGCTATATAAGCGAGCCCTTCTGCGAGTTCAGTAGAAAATTCATCTGCTGTCAAGTTCTCTATATTTAAAAAAACCAATAATAGAAAGTAAAAAAAAAACAATATCCGATAGATTGTTAACCAATATTTGTTGTTCTTTATTTTGAAAAATAAAACATTTATTTATAATGGAATAGAAGAAATAGAAAAAGGATTGATTTTTTTTAAAAAATAAGACCAAGAAGCAGCACAAAAGTGTAAGAAAATTTGATTGCTTTCATAATATTATAATAAGAATTATAGTTACATTACCGATAACTATGCTTTCTCTCTAAGAAAAGCAAGCCTTTAAAATTTTTGCAGCCAAGTTAACGTTGTCATCGTTAGCTTTCAAGAACCGTTCAATACAAACGTTATAAAATTTCTTATATGATCAGGAAGAAAATAATGTTAATGGCAGTAGCTATTTTGTGTACTATTGATATAATCTTGCATCTTCATCTACAAGAAAACGAAATAGTAGAAAAAGAGAAAGATCTTACCTGCTTATATGAGAGAGGAGTTTGCTTGGTTAGACACTGCAACACAGCTTTATTTTTCTGAATCGATTGGGGAAGATCTTTAAGTTGATGTAACGTTTCTTTGTTCCTCATTTTGAACAAGTAGAACAATACGAAGGGAAACATAGAAAATAAATATGGTCGAAGATTTCATGAATGTAATTGCTAAGAAACAAAATTGAAACCATAACGGATGCATGTCTCATAATAGAAAAAACGATAACACATTAAATGTTTGTTAAAATCAAAATTAATTATTTTTAGATTTCATTGCCAACAACATAATAAATTTCATTTATAAGATTGCATCTTTAAATCGGCGATGTATCTGTTGAAAGATTACCTATTGAAATCGACGACATATTTGTTAGAAGATTATATTTTCTGACGTGAAGAAGCGTATTTGTTGGGAAATTTATTGTTTTTACAAGATTAGTAGGTTAATGTTGTTAAGAACCAAAGGAATGAAGTAAAGAATTAAAATATTGACCAGAACGCTCATGAGGCATTTAAAATATGTTTTCTTTTTTTTAATCTAGCTTTGATTGTTATATCAATTAACATTTTTCAACAGCAACATATAGAGTTTGACTTAGTTAATCTTAACTTTGCTTAAGCTTTTTTTTAACATATTTCTTGTAATAAGGAGTTAATATATATTCTTATCCAAATGATGGATAAGATAAACCTACGAGGTTTATATTAAAAACAAGATTGGAAATAGATATAGAACTTGGCACATTGTCTTTGTTTCGTTTATATCCTTTTATTTGTATTTCTTCAAGCCTATCTGTCTCTTGCATATATATTAGAGGAGATAGTTTGAGCAAATTAAAGACTTATGATCACAAATAATTATAGTATAGAATCTTCTTTTCGATTTATCCATGTTTGACTTTAAGTTTTAAATGCATATTTTTATCTTCAAACCTTTAACTAAATTACAATTCAATACAAAACAATTTCAAATAATTTAATTTGAATCAATTTTTAATTATATATTTAAAATTGGTAGCACCGAACACCTTTAAAGTAATTCAAGTTTTAATTATAAATTTTTTTTTTGCCATCACTCAAATATAAAAAGGGAAAAGGATTAAATTTCAAAGTAAAAGATTTAGAAAAGCACTAAATCATTTTCGGTTTTTATTATCCATAATTCGAATTATTGTTCCAACTCCTCGAACACTTTAAAGACCACACCATATTATCAAAAAGTTGTTAAAAAGAGGAACTGAAATGGTAATACCTTTTTTGTATGTCATTATATGATAAAACACGATAAACATACATATTTATAATTTCATCCACTTTTTGAACTCATTTATATATCATTTATGCATAATCATAAGTTAAAAAATTCATTTTCGATCAATTACAGGAATAAAAAGGAAGAAAGAAGGTTATACATAATTATATTAATGTTATCCAACCTTATTTAGCAGTAAGGATTTCTCCTCTCTTAAAAAAAGTTGTGACAGAGCTAAAAAAGGAAGCAATTGAATTAAAAGTGGGTTGTACGACACATTGATATAATGATCTCACTTATAAAAAATTTATATTTTCCTTTTGTTAGTCTCCTTTAAACACCTATTTAATAATAAAATATGAATGACACCATACAACCTTTCTTCGAGGGACAAAACATAATGTTATGCGACTCTCATAATCTTAGTTGTCAAATTGACAAAAGTACACATAAAATAGCAATATGATAAATCCTTCAGTGCTAACTGTATCAGTGTCTTCAAAAATCACTGTAAATGCATTGAAAACTTACCATCTTTTTCTTTACTGACAAGAGTGTGTGATGAGCTTCCTTCAGCCAAAAGCCTAGCCATTATTGACATTTTTTCATTTCCAAGTGAGCATAACATCTGTCTTGAACATTGACTACTGCTACTTGTATATCTACCTACACATTGAACAAAAGAAATTATAGTAGTTAGAACTCTTAACACCATTCAAAATTAAACTACATTGCCACATTAATCACCCAAAATCACCAACCACAAAAGCTAAAAATTAATACTACCAACAACAAACAAAACATAAAGAACCAAAATATATATGATTAAATCTTGAAGTTAGGAAGAAACAGAGGTCCCGACGACAAACTCACAGAGGTTACGAAAATATATACGATTAAATCTAGAAGTTAGTAAGAAGCAAAGGTCAACAACGACAAAATCACATAGGTTTCATTATGAGAAACGATTATTATACAATCCAACTCAAATAATCATCCATTATTTTAAAAACAGTTCCGATTTAAGGGTAAAAGGAGGTTTGGTAGAGAAGAGAAATAAAAAAGCATTAAAGAGGAAGATGTAATAATTACTAAGGACATTCTAGAGGGGTCAAAAGACGATAGAGAAGTCGATATCAAAAAATAACTTTATTTATTGACAGAGAAGTAGGAAGAGAACGTCAAAAATAAATAAATAATGGTAGTCACACTATTTAAGTGACAGGCCTGGCCTTAATAATACTTAATATTTGTAAATATTTTAATGATATTTAATTTAAAAATTAAAAAGAAAATATATATGTCACAAGGAATTAATTATATTTAAATTAATTAATTAAATTTTAAATGATTAATCAATTACTTATCATCTAGTTAATTAATTAATTATATTTTATATATGTGTTAAATATATTTTAATTAATTAATCAATGAATTAATTATATTTTAATTCTATTTAATAAAAAATTTAATAAAAATATATGTGTCACAGATGTGGCTTAAGTGTGACACCTGTGACACCTCTCATGTGGGTATTATTATTGTTATTATTATTATTATTAATCACGGCTGTGATTTGTTAAGTCACAACCGTGCGTCAAAGTCACGGGCTATGACTAACAAGTCACAGCCGTAACCATAGTAATAACGTAAAGAATCGTAGTCGTTGGATGAAACAGACGGTTGTCCTTAGTAGATGGTAAGTAAGTGAAGTCCAAAATATTAATGAATTAATTCATTAATAACAGTTTAATTATTTATTTAATAATATTTTAAGTATATTTAATTAACAAATTATATGTCACTGGTAATTAATTAATCAATTAATTATATTTTTATTAATCATTTAACTTTATTATAATTAACTATATTTTAATAATATTTAATTTAAAAAATGAAAAAATATATGTTTATATGCTTGAAGGAATTAATTTGATTTTAATTGATTAATCAATTACTTATCGTTTAGTTAATTAATTAATTGAATATATTTTATTTATGTGTTAAATATATTTTAATTAATTAATTAATTAATTATATTTAATTCTATTCAATAAAAATTTTTAAATAAAAAATATATGTGTCACAGTTGTGACTTAAGTGTCACACCTGTGATACTTCTTATGTGGATATTATTATTATTATTATTATTATTATTATTATTATTATTATTATTATTATTAATAATAATCACAGTTGTAACTTGTTAAGTCACAACCGTGCATCGAAGTCAGGGGCTGTGACTAACAACTCACAGCTGTGACCACAACAATAGCGTAAAGAATCGGAGCCATTGGATGAAACAGACGGTTGTCCTTAGTAGATGGTAAGTAAGGCTTCTACACATAAATATTTTACGATGAAACTCTTCCTATAAATATTGGTCTCTCTTTTTGGTTGTTCTTCGTTTGAAGGGATTAGTTTTGCTTTGTTAGGTTACGAATTCTTTGTGGGTTAGGTCTCCATTGCACGCATCTACAACTGCATTTACTCTTTCCTTCGATAAAGGCAACAGGTCATCAAATTCAAGGAGTCTGCTAAAGAACAGAGGCAGAAGTGTCTGGCCTTAAAATTTTAGTTGCATTTAGTTGTTCTTTTTTATATGTGCAATGTAGTTCTTTTGGTCCCACTAGTAACTCATTATGGATAGTTTTCTGTTGTAATTTTTTTGACTCAAGAAAGTATTTATCATTTTTCCTTTAGCATCAGAAATTCATTTGTCTTAGATGACAGTATGTTTATTTTTCTTTTTTAGATTACTATCTGATATATCAAGATTAGAAGCAAAGGTTGAGATAACAATAATTACCCCAATAGTGAGAAACTTGGGGTTTTGCTATATGACATTCTATTAACTAGAATGCTTCATTGGTTTGTTCATATTCACTAAATGTTGTTGTGTGATTAGGAAGCCAAAGCTACTGCTGCTTTTAAGGCTCAAATTGAAAAGTTTCAATAAGAGTAAGATGAATTTCAAAGGATGGTTCTCGGTAATTAGTTTGGGGACAATTGGCATGTTGTTTTTTATTTTATTTTCCTCTGAGTTTATTTAGACAATGTACTACTCTTGACATATTGAATAAACTCTGTAACTTGACAAAGGTGAAGTTGGGTTTGTCCTACATCTCTTATGTAGCCTGTACTTGATAAAATTACCGATTATATATGGTATCTCCTTGTTTGCTCATTGTAGGAAGCTCATCTCAAGGAAAAGATTAACCTCATGTTTAATGGAGATTGTGTAAGTCACTATTCCCTTCTTCTTCTTTGGTTTTTAATCCATTTCATCTGCATACTGTGGAAATCATTGGCATAAGATATTTTTCTTCTTTTTTCTTAAAAGATTCTGATAACTTCCTTTTGCGAAGATATGACTAATCACATTATGCATGAATGACACTTCCAGATAAGCAGCACCGAGAATAGGACTGTGTTGTATGTAGCTTTGCATGCTCCAAGGGATGTATGGGAAGAATGTTGTGCTAGAGGTTTGGAATGTTTTGGACAAGATCAAAGACTTCTCGAAGAGGGTCCAGAATGGTTCTTGGGTAATTATAATTATGAATTTTGTTTTCATACATGAATCTCCTGTTTTGTGGTAACAACCAAATGCTGCTAGGTTGAAGCTATAGGAAAACCACTGACTGAAGTGGTATCAGTTGGTATTGGCAGAAGCTTATTCGGTCATCTTTTTCTGCATACTGCTCTTCAAACAGTTTCTTCAAATGCTTTCTTTATTGGATTTTTTGGATCCTAAATTTACTGTCACAAAAGCTTGTGTATGGATTAACTTTTCTGCTTTGTAGATCTAGAGGTTAACAAACACTTTAAAGGATGCCAACTATGATTGTAAGTACTTTCATTTTTCTTCTTATCTCATTTGGGCATATGTTTCAAATATGTATGAGGTTTTGTGGTGGTAAAAGTTATAATTATAACATTCACAACCGTGAATTGCATATTATTTATTATTATAATATTATTAAGTACGATATACTAATATTAAGTATATTAATTAATTATTAATTATTATATTATTATTATTAAGTACTATATACTAATATTAAGTATATATATATATATATATACACACAACTCTTCACTAATAATGAATTATTAATTATTATATTATTAATTTTTACAATTTGATGAGGAGCAGGTCTTTGCTCATGTTAAATTACTTAAAGATGCATTTTTCTGACATTGTTGTCTATGTAATTTCGTTGGCTACTTTTCTCCTTTAATTATGTCTTTTTCCTCATCTTGACCATTTTTTTGCTGGTTCAGTTGAAGATAATAAGCTGTCAGATTTCAATACCAGCAGGAGTCTGTATTTATATGTGAGGACTTTGTTTTAATTTGCGTTTTGCCTAATCATATTTAATTGTTGCTCTACCTTTTTCCTGTAGCATTATACCTTGTCAATTTGATCATTTTTATATTGGTTATAAACATATTTTTTAAATATTGCAAAATTCTTAATTGGTTTTATTGCAATTTTTTATTTCTTGTTTTCATTTTCAAACTCAATACCAAAAACTTTGGTTTTGTTTTTACCATAATATGATTTATTAAGATTTGTGACTTCAATAATTTTAATCTTTAATATAAAACTGAAAATTAAAATTATTTTTCAAGAAAATTTTTCATAAACAACTAAAATTATTTTGTAAAGAAAATTTTTCATATTTGACAATTATTTACTTACTTAATTAATAAATTAATTTATCTATA
>JANZLC010000009.1:16711813-16735051 GCA_026413385.1 Erythroxylum gracilipes
ACCAACATGAGTTAGTAGAATATATATATGATACGTATAGCTACCAATTAATAAATGTTATCAAATAATCTCAATGGTTTTTCTTTTGTATAGAGCTTGATAACCATATTTGTCCAGTAGCATCTGTAGCATTTTTTCTTTCCTCTTTCTTTCCATGATCTTCAGCTACTCCCTGAATCGTCTCCTTAAAGGTTTTACAATATAAAAAAAGTAACAAACGAACCTTGCGATGAAAAATATTAGAAAAGAGCTATATAAGATATAGAGGCAAAAAGCATTCGATTGAGAAAATTCCTTATCACAAGGTTCAGTACTATAGATGATAATCCTTTAATCTCATTTTAGAACATGATTTGACAAATTGAAGTCGATAAGACAAATAAACACAAAAGAAATATGTGACACTTATTGTGGTTCCCATAAGCCCCACACAAGTACCATGAAAACAGGTTTTAATGAATGTTCCACTGCTATTTTCTCTCATTTCCTTAATGCATGACAAGTGATGCCACCTTTTTTGTTAAAATTATTACACCTTACGTATGTCAGGGAAGTATATCTGACAACAGCTTGAGGATAGAACAAAGATCTAGAAAATTTTGTTAAACAAAAGCTGAAGAAATTGTAGGGAAAATTGAAAAAGAACTCTATAAGGCATGACCATACAAAGATACTACTAGACATAGAAACTAGGAAAGTGAAGGATATACTCTTAATGGAAGCAAATATGATGTAGGAAAGCTCATTCTTCAATTCCCCATTAGCAAAATCAGTAGCATGCCACACGCATGATTTACCATTTGCATGATGCTTTTGCACATTAATTGGTGGTAAAACTTAAATATGCATAGACAAACATTAAATGAATAATACAACAAAGTGTGGAATAAAAAATTGAAAAAAAGAAGAGAAATTGGTCACATTGATTTGTAACTTGAATCATCATAATAGTTTCGATTATCTTGATCACACAAGTTTAAGCATTAAAAAATTACAAAAACAAATGAGATCAAATATAGCATAGTTAAATTGCTCAAACAAATGGAAACGACAAACTAAAACAAATAAACCCTCAAAACCTACATGAGCTACATATTGACTGGCCTTCGTCAGCTTTTTACTTTTGGGCGTAATACACAAGTGGGTGTATATTTTCCATCAAGATTTTCAAGTGTCAAACATTGTAATATATCAATAGATACAAATATCAACAAATATTCTAACACAAATATGCACTTGCCACCAACACAATTGTATGCCCACAAATGCACAAATAAATTTCCATACATCATACATATATAATACTAAAAGAAGCATAAACAAATAAGGCATCACAAAAATTCCTAGCAATGTCAAATCTTACCAGATGTAATGGGTCATAGGTCAGTCATAAGCATCAAACCAAAAACATGCAAATCTGCCAAGAATCATAAGCAGTAGAAGAAATTGAGACTAATTAAATAAAGAGTCATCAATGAATGTTGTAAATAAGACGAAAAATTGTTGCAACTTTTGGAGCATAATCCTCTTTAACATACGATCTGAAAATTCCAACCGCACAGACATGACATAACTACGGCCTTATACATTTCAATTGAACATATGAATGAGAAACAATTGCCTTCTTCATCAAGCAAATTAGCACTATCTGCCTCACATAACTCTCTACAAATGCATTGAAAAGTCAATGTTTGCCTATTAACATTGCCTGCCAAATAATAAGTCTCATACGAGTACGATATTGAAACATCCAGAATTGTATTCGCTTTCCAAATAACAAATGATTCTTACCATTTTTTTCTTTACCAACAAGAGTATGTGATGAGCTTCCTTTAGCCAAAAGCCTAGACATTATTGACATTTTTCATTTCCAAGTGAGCATAACTTTTGTCTTGAATATCTACTGCTTGTATATCTACCTCCACACTGAACAAAAGAAATTATAGTAGTTAAAACTCTTAACACCATTCAAAAGTAAACTACATTGCCACATTAATCACCCAAAATCACCAACTACAAAAGCTAAAAATTAATACTACCAACAACAAACAAAACACAAAGACCCAAAATATATACGATTAAACCTCGAGGTTAGGAAGAAACAGAGGTCCCGTGACAAAATCACAGAGGTTACGAAAATATATACGATTAAATTTGGAAGTCAGTAAGAAATAGAGGTCAATGGCAACAAAATCAGAGAGGTTTCATTATGAGAAACGATTATCATGCAATCCAACTCAAATAATAATCCATTATTTCAAAAATAGTTCCAATCCAAGGGTAAGAGGAGTTTTGGTAAAGAAGAGAAATGAAAAATCTTTGAAGAGGAAGATGTAATAGTTACTGAGGACATTCTAGAGAGATCGAGAGACGATAGAGAAGCCTATATCAATAAATAACTTTATTCATTGACAAGAAAGAGAAGCAGAGAAGTAGGAAGAGAACGTTAGAAAAAAATAGCAGTCACAATATTTAAGTGACAGGCCTGACCTTAATAATACTTAATAGTTGTAAATATTTTAATGATATTTAATTTAAAAAATTAAAAAGAAAATATATTTGTCACAAGGAATTAGTTAGATTTTAATTAATTATATTTTAAATGAGTAATCAATTACTTATCGTTTAGTTAATTAATTAATTATATTTTATATATGTGTTAAATATATTTTAATTAAACAATTAATTTATTATATTTCATAAAATACTTTAAATAAAAAATGTGTCACAAGTACGATTTAGCTTAACAAATCACATCCGTGATTATTGTTATTATTAATAATAATAATCACTGTGACTAACAAGTCACAACTGTGACCACAATAATAGCGTAAAGAATCAGAGTCATTGGATGAAACGAACAGTTTTCTTTAATAGATGGTAAATAAGTGAAGTCCAAAATATTAATGAATTAATGAATTAATAACATTTTAATTAATTATTTAATAATATTTTAAGTATATTTAATTAAAAAGTTTAAATAAAAAATATATCATTGGTAATTAATTGATTATATTTTTATTAACATTTAATTATATTATAATTAACTATATTTTAATGATATTTAATTTAAAAAATAAAAAGAAAAATATATGTGTCACAGGTGTGAAGGAATTAATTAGATTTTAATTGATTAATCAATTACTTATCGTTTAATTAATTAATTAATTACATTTTATATATGTGTTAAATATATTTTAATTAATTTAATTAATTATTTTTAATTAATCAATTAATTAATTATATTTTAATTAATTTATTAATTATATTCAATAAAAAATTTTAAATAAAAAATATATGTGTCACGAGTGTGACTTAAGTGTCACATCTGTGATACTTCTCATATGGGTAATAATAATAATAATAATCACGACTGTGACTTGTTAAGTCACAACCGTGCATCGAAGTCAGGAGCTATGACTAATAAGTTACAACCATGGCCACAGTAATAGCGTAAAGAATCGGAGCCGTTGGATGAAACTAATGGTTGTCATTAGTAGATGGTATGTAAGTGAAGTCCAAAATAACGGTTATAGAAATAAAAAAATAAGAAGTCATGACTGTGACTAACAAGTCATAGTCATGACGATGAGATGGAAGCTAAAGAATAGGAGTCGTTGGATCAAAGGGACGACGAGATGAAAATATATGGTCGTCCATCCCATTCGTCCTTAATATATATATACTTAATAAGAAAGATAAGTCCAAAATGGCGGTTACATAAATAAAAAATAAGAACTGTGACTCATAAGTCATAATTATAACTAATAAATCACAAGCGTGACGATGAGATGGAAGTTAAAGAATGAGAGCTATTGGATCAAAGGGACGATGAGATAGAAATGCGTGGCCCTCCATCTCATTTGTCTTTAGTATATATATTCTTTATAAGTAAGTGAAGTCCAAAATAATAGTTACAGAAATAAAAAATAAGAAGTCACGGCTGTAACTAATAAGTCATAGGCGTGACGATGAGATGGAAGCTAAAGAATATGGGCTGTTGCATCAAAGGGACGATGTGATATAAATACGTGATCGTTTATTCCATTCGTCCTTTTTATATATATACTTAATAATTAATTATTTTTTAATTCTATTCAATAAAAATTTTCAAAAAAAAATGTCACATTGTGACACTTCTCATGTGGGTATTATTATTATTAATAATAACAAACAAGTTACAATTGTACATCAAAATGAGGGGCTATGACTAACAAGTCACAATCGTTACTACAGTAATAACGTAAAGAATCAAAGCTGTTTAATTAAACAGATAGTTGTCTTTAATAAATGGTAAGTTTGTGAAGTCTAAAATAGTGATTTCAAAAATAAAAAATAAAAAGTCACAGCTAAAGAATGAATCGTGACGATGAAATGAAAGCTAAAGAATGAGAGGCGTTAAATAAAAAAGGTGATAGGACGAAAATATATGATCGTCTGTTCCGATCGTTCTTAGTATATTTATACTTAATAAGTTAGTGATGTCTAAAATAATAGTTACAGAATAAAAAATAAGAAGTTACGGTAAGTCACAGACGCAACAATGAGATAAAAGCTGAAGAATGAGAGCCGTTGAATAAAAAAGAAGATGAGATAGAAATGGTGATCCTTACCATATTATTTATCCTTAGCGTATATATATATATATACATGCTTGATAAGCAAGTACAACCACGAGCTCTTTACAGTAGTCACTCACTGCCTCAAGAACGATGAAAGAAAACAACCGAACGAACGACACAGCGTTTTTATTAACGTAAGTCTCTTCTCTTCTGTCATGTACCCCCCGTCTCTTTCACCTCGACGGCTACAGGAACATCTCTTTCTTTCTCTCTCTCTCTCTCTCTCTCCCCTCTTTGTCTCCGCCTCTCTTTCTCTGTCATACAAAAATAACATACAAAGAATCCATGAATTTGTAAGATTATTCCCTCTTGGTAGGCTCTGGCGTTGAAATCTCGTATCTGAAGCTCATGAATACGGTTCCAAGGTTAGTTCTTTGGTCGTTCCATTCTTTTGCAGCTTTTGAGCTTTCTATTGATGGTGTTTGTGCTTGACTGCTACATTTTTTGGTTTCTATATTTGGTGCTCAACGCATTTAGGGTTTCAATGCTGTGTTCACACTTGTTTGAAACCCTAGCTTCTGTATTTCGAGTTTCGAGCGTTATGACTGAAAAGTTATTGTTTTTTTTTCTATTTTTGTTATTTTAAAAGTTTAACTTTGATCACTTCATTTAATTGTGCTTGGTCAACGTTGGGTTATCACTAGCCTGACTGTTTTAATTAAAGCTTCATCATAAAAATCGTTAATTAAGTCGCTTTTTCTGTAATTTGACCATTTTTTTGTCGCATTAATGCTACCAAATTTACCAAAACATTGCAGCAAATCGATTTCTGCGAGCAGTGGTGGAGTTCAATCGTGGGTTTTTGCCAGATAATGGCATTTGATTGCGAGTTTATTTTTTTAGTCTACACATATTTATAATTATGCGTATCTATTTTGGGGTCAGGTGCTGGATTTGGATTTATTTTGCATGATTTAAATGTGTCTACTTGACTGGTCCAGTTGTTAACATGCTTCCATATTTCTATGACAGAAAGTAAGGTATTCCTTTATTGGACTCGTTCAATTTCTTTGAAATACTTGTTTGTGGCAGAAAATTGCTGGAACAAGTAAGGGTTCTCGAACTACGAGATGACATCTTTTTTGGAGTCAAAATACCTTTCTCTTCATGCCTTATCAGTTACGTTCCAGTTCTGTCTTCCTTTGGGAACCGTTTCAAGTTTTGTCAGCGTAAATAGATTTGAAATTCTGATAATTGGTTATTTTTAAACTTCCAGAACTTCCAGAGCAAGCTTCCGAATGTTGTCTGTGTATATCACTGATCTAAGATATGTTCTTTGTTAATCGGAAAAAAGTAGGGTGTTTTCTTCACTTTGTCAGAAGAGGAAGCATATTATGCACTACAAACAGTAAGTCAACTTCCATAGTTGTTGCAGGTTAATTAGTACTTCTACTCATATTATACTAGCCAAATGCCCACGCAGTTGGAGGAAAAAATTAAAAAAGAAAAAATTCAGGAGAACCATTAGTTTACTTTTAAACATAATAGCATATTAGTGATGATAATTTCTGATTTTCAATATGAGAAAACAAAATACTATGTAACTAATATATGAACTTTTGTTTGAGAGTAAGGATTATAAGAAATAGTATGTTGGAGATGAAATATCACACTAACATTGCTTGTAGCTTTCTTATATCAACAAGATCCACAATTTTCAAATTATTTATCTTTTTTTTAAAGACCATTCGTGACTTGGTAATTTCTTTCCCGAAGCATTTGGTGTTATTTTTTCGTATATTGGTTAATTGCAAAATCTAGTTATAGTATTTTTCCCAGGTTGTGCTTTTATGTCTATAAGACACTTGGAAGACATATGTTCAGACAGAGTAAATATGTTGCATTAATTTGCTTGTGTTCGGTCCAACTATGATCCTTGACTGCTTGTGTTTGGTCCACCTATGACCCTTGTCATTCATTCAATTAATTGAATGACTCAGTGTCTAAGCCATTATGCAGCATGCGTATGTAAATATTTTATGTTGCCTATTCTTGTAGTGCTGTTGTAGTTGTGCATTTTTCTTATGTGAAGCTTCTGGTCTTGGATCTAGGATGAGGATTGGTAAGGAAGAACCATCATGTATGGCTGAACAAGTAAGTGTTTCAACTTTATTGAATGTTAGCTGCATGAATTCTTTAAGTTTAGTTAGTCATTCTTGTTTTCCTTTTGAGGAATTCAATTGTCAATCTTTTTTCCAGTCTTGCAATTCCTTGCTTGATTTTGTTATCCTTTTTTGTTTCTCTCTTCCTAATAACTATTATATATCTAATTGAACAGATCATTGACATAACTTCAGCAGTAAAAGAGCTACATGGGCTAAGTTCTCAGGAGTTAAACAAATTACTCAGGGACTCTGAAAATTTTACTATTCACTTCCATTCTGAGGATGGATGTCCAATAAAGGTTAGCAAATCCACTCTTATCATCACTTCTGGTTTTCGATACACCACCTCCTTTCATTCTAATTTCATCACTTTTCAGATTGATGTTGAAAAACTCGTGAGCTGTCTTCCATTGCATCTCATTGCGGTGCTGATTAAATGTGGCAGAGATGAATCAAGATTGAGACATGTATTGTGTGGTCTTCGGCTTTTGCATACCTTTTTTGACCTGGCACCACGACACACTAAACTTGAACAGGTTAGTCTAGTTGTCATTGCCTTAGTTATTATATTGGGCTTTATAGTCCTATGGTTTTGTATACATTGGAAGAACAAAATGTAGACTTGTCTGTTTAGATAGTATCAGTTTTAGTTCTTTATTTAGTACGAATTTAGCAATGGCTATTTGGACATGCATTTTGTGTACCTTTCATTTTGTTGCAATTTGTGATGTTTAGCAAAGAAGAATTTCAACTAGTACGAACAAAGTAAAAAGGAATAAAAGGAAAATTTGACACATTATGCAATCTGTTTAGACGTGGGATGTTAAAGATAAGGCTGATACTTCTCTAGGTGTTTGTGGTCTAATCATTTATAGGCTGCATTTAGGTGATGGAATCTTTAACTTTCTGACTTCTACATTTTTCATGTTTATCCTGTCGATTGATTTCTGACATTAAGTTTGTGCTCCTTAAAAAGGAGTATTTGGCTCTGTATCTTGAGATTATAATGGTCCACACAATCCTTTCAATGCTGAAAATTATTTGTGTTCTTAGTGACTTGCATTTTGTAGGTTATGTTGTAATTTTCTGGTGTTTATTACACCCCCTAGAGAGCCGTCTTTCCATAGATTTTGAGTGAGATCTTAAGCATAAAACCTACTTTTCATTATATTAACGTGGCTTATTTTTAAAATTATGAAGATCTTGCTCGATGAGTTGAAGGTGCAAGAACAGCTGTTGGATCTGGTTTTTTATTTGCTGATTGTTCTCAGTGGATTCAGACTGGTAACATTTTTCTTTCCCTTTAGTTAAGAGATTGCTTCACATACCTTCATTTTATGAGGACCTCTTTCCATTATACAGGAGGACAACTTTCCAAGTTCAATGTCCCTTCTTCATTCTGCACTAGTGGCATGCTGTCTGTACCTATTAACAGGCTGTTTTTCTTCACATTTTCAAGATCTTGTTCCTGTACTGCTTGCACACCCTAAGGTATTTCTCCTAAATGGTTGCTTTGACTTGCAAATTAGAATAAATAAGTTGAAGGTACCCTTGTGATTTGAATGTCATCTCTCTTTGTGTCCTTGTGTTATTAATTTCATTATTCTAAATGGAGTTTGTAATTATGTGGTTTTTATCTTCAAGTTCTGCATGCTCTCTAATCCTGGACTTCTGTTATAGGTTGAGATGTTTATGGATGCAGCATTTGGAGCAGTTAATGTAGCCATTAAATTTCTTCAAGCAAAACTGTCATCTTATGACACAGTCCTTCACATGGGATCAAGCCCAACAGCTGAACAAGTAATTAATTATATGTGTCAACAATGTGAAGCCTCTTCACAGTTTCTTCAGTTAATGTGCCAACAAAAGGTATTTAGGGAGCGCCTACTTAGGAACAAGGTATATAGAATGAGTTCTCTTGTTATTGTGTTATAAATGACAAAATTTTAGAAGATATCAGATGCAACAGTTCCCATTGTTTGCTTTTGACTACTAGGAAGAATGCATATACTTCATTATATTGATGCAAGAAGCTGGTTTTCATTTCATCTTAGGAACTATGTAGAAATGGTGGTATCCTTTTTCTGGCACAATCGATATTGAAGTTAAGCAACGAACCTCCATTTTTAGAGTCTTCTACGGTAGTTGCTGCAATATCTAGACTGAAAGCTAAAGTTCTATCCATTGTAAGTCTTACTAATGACAAGGCTTTGGGTGCATTTCGATCTGTATTTCTCCTTTCCTGTGGTTACCAAATTTTACCTGTTTTATACCAATCTGTTCATTGTATCCTTAATGCAGCTATTGCATTTGTGCGAAGCAGAGAGTACTTCTTATCTTGATGAAGTTGCAAGCTCTCCAAAAAGCCTCAATTTAGCGAAATCTGTTGCATTAGAGGTTAATCTCTGATCCTCATCCTGGTGTTGTGAAAAAGCTTGAGATTTACCACTATGGCAACTTACTTTCACTTTCAAGGCTTTGTGATTAGCATTTGTTTCAGTTTCTTCGTTGAGCAGCGGCACTAAACCATTCAACAAATTCATAATATCCCACACTAATCTTTAGTATTTCTAGTCTGTTTTTCCTGTAGCCAGTTTTCCCATCAACATTTTGCTAGAGAACTCTTATTAGTGGGAAAAAAAATCTGTTGAAGATAGCTTAACTAGTGCTACTGATTTACACAGTGCTTTCATTTCTTTGATTTTGTTCTTCTAGTGTTGCTTTTACTGTCAAAGTGCTCACTGGTCATATAATTGCTGATCTGTAGGTCCTTGAATTATTGAAGACTGCGGTTAGTAAAGATCTTAAATACCCTAATACTTGCCCTGAAAAGAATTTCCCAATGGGCCTTCTGCGACTGAATGCTATGCGTCTAGCTGATATATTCTCGGATGATTCAAATTTCCGATCTTACATTACTACTCACTTTGTAAGCTATTTTTGGATCCCATATATTGCATGCTTGCTTAGTTATCTGATCCCACTTCTGGTTGTATGATGCAATAACATTTGAAAAGAACAATGACCAAAGACATCATAATAATCATGCAAACTTATTTGTTTGTTTGATAGCTGCTTCTATCTTTTAAATATAATTTATGCATTATGTCAATTTCCATTATGAATGGATAATCTGAATTTAAAACTTTTTTCTCTTTTTCATATCAAAATGCAAATTCAGACCACAGTTCTGACTGCAATATTTTTGCTCCCTCACGGAGATTTTCTATCCATCTGGTGCTCTTCTGATAATCCACCAAGGGAGGAAGATGCTACTCTGGAATATGATACATTTTCAGCAACTGGATGGGTTTTGGACATGTTTTCTTCATTGAATGAATCTAGCAAAATAAATTTGGAGATCACTTTAATTCCCGGTAATCTGCCTCAAGCTACTTATTCTCATCAAAGGACTTCATTATTTGTCAAAGTAATTGCAAACCTCCATTGTTTTGTACCCAGCATCTGTGAAGGTCAGTTCTGTTTCAATGATAATTTGATAATATTATGGGTTTGATATATTTGTTTTCTAGCCAACATAACACAACCTTTTGTTCTAATTTACAGAGCAGGAAAGAAATCTTTTCCTTCACAGTTTTCTTGAGTGCATGCGAATGGATCCATCTAAGTCACTACCAGGGTTTTATTTTCCTTCTGGTGCTCAAAAAGCCACCTCTGTTTGCAGAAATTTGCGTATGCATTAGTGTCTTCTGATACTTTATATTTTTCATGAAATCTAAAATTTGGTTTCTGATGAGTAACTTGGATGTATAGGTTCCCTCTTAAGTCATGCAGAATCCTTAATACCAAACTTTTTGAACGAGGAGGATGTACAGCTCCTAAGGTGAATACAATCTCAAGCCATTCTTTACTTTGAACAATTTGTGTTCTTATTTTCCTTTTGTTTTTGATAGAGCCAGGTAGGTCAGCTGTACTGTGGACAGAACATGGTGGCTGATTATGCACAGTAGATTTCATCCTATTTTGTGTAGAAATTGAGATTAATGTAGGCTATGCCTTAGTAGATAGATGATGAAACAACTCGGATAACTACTACTAATCGTTATTAAATACAGTGTTTCATGAGCTAGAAAGCAACAAGAAGAATCTGTAGGAATTATCTATTAGATTAAGTGGCTCATGTGATTTCGGGATCTCTGTAAACTTTGGTTAATCATTCTTTTTTTTAGAATCACAAGTGTGCAAATGGAGATTGATGTTTCAAGGACTCCTGGTTTTTCCGCCTTATTCAATATTTTAACATATTATGATAGATTAATTTGTGATATAATGGTGGTTTATAATGTTCATATCTCCAGTGGTCCTGATTAAAAAATGGGGTATCTAGAATTCATATTGCTAGGTTGGGCTTCATTATATCCTCAAATAAAGAAAGGTTATGAATCAATGCTTTTAAAGTTTTAAGACCGTAATTCTGTAAATTGCAATCATATTTGGAGACTATTGGCTCTGGATTATTATTGCATGTTATGCAAACTGTTGCAAGTTTGTTTTATCACCAAGTGATGTTTTTTACTTCCCTAGTGTTGAAAGTGTGCCTAACTTCCAGAGTTATAGCTCATGTATCTCTTACTGCATAAGTAGTATAATATGATTTCATCTGTCATGTTGCAGAGTATTCTTTAACCAATTACAGTTGCTGATTATTCCTGCTGACTTGGAAGACAACCAAACACTAGTGAGATTCTTGCCCTTAGATGGTGATATTATTTTCGTTCGTCTCACTACTTCACAATTATGGCAATCTCCTTTCTCTGCTATGTTAAATGGTTCAAGTTATACTGCTGGGGCTGATTCAAGAAATAATTTGAGAGGTCAATATCATTGGATAGGTTCTAAACTCAACTTTGACAACAGGTGAATGTCGGTAAATTTTGGTGTAGTCAGTGAAGGATCACTTTAGTTGGATTCTGGCAATTGACGTTAAAACCCCACCGAGGATCTTATTAGTGCTTCCAAGCTATGGAGTTAGAAATGCTAACAGGGTTGTATAAATAGCCGGATTTTCAGTTAGCTATTCCAACTTGAATACGTGTTAGTTTTGTTATACATTTAAGGGCCAAAATTTTTAGAATACTGTGCATTAGCTGATTTCAAAAAATTGTTAATTTTGTCTGTGTACCCTGTTGCTTTCTCTTTTCAAACAATGTTGCTTACCCAGAAAATTTTATTCCTTGTAGGAGGCTCAGAGTGCTGGAGGTTGCTCATCACCTTTACTGAGGAAACGACGTCCAGACGCAATCCGAAATGGGGATCAGAAAGAGGAAACATCAGAGAATTCCACAATCCAAGAAGATGAACAACTTAACCATAAAACTGAGCATATGAATCAAGGTGATAATTTGATGAGGGAAGTTAAAGCTACAAGGGAGATTGACAAAGATGTTCAAAATATTGAAACAAGTGGTTCAGATACAAGTTCTACCAGAGGAAAGACTTCCGTTGTCCAAACAGGAAATGGTGACTTTCCAAAATCAAGTGAACAATTCAAAGAAAGTAATCTTAAAGGAGTACAACGTGATGAAAAATTTGAAACTGTCCAGTTTGAAGAAAAACAGCCAAGAAAAAGAAAGCGAACCATAATGAATGACTATCAGATGACAGTCATTGAGCGAGCCCTGATAGATGAGCCTGATATGCATCGAAATGTAGCTTCCCTACAATCATGGGCTGATAAATTAAGTCTACATGTAAGTAGTTCCACAATGAAGTACAGGACCTAAATTGTTCCATTTTATGCAATCATGAGATGGTAAGACGCATTTTTGACTCAATATACTTGTATTCCTTTATTTTTTCAGGGTTCAGAAGTTACATCATCGCAGCTAAAGAATTGGTAAGCTAGCATCTTCCTTGCAATGCTTTGCATGTCACCGTTGTAAAATGTCTCTTTTTCCTGAATGTGCTAGTTGTCTTACTGGTTCAAGTTCTCATGAGTTATTTTCTAGACATTGACAATCAAATGTGCCATTAATGAGAAATGTTTGAAAAAAAAGATTTTGGGAGGAATTTTCATGTACAAAAATCCATGCCATGGTTGGTTCCAAGTATAAATAGAAGCACAAGATGAATTGGAATCTTAGGTCATACGTGGAAACAAATATTTGCTAGGACTAAATTATGATCTTCATATGCTTGCTTGGTAATAAACTTATGCCTTTACCTTCAAATGACTACAGGCTCAACAACCGGAAAGCTAGGCTAGCACGTGCCGGAAAGGATGCTCGTGTGCCAATGGAGGTTGACTCTGTTACAACGGAGAGGCATGGTGGTCCAGTACGAAGGCATACCCGTGACTCACCTGTGAGTCCTGGTGATGATAATGTCCCATCAAGTGCACAAGGGCTTCAAAGCACTGCAAGAGTTAACAATGTCGAAAATGCTCTGGCAGACTTCATCTGTGTGGGTGGAGCAGAAACATTTTCATGCAAGTCAGGCCAGTATGTTGTGCTTGTAGATGAGACGGGCGAAGAGGTTGGCAGGGGAAAGTTGCATCAGGTTCAAGGTAAGTGGTGTGGTCATAGCTTGGAAGAATCAGGCACATTTGTTGTTGACATTACTGAGCTTAAGGTTGAGAGATGGCTGAGGCTTCCATACCCATCTGAAACGACAGGCATCTCATTTGATGCGGCTGAAGCAATGATTGGAGTAATGAGAGTGTTGTGGGATACAAACAAGATATACAAATTGAGAGATCATTGATCTCTCTGTTAAAATTAGTTATATAGTTTCATGTTAGAAGCAGTATAGTTATCAATTTTGATCGATATCAATATCAAGCATATTTACTACTCTCCCCCTCTCTTATACCAAAGTTGTGTTTATTGTTTTTGCACGATAATCTTACCCAGGTCTGTTTTAGCGAGACTTCGTTTTTTCACGTGATTGTTGAATGTATATAACTAAAATAAGTTATTTATTACAAATAATTTAAAAATAAACGAAAATTTTAATTTAAATGACGAGTACTTAGGCCTCTAACGCAAATGTTTGAAGTCAAAAATTTTAAATTTATCCTATAAGATAACTACCAAAAATCTTGCTTCTAACAATCCCTGTATCATCCCAGCTATCGTATTTGGCATCTTTGGAAGTTTATAAGCAGTGTTCAACGTCCTCTATAGGCAGCTTCATTGACGTCCTTGTTATTCTTAGTTTGGTAAGAGTGTTTTTTTTCGCTTATGCTTATCTACTTCATTTAATGACACTTAACGTGTTAGCTTATATCCATTTTAGTTACACGAAAGTTTTGTATTAAGAATTCAATTACACATTTAACAAATTTACTGTTATTGTGTAATTCTAACTATTGTCATGCATAAAACTAATTCGAATTGAATTACCTACAATTGTATGAACATTTAAATTTTATATCAAATATATGATTATAATTGATGAACAATCATATTCATTATTTTTTATTACTAATACATAAATAATTATCAGTTGTAGGAAGTTTACAATTAAATTATCAATTTTAGGGATAAAGCTGTGTATTATCAAACCTCTTCATACCCGCTTCACTGCGAGACTTCAAAGTGGGTGTAATGATGATGATGAAAAAGAAATAAATTATGAAGTTAATATGAATGAGGATAATTAATTTTAAAGTGTCCAATTTTTTACAACTTTTATAATTTAAACATTTTCAATTGAGTGACTGACTTTTTAAACTTTACAACTGTTCAATTTAAAATATTAGTTCTGGTAGTCCACTTAATTTTTTTATTGTACTTCAATCTAATTATACTCTCTATTTTTTTATGTTATGAATAACAAAGATTTTATTAGTCAAATTATTAAATTATTAACAAAATTAACATTTTAAACTGAACTGTTAAAGATTTAAAAGATTAATCGGAAAATTTTTGAATTAAAATGATCATAAAAGAATAAGTACCTAAGGATTGATCATGAGCGGATACATGTACGAACGGATTGAAGGGCATAAGTTGAGATTAGCCCTTAAACAGACTCGTTTAATTTTTTTGGTGTAATGGAGGAAACAAAGCATGGAGGACTAACGCCTCAACAAAGCAACAGATCTCTGATCATTAAGAAGCAGAGTGTGCATGCCCGGGGCCGGAGAGTCCTGGATAGACCAAGAGGACGTATTGGAAGAACCCTGTCTTGCTAGAAAATCGGCACACTGATTAGCTTCCCGAAAGATATGCTGAAGGCAACAAGACCAATCCCTTTGCATAAACTCTTGGATGTCACCAATCAGAGTATGATGCGGATGAAACTGTGAGCACGGATTTGTAACAAGGGTAACAACTTCTAAAGAGTCAGATTCAATCAACACCTTCTGATGACCACAGTCCCAAGCTAAAGCTAGCCCATGATATATAGCTTTCAATTCAGCCATCATGTTCGTGGTAAGACCAAGAAATCCTGAGAAACCCACAAGCCATAAACCATTAGAATCACGAATCAAACCTCCATACCCAGCATCGCCAGGATTCCCTCTAGCACTCCCATCAACATTGAGCTTCACGTAACCTTCTGGAAGACAAGACCAGGTGACCCACACCTCCTCCTTATGTCTTCGCACACCATCTGCACAATACGCCATCTAGCAATCATTTAACAACTTGGCATGCCACCTCAATTGCCCAATAGTAGGAAGCACTTTATGCTGAATAACATCTTGATTCCTTGCACACCAGATAACCCAAGCCCCAGTAACAACACGCAAGACCTCATCATGATGCAATTTTACATCCAAGATATACATATCAAGCCAATCATCAATAGAACAATGGAAGAAAGAATCAGAAACTGTACCAAGGATATTATGCCACACCGGAGATGCCCAAACACAATCCCGAATGCCATGCACAACAGTCTCCTCGTTTAATGTAAAACATCATTTTAACATCTTAGCTTAGGTTAAACTAAATAATAATATAATATAAGCAAGCACAAGCTGGAGCTCTCCCCAGCAGTCGTCTGTCCCATTTTTTGTTTATTTTAATCTCAACCATCCATTTTTGTAGACCCCACTTTTTGTCTCAAGAACGTCGAAAGAAAACAACCGAACGAACGACATAGCGTTTTTATTAACGTAAGTCTCTTCTGTTGCGTCATGTACCTCTCTCACCTCGACGGCTACAGGAGCATCTCCTCTTTCTTTCTCTCTGTCTCCGCCTCTCTTTCTCTCTGTTGTACAAAAATAACATACAAAGAATCCATGAATTTGTAAGTTTATTCCCTCTTGGTAGGTTCTGGCGTTGAACTCTCGTATTGGAAGCTCACGAATACGGTTCCAAGGTTAGTTCTTCGGTCGTTCCATTCTTTTGCCGATTTTGAGCTTTCCATTGATGGTTTTTGTGCTTGACTGCTACATTCTTTGGCTTCTATATTTGGTGCTCACTGCATTTCACAATTCTGTGTTCACACTTGTTTGAAACCCTAGCGTTTGTATTTCGAGTTTCGAGCGTTATGACTGAAAAGTGTTTTTAGTGGAAAAATTGTTTGTTGCATGCGTAAGGCCTATATGGAATCTATCTGACCAAGCTAAATTAAATGCTCTATTGAAAAACAAGTATGAATTGAAAAAATAGGTTGATTTGCTGCTTTATTGAAAAAGATGGATGAAATTTTCCCAAATTGATAATAACGGTTATATTCATATCCCTGTATTTAGATAAGCTTTTATTTTTCTATTTCTCTTCTTATCTTCTTATAACCACTTCCTACACTATGCAATATAATGCAAAAATATGGCTTCCATAGTTCTTTACATTCTCTACATTATATCATAGCTAAAATGAACACACCGATTTCTTCCTCTTCTTCATCCACTCATCATACCTTTTCCATCAAACTAAGTGGGAAAAAATTACTTATCTTATAAAACGCATTTCTTACCACTTCTTAATTATCAAAACCTAATGGGACTTGTTGATGGGAACGAATCGCCACCTATAAAAACAATTCCTGATCCTCAAAATCCTTTCAAAACCCTTCCCAATCTAGAATATCAGACCTGGTTCTAGAAAGACCAAATGCTAATTTATTGGCTATGATCTTCCCTGACCGAAGATACAATCTCCTACATTATTTGAAGTCTACAATGCGTTAGCCACTACCTTTGGCCCCATTTCTTAAAACATACAACTTCAGCTGCATATAAAATTACAAGAATTCAAAACAATGATTTTTCAGTATCTTAATACCTGTAGTGTGCCAAATCACTAGTAGATGAATTGAATTAGTCTTAGCTAGTTGTACCATGACTACAAATGAATTTAATGTCATTATCTACAGAAATATTGGAAGCGTCGTCACAACATTATCACTGCTTGTGACCTAAGCCAGTCTCTTTTAGTGAGCTTCTCTCTCAATTGCTTGCCAATGAAATCATTATTCAAAGTCATCTCATCCCTCTAGTGGCCAATTTGGTAATCTCAAATTCTTGTCACATTAGGAACACCATATCTTTTCACCTTGCCATATCGATATTTTGAATATGATATTAGTTGTTACAAAGGTTTTTCTAGATACTGAACTTATACCAAAGTTACTCCTACTCTTTTGTACTATAATCTCGCTTAGGTCCGTTTAAGTGAGACTTAGCTTGCTCACGTGATCGTCGACTAACAAATTTTGGTAAAGTTACTATGTATACAATGGATAATCAAAAGCAACAATAAACACGTAAGAGTTATGGTAAAAATCAAACTTTATTACCTCCCCCAAAAGTATACTAAATATTGTTCTTTCTCAATGTTTTGCCCTCACCTCTAAGTAAGACTTAAATAAGCTATTTATAAGCACCTTTGGCTTTAAAATTATAGTTGAATTGTAGTAATTAGATCACTTATTTTTATCAAATTACATTATATTAACCAATTAAATGATACTCCCATCCAAATAGGACTTTATCTGATAAGATTTAGCTACATCATAACTAACATGATATGATATTATATTTAATTAGAAAAGATACATTTATGAAGAATTCCACTATTCACTGTAATTTTATCCGCCGCATCATCCAAGATCTCCCTTTGATCTTTATCCATTAATGATGAGCTATCCAAGTCCAAAGTCTTTCATAGCACACTGGTTCGGTCCAATGCTTACCCATGCCAAGTTCATTAGTCATGGTCCATTTATTTAAGCACACATTAAGTTCTTAAAGCTCTCACGTCTTCTTCATGCATGTAATTCAACTAAACTTCAACTTAAGGTCCGTCTTAAGTTATTTTTTAGTCTTAGACTTAGATCTTGCATCTCATTGAAGATTTCTGCTAATAAACACCAACAATGCCCCTTTTTCTTGCCTACTCACAAGTTTTTTTCTTGTTCCGCTTCTTAAGTGCTAAATATTGGTCAAGCTCACCAATGTCGACGTGATTTCACCATTAGAACTTAGGGCTGAGAGTGTTAACCAGTATAGTTATCAATTTTGATCGAAATTAATATTAAGTTTATATGCTACTTTTAGGCTCTCTCTCTCTCTTTCCCCCTCTCTCCCTCTCTTTGAATTATTGAAGGTTACGTGTACGCAAATGGACTAACCTTCCCAACCATAACCAGAAAACAGGTCATAGGTTAATGGATTTGCGTACACTAACCTTCCCTACGATAACCAGAAAACAGGTCATAGGTTCATGTGCTACATTAACGAGGATGCAGATAAATTCTTTAGCAGGTATATTGCCACCATGAAATAATAATTGGCGAAAACAAAAACTCATCCCTGTAAGAATGCTTGTTTTGGCTTAAATAGATGGAAACGGGCTAAAGTTTTCCTATAGCTACATTTTTTGTTTGATAGTTTCTTCGGTTAGGTCCACTATTAGCATTTTAACAGAGAAATCTATCAATTTTCTAACCAAGGTTTCTCAGAAGAAAAAAACAAATCTATATAATCAATTGAATCCATTGTAATCATCATTCCTAGCTGCTCATAATCATAAAACAACATTCAATGTGGACTCGAAGTCCATTATCTTATGTTGCCTCTGGGGTTTTAGGCCCAAACTCTACAAGTGTACTTTGCTAGACTTGTGGCCATCGAGCATTGAGATGAATACATTGGTTTTATAATTTTCTGAGGTTAGGGATTATGCTTTAGACTATTGAAATCAGCCATACCCTGTGCGATGTTTTATTTAAATGGTACAAGTGTGCTCTTGGATTCATTATCTTAGTAGTATTTTTCTTTATGCGCAGTGTTGAGTAGCCTATTTACAGGCTGTTTGATAAAATGTCAGAATGAGACTGGTTTACAGGTTTGAAGCTGCGACAGGAAGAATGGTGTATTTGAAAGACATTGTACCGGCAGCTGAAAACAATATCAACACACAATTTATACTCCTGGACAAACGCAAGGCGACATCAGAAGGCCAAAATAAGACATGTCTGACACTAGTTGCTGATGAGACAGCCTCGGCTCACTTCCAGCTATGGGGTGATGAGTGTGATGCTTTTGAGCCAGGTGACATTGTTCAGCTAACTAATGGCATTTTCTCATACAATAGGAACCATCTGGTTTTGAGGGCAGGCAAGAGAGGGGCTATAAAGAAGGTTGGAGAGTTTACTATGACTTTCGTGGAGACTCCCAACATGAGCGAAATTCGTTGGGTTCCAGACCCCAATAACTCCAAGAAATATGTGCAAGATGCTGTTATTTCAAACCATTCCCGTATGTTTCCTCCATTGCATTAAAATCAGGAATGATAACATATTTTGATCTAAATAGGGTTTGCATGAATCATAAAGGTTGAATCTTCCTGTGTTTCATTTGATAATTGAGTTACAAGTTTTGACTTTTACATCAAATGAACAAATTTATTGGCTGCATTCTCTGTTATTGTTGGTATTACAATGCACAAATCTTATTAAACTCCCCTAATCTCCAACATTGCAAAACTTGGTCGAAGATGTGTTCTATCCCTTATTTTCAATAAAATATAAGTTAGATCCTATGACTCACCAACGTACTGGTTTAATATTTTTTAATTTAACATTTGGGTTTTATTATGTCACATGGATGTCACACGTCGCAGTCTGCCACTTGTTAAAATTTAATTTTATTTGAAAGTTATAATTAAATTAATTAATTAACTAACTTTCCCAAAATTTTCAAACAACTCAAAGAACCCTAATTTCTAATTTTTCCAAGTCCCTCACCTTCCCTTAACAGCCCTAATCTGTAGTTGGGCATCTTCCATTTCATGCGAGAGATATCCTTGGCCATTTGAAGCTTAGAGTGTTCTCCTTCACGTGACAACCTTAATAATTTGATGCGTTGGTGGTTGGCATGAGACGATCATCGTCTTCTCACGCAAGGTTTTTCCTTGACATCTTCTCCTTCATTGATGGTGAAGTGTTCTTCTTCATCACCGTAAGAGAGGTACCCTTATCTTAAGCATTGGTGTTTTATATATGTACCTTTTAGTGTGGTATGATAATCTGCTGCAAAAGATGAATTGATCTGCTACTCAATACCTTTACAACTGAGTTTCTCTTTTGCAAACGAAGAGCATAAACATTCAAAGTTCAGTGAGGAAGTTAAATGAGATTATAAAGTTGTGGCATTGGGAGGAAGTTGAATCTTAAGGTGGCATAGTTATCGACAGAACTGGAAATCACTTTGTGGATGACCAACATTTGGGTTCTTGGCATTTATTGCTCCCCTAAGGCAGTATAGCCCTTTCTTTTTTTGTTCTTGATTGATATGTAACTTATGGTATTATGCTAGGGGATTAAATTTTAGCATCATACTGGAGCATCCTAATGAGATAAGGTTCATGATGTTTTGGGAGTCTGACTTAGTCCTCGTGGAGTTGATAGTTACATTTTGTATCATTTACTATTCTAAATTAGCTGTTTATACTGTCGTCATATAGTAGTGTCCTTAACCTATTGTAGAGAACGTAGAGAGATATAGAAGCTATGTTTTTTCATTATATTACACGATATTTATTATTTACATAAGTAGTGTAATAGGTGTTTATAACAAGATAAGAAGAAAAATTGAATAATAGAAGTTTGAGTTGATAAGCTAAGCTAAGATAAGTACAAAATACAAAATTTCTAATACAAGGATATGAATATATCTATTATATCCCCTTCAGTTTGATAGAAGAAGGTACAACTTACTTCGCAAGAATTCAAAGCGGCTTCTAGACAATGGCTTGGTGAAGATGTCTATTGCCTGATCCCCTGTAGATATGAACCAGATATTGAGTTGGCCAGCAGAACTTTCTCTCTAATGAAGTTATAATCGAGTTCAATGTGCTTATTGCTAGCAAATAGGTGATGGTATTGGGTGAGCAGATGGGTTGGAATTAGATTGAGGTAGTGGAGTAGGCGAAGGAAACAAGAGAGATAGAGTGAAGATGATGATTCAAATGTAGCCAGCCAACACTGTAATCACGGTAAGTATAGTTTTGGGCGATATGTGGCAGCTTACAAGAACAAATATTTGAATCAAATTTAGTATGTCAAATTGTGTATATTTTGGATGTGGCTAGATCTAAACAAAGTATCCTACATAATTAGGGGCAAAACCGAGATAAGCACATCTTTTTATGCCAAAAGAAAATTTGTACTAGTTAAATGGGCGAAGCAGAGGATATATAAAACAACCAAATCGATACAAATCATTAAACTTGACCATTGTTTGATATAATTTGAAAAATAAATTTTGTCCTTTTAGCACATCAATTGGCAAAGAATTAATGTGGAACACAAATGTTTGGAAACCATATGGCCAGAATTTTATAGGGAGTCCACTATAAGCAAAGTAAGACCCATGTCTACATTACAAGAAATCAATGAATTAGCGTTGGAATTCCGGCGCTAAATTCAATTATTCTGTTGGTATAAAAATTTACTGACTTAAATTAACGACGGACAATAGTGTTGTTAATACGGGCGTAGGTAAATATAACGACGGAAAACTTGACCGTCGGTAAATATGTCAACGGATTAACAAGAGCGGTCGGGAAATAAAACGAACGATTTACCGACATAATAGTATTCTATCGGTAACACTGAAATATTTTTGTGACGGTTTTGTTAACTCCGTCGGTAAGATTTTAACAATTTTCCGACTATTTTCTATATTTTGTCGATGATTGCAATTAAAAATTTTGTAAAAAAAAACCCATTAAATTTTATTTGATGATCTTATGAAAAATGCATAATATCAACGGTTGTGAATTATCTGTGCATATTAAATTGATTTATTTATATATTTAATTTGTTTAAACAGGAGTTGATTGATGATATAAAGTTCAAATTTTATGTATTTAATAATAAAAACATTAAATTGTACATAATAAGTATTTGTAATCCAAATGAAATGATACAACAATCCTAATGTGCTGGGCATTGCTGGTGCTCTGGGGGTGACTGCTCCAGCTCTTGTCTTAGCTGAGTCATATGCTCCATTTGCTCTTGCACGTGAGCCATCTGGTCCATCTTCTCTTGCATGTGAGTCATCTTCTCCATCAATGTATGCACTGTGGCCCGAAGCTCGATGACTTCCGACGATTGCGCTTGTCTAGGAGACGTTGTTGTACTGGACATGGAGGATTGCGAATAACAAGTATTTGCAAATAAACCTAGCCTGAATATCCGTCCATGACGGTCCCTACCACCGACAACATCAAAATACGTCTGAGTCTCATCAACAGGTTGTTCCTCCTAAGATTGTCGCTGAATGGTTTGTTGTATTTGATCATATTAGAAACCAATGTTTACATTAGTACGGGATTATTCATATTCGTAAAACTAAATGATTATAAAAGAAATAATAATAACGCATTAATTTCGCATACATTCAGTTCTTTATATCGACTGTTGACGAATGTCACACCGTCATGCTTCTTTGTGTGAGTATGCAAAAATAGGTGAGTAGGTGTAGGAGAAATACCCAAAGACTTTTCCTGCATATTTAACTTAAATGGTTAGATGTGAACTATATTTAATAAAAAATTGGCATAGTTTGCCCATTTTTATGATATGTCCCCCTGTTGAACAAATAAAAAAACTTAACATAGCCATATATGACAACAGACATTTATACCATTACAGCAAAGTAAACATGTACAAAATAAGTGTGAAGTTTAGATACTTACAAGTCTCTGTGTATGCTCGTGGTAGGTTATTGATCCTCCAGTATGTACGGAAAGACTCTCTCGCCCTGGACCTCCGCGTCTGTTGGTGGAGTTACGTCCTGAGATTGACATTATTGTAGGGCTTCTCCAATACTCCTGCCATCGACTCCATATTTGCTCCGAAATATAACGTGGTAGTATACCAGCCTTGTGTATGGCACCAATAAAGTCGCGATAACGTATAGGAGCGCACCTCTCCCAGAATGTATATATGATGGCGTCGAGACCAGAATCCCAGAATTTTTTTTTCTAAAATAAGAAGAAAAAAATGTAAAGTACTATCATGTAATAATATTTATGTAATTAGTGTATATAAATCAATATAAAACAAAAATAAATGTTTATTGT
>JANZLC010000009.1:16773690-16784388 GCA_026413385.1 Erythroxylum gracilipes
ATATATGTTCTCTAACATATATCTATGTTTCTGATTTGATAACTCATATCCATGATCAGAAAAACGTGATCATCAATTAGAACACATACTAGCCTTAATTTATTATTGTTCCACAAATAACGATCGACCAGGGACAGTTTAGAATAGTATTATAATACTTATAGTTTTACTATCAAGTCACATACTTGATGACATATGCCTAATACTATTCATGGAACGTAAATCACATTATATAAATGATATACATGCATATATAAAAGAATACCTCATAATATATTATTAATAAGTCATAATGTTAGTACAAAAGTTACATATGTCCATTGGCCTAGAGTACACTACTAACACACTATACACCTGTCACTAGCAACCATGTTTAGGCATTTCATGGTTAGTCAACTATATGCAACTATAGATTACTTAAGGCTATCTACTATTTAACATTGCACAAAGGATTTGGAGTGTAGCTACTTAGACTTATTCTCAAGAGGGTAATGATGCTCAAACCAATAAGATAGGAAATAAGTTACATTAGACTAAACAGGAACTTACAATAATTTTTTGACTTATACTCCATGTTTAGGCAAAGATAATATCAATATTACAGACGTTTCCTTTCTGGAATAGGTTTTGTTACTTATACTCCTTCCATTACATTGTCATCAATTCTTCTTATTCCTAATTTTCCTAATAATCTATGGTCTATTAGTTCCCTTACAAATGAACTTAATTATAAAGATGAATTCTATCTTATGTATTTTGCTTTTCGGGAACTAAGCATAGTGAAGATGATTGGCTACACTAGATTGCAAGATGGTCTATATGTGTTACATAGGAGTAGTCAGTTTTGCTATGTATATGCTACATAGGAGTAGTCACTCACTACTCAAGCCATAATAGGAGATTCAATGTCTGCTAACCAACGGTTGATTCAATTACATAGGAGATTAGGACATCCATCATTTAATTTTTTAAACAGCTGATAAACAAAGTTGTTTAAATAGTGCAATTTCAATTTACTATTTTTTTAATGCTTATGAATTTTCCAAGCACAGAAGACATTCTTATCCTATGAATGTCCTGAAAGTCTACTAGGGTGATGCAGTACTCTCAGGAATTTTTTTATTAATAAAATGCCTTTGAAATCTTACAACTAATATGGCAACAAGCAACATAGCATTAGATAATGAAAAATAGTTAGTGTATTCATCGACAATAAGTGGAGGCAAACCAGAAATCATGGCCATAGAAATGAATTTAATTGTAAAGATGAATTCTATCTTATGTATTTTGCAAGCATAGTGAAGATGATTGGCTATACTAGATTGCAAGATGGTCTGTATGTGTTCCATAGGAGCAGTCAATTTTGCTATGAATGTGCCACATAAGAGTAGTCACTCACTACTATCTTTTAAGACTCAAGCCATGATAGGAGATTCAATGTCTGCTAACCAACAGTTGATTCAATTACATAGGAGATTAGGGCATCCATCGTTTAATGTTTTAAACAGATAATAACCAAAGTTGTTTAAATAGTGCAATTTCAATTTACTATTTTTTAATGTTTGTGAATTTTCCAAGCACAAAAGACATTCTTATCCTTTGCATGTCCTGAAAGTCTATTAGGGTGATGCAGTACTCTTAGGTATATTTTTTATTAACAAAATACCTTTAAAATCTTACAACTAATATAGCAACATTGATAAAGCAACATAGCAATAGATAGTGAAAAATGGTTGGTGTATTCATCGATAATAAGTGGAGGCAGACCAAAGATTATGGCTGTAGAAGACATTTCTAGAAGATACATTGATACTCTCCTAATAAAGTTAAGGTCCATATTCGATCAATTTTATTTGGAACCAATATATAGATTGTTGTTTGCTAAAAAAGAAGACACAAAGCATAAGCTGAGGCAAACAAAAAGCACACAAACAAGCAAATTTAGAAGACCACAAAACCATAAAAGATAGACAACAATGGACCTACCACGATGAAATGTTGACCTCCACATATAGACACCCAGTGAGCGTGCCAGTTGAGCTACTTGGTGTGTGCGACGACAACAACAATTAACCACGATGAAACGTTGTCTGAGGAAGAACACACAGAAAGAAGAGGGAAGAAGCCCGAGATGAGGGATTGTGTGAGAAGAAGATGGGAGATTAGGGATTGGAGGATTTCTGTTAGCGAAGAAGGTGGAAGATTAGGGATTAGGGAAGAAGAGCATGTTGCATCTCCATGTCTGTGGATGGTAGATTAGGGATTAAGGAAGAGGGAACAGTGTGCGTGAGGGAGGAGAAGCTTCAATAAAATGATGCGTCTAGCTTCGACAAAACTGTGCGTGTCATAGTCGTCCCAAAATGATGCGTTCAAAGGAGAGGGAGACCCTCCTCCATGCCCAAGTCGGCATTGGGTGGGTCCCACATCCACGAAAAAGATTTCCACATCCGTAAATAACTGATGGTCCCATTACGGCGTCAATACTTAGGGTTTAATTTGAACGTTTTTCAAACCTTAAGGCCTAATTTGAACGTTTGATAAATTTTAGGATTCAATTTGAACACTGAAATATTATGGTCTATTTTGTATATCCGTGAAAACATTAGGGGCTAATTAGCCCTTTTGGCTTATATAATAGCCAACTATAAATTTTAAAAAAAAATGATTAACATTCCTAATATTTGATACTAAACATTGACATAACTACTAACCTGCCTAATCTTATTTCTAGTGATTGCATACCAAATATATGTTTTAATTTAATTAATATATTCTTATCATCAAATTAGGTGTTATCTGGTGGTGTATAAAAGAGCTTGGTAAATAAAACTTAAAGATTCTTAGTTTTCTCTATAATGATAATTTTTGTATTGCAACAATTTATAGAGGCAATGGCTTACAATCAATTTCTACTATTTTTAAGAGTTTTTAATCTTTTTAATTTATTGCATATACATATTTCAAAATTATAAAAGTAATAATGGTTTGTTGTGAAATTCAACTCCTCAGAGGTAAGCAAGAGCGTCAGTGAACAGATTTGTCGCATATTGGTTCAATGTTCACTGCATTAACGAACCAAAACCATCAGAA
Organism: Erythroxylum gracilipes; assembly: GCA_026413385.1. Lineage (NCBI taxonomy): Eukaryota > Viridiplantae > Streptophyta > Magnoliopsida > Malpighiales > Erythroxylaceae > Erythroxylum > Erythroxylum gracilipes. Next base: position 16,776,781 of record JANZLC010000009.1, read on the forward strand.
ATATGGCTGATTAAATCATGTTTCCTATGACATGTTCAGGAGAGTTCAGGAGAGGAGAGGTCTCTGATGATTGAGGTTTACAACACCAATATAGTTCTAGTGGTCCTTGCTATCTAAAACCTTGATAAGAGCGTTAAGCAGAAGAGTATAAAGTTATTTCAACTTACCGGAGTGTTGTAGCTAGTTTTAGAAAATAAAGCTGCAATAAGAAAATTTGATACAGGACCAAGGACTGCTAAAAGCCTAGAACCAGCCACTCGCAGAATCCTTAGAAAACCCCTTAATTATGAATCCCTAAAAGTCTCTGCAAATAGCTCCCCTCACCAACAGCCCAATAAAGAGAGCGGCAGAACAAGATCACAGAATCTCAAAATTATCTAATTGTCAACTTGTATACAAGTTTTAACAGTGATTATCTTTGCCTAAACATAGAGTATAAGTGGCAACATGGCCAAACTACTAGTTGAGTCTCATACGACAACCGCTTTCTATTAGTGTGGAACGTAATGCCACGGATTTCCAACGACCAAACCCAGAGCTTAACGCGCTTCTTTTCTACTTTTCCGTTCGATTTATATTCGGATATTGTTCAAAATAGTAAGAGGATATTATCCATAACTGACATGAACGAGCCTCTTCATTATCCAAAAACCAAGTTTTACAAGGCAAACCACCAGTTTCATTACATCTTAACAGTCCCCCTAGCTATGCGAGTATACTCAGAACTGGACAGAGAATTTTACATCCTTAGAATTCTTGGGATACAGAACCAATCTCACCCTTCCCTTTCCCAGCTTTCTTAGGCAACAAGGTTTGATGAATGTTTGGCAAGACCCCACCATTCGCGATGGTAACCGTTCCCAAGAGCTTGCTCAACTCCTCGTCGTTTCTTACCGCCAGTTGAATGTGTCTCGGCACAATCCTATTCTTCTTGTTATCTCTCGCAGCATTTCCAGCAAGCTCAAGTACCTTAACAAAAACAAAAACACCATTTGTAAACTACAGTGATTTCCAAGGTTAAGAAAGAAATTGATATTTGAGAATTAGTTCATCAATTAATCAACTGACCTCCGCAGCTAGGTACTCAAGGACGGCGGAGAGGTAAACCGGGGACCCGGATCCGACACGCTGAGCATATCTGCCTTTCTTGAGAAACCTGGCGACACGACCAACGGGGAACTGGAGACCCGCCTTGTGGGATTTGGAGACAGCTTTGTTCTTAGTTTTGCCTCTTCCTGTGACGGTACTCATGGCAACGATTTACTGAAATCTTACGGTGAGCAACCGCTTAGCTATTGATATTTGGGATAGATTACGCCGTTTCGCTTTGATTTTGTTTATATAGGCAAATAGAGGGGTGTTCTGATTGGTTGGTTTGGAGTTGTTGCGGATCGCCAGCGTGGCACTAAAAGTATTTAAAATTTTGGCGGGAGTCGGAGTGGCTCTAACTATCGCACGGATTGCTAACGTGGCAAGGCATTTTGGTAATATAAAATTTACGAATGGGTAATTTTGTCCTTCTATTTTAATTTTATAAATCTTACATTGCTATATGAAACTTATATGGTCACGTGAGATCTAAATATTTAAAATTAATTATTAAAATTATTAAGTTAGTATTATCAATTTTTATTTAAATTAATTAATTGTATTAACCATTAATTAACTTAGGTAAAAAAATCTAAATCCCTAAATTTCTACCTTTTTACCTTCATCGTTGCCCTTCACCCTCACCGTCCTTTAGCTTTTGTTTGGATGGAAGGAAAGCAAGAGAAAAGAAATAAAAAAATTGTATTTCTCTTAGTTTTTATTATTTGGACAAAAATAAGTAAAAGGAAAGTGAGGAAATGAAGAGGAATAAGATAGAAATTTAGATTAAATGTATTTCCCACCAAATTGGTAGGAAAGGAGGAGAAATTTAAGACAAAGTAAGGCAAGATAAGTAAATTACCATTGAATCCTTATTTAACAAAAGATAAACAAGTTATATAATCAAGGACATAAAAGTTTATAGCCCGCATGGATAACTCAGTTGGTCATTGGAAAGGCAAGTTGAGATCAAGGCCTCAGGTTTGAATCCTAACAGCGGTAGTGTGAGAGTTCATCCAATATGGTGACTCCTTGTGCCCACCGGCGTTAAGCTACCCTTCTGAAAAGCTGGCTGAGATCAGACCATGATTTATTCCCCTCGCTACTCTGTCGGACCGGAGTGTAGGGGCGCCTAGGGTGGGCGATTCCACTTTTTGAGATCAAAGGCATAAAGGTTTATAAGTTTCAATTCCCTTCTTTGATAAATTAGAAAAATAAATAAGGGAAAGAAAATTTCATTTTTCTTTCATTCTTTTCTCTTCTTTTCCTTTTAATATTTCCTTTCCTTTCTTTTATGCAAGTAAGGATCCAAACAAAGGTTTAAAGCTTTTGCATCTATACTCATTCACAAGTAAATCTCATTCCTGAAACAGTAGCTGTAAAAAAAGAGGAAATTGAGAACCCAACAACTTTCTTCTCGGGAAGGGTTTCTAAGCTTGGCAATTCCATTGACTTCATGGGAAAATTAAGAGAAAAAGGTGTCTTTTCCCACAAAAGGCAACAAGTGTTCGAACATCAAACGTGAAAATCCAAATTGTTTCTCCGAACAAGTTAAATGAAGGGGAACCTTGCAAACTTATGGGAAGATATAACTAAAAACCAAATAAGGTCGGAGATTTGAGCCAATATGTTAATCATAAAATTGTTTTCTGTTCTTGACAAGATATTTCTCTATACTAGTTCAGTCTTCCAGGCACAAATAGGCATTGATGTCCATTCGATGATGAACGTGTAGGGTATGCAGAGGCAGAGCTATAAACGGCAGTGAGGGTGAACAGCAAAGGTGACAGTCAAGGGCGACGGTGAAGATAAAAGGATGGAAATTTATGGATTTTAGATTTGGGATTTTTACTTAAGTTGATTAATTTTGTTAATTAATTTAAGTTAAATTAGATATAACTCAATAATTTTAATAATTAATTAAAAAATGAAGTTTTATATCGTCAAGTAAGTATTATATGACAGTGTAGGACACATACAAATTTAACTGTCAGGTCATTAGAACATTGATTATATTTCCATCTTTTATTTCTTATTAAGGTTATATTTAGTTGGAAGTTTTATAATAGAATGGAATATAATGTAATACTATTTTATTGTTTGAGAGGAGATTTTATAATAAAATAAAATGGAAGTGGAGGGTTTTATATTACATCTCATTCTATCCTAAATGGTAAAAATAAAAACCTCTAATTTAATAAGTTTATGATGAAATGTAAAATGATAAATATGTAATGCGTAATATACCCTACCCTAATACCAAGCAAGACAATACATTTGGGCATCAGCAGAAGAAAAGCACCGTCTTCGGGCAACAATGGACGACACTCGTCGTTGACAACTGTGACCATGCAAATCCACACTTTTTCAAATCCAAAAAACGCTATGAAACAGAAGAAACATTGGCTCATTCCTCAAATGAGGAAGAAAGAGTTACAATTGTGACTTCACAAGTCACAGATGTTGTGACTTGCTGTGTGACTTACCTGGCAATTGAGTAGACTAGACCGTGAGAAAGAAAGAAAGAAGGGGAGAAGAGAGAAGACAGAGAGAGAGAGAGAGTCAGTTTAAGAATAAGAGGATATAATAGTCATTTATTATTATTATATATACATTATATTTCATTCCATCCAACATTTAAACAACATTTTACTATATTATATTATGAACCCTTACATCTCTTTCACACAACAATTTTCTAATATTATATCCATCTACATTCCATTCCATTATAAATCATTTCGTTCCGTTAAAAATTTTACATCAAACTAAACATATCCTAAGGTTTGATTTGAATATGTTTGATTTGGATAATTTTAGAACGACAAGATTTGATACGAATGATGTGAAACATTAAGAATTGTTGGAAATTAGTTTGTGATATAAGTAGCTAAGTCAAACTTAGAAATGAAAGGTTACTTACTTTTTAATAGTTGTGATTTGTAATGAACAAATGTGACTATTCTGAAGGATTGCTTCTTTTCTAAGAGTTGTGACTTGTCATGAGCAGACATGACTGTTTTAAAGGATTGCTTTCTTTTTAAGAGTAGTAACTTGTCATGAACAGACGTGACTTGTCGTGATGTGATTGTTCTGAAAGGTTGTTTCCTTTCTAAAAGTTGTAACTTGTTATGATTAGACGTGATTGTTATGAAAACTTTATATTTACATAAGTTTTAGTTAAGATTAAAAAGTTTTTTTAACAATTCTACTAACAGGATCTTTGCATTCATAATTTTTAAATAACATTCGTACTCTTGCAACTTAAATGTTATTGTGTTTTTTATATCTTAAAAATAATTTGTCTTGAACAATACAGTATGGGCAAATAACACTTTAACTAAAGTGTCCAACACGCTAATAATACTTTAAACTTTATGTTTTGATCTCAAGTTTCCTCAATTATCTGCAACGCCGTTTAATTTATTATTCATCTTTTGTTTCGTGGACTTCCGACCCCATTCTATTACAAGAATTAACTTGTTATCAAAAGCAAATCATAGACTCATGTTTGCGCTTTTTTACCGTTATAGGTATGGACATGAGAGTTGTTCTGTTCAACCATTAGCTATTTTGGCTTGGCCTGAGAAATATGACGTTCGATGATTGAGCCATGAAAAGGTTTTCTAGACTTTGTCCTTTTGTAATATGCCGAAAAGAGCTCAGCGTGAAGAGAAGGTAAGCTGACTAGTTCAGCATAATGGGGTATGCAATTCCCTTCTCAAAGTTTATTGTATAAGCAAGAGAAAGAATAGATCCTCAATTTCCTGTTTAAGCTTCTATTGCAGTTTGGCTTTAAGGTTATTAACGAAAATGACAGAAAAATGGAAGGCTCAGGTATTGAAACCAAAAACTGAGTTACAGCGAAACTTCAGTGGATGTTGATCATACTGCTTTCATTCCAGAATAACTGAAGTCTAAAAGCCGACTGGGTAATCCTGTTAATGGTAAACACTATACCGGGAGGAGGAATCAAGTAATGGCTCCGTCATGCAGCCAATGGTCAACAAGGACCTAGTCTAGTCCGATCAACGTTGGTTAAAATTTCCCTCATCTGTCGCTTGTTTTTCCGTTTGTTTCAATGTCTCATAATCCTGGGAATCTTCATTTCAGAATAATGAACCCATTTTCTATTTGCAGTTTCTAGTTCCAAATCTGCTGTCAATTGCTCGAAATTGCAGGCATGCATGCAGGTTTTGGAATTATAAACAAACTTGTACTGTTGCTTCCATTTTTGCATAAGGAATTGAGGTTGGGTGGTATCAACTAAATATTTTGGATTCTTTTATGTCACCCTTAAAGGACCTTCTATGCATATCAAACGCATCCTAAAAAGTAAAAATTATCGGACCTATGTCAGAATAGATTTGATTTTAGACGGCGTTTCATTGATATAAAGTTCCTAATCAAAGGACCAATTAATCTTATTGATTGAGTTGCATTAGAATTTTACAAGGGTTATTAGAAATAAAAAAAATTATATATAAAAAAGGAGACATAAGTTCTCGTAACTATAATTATTATTATCATAAATTTAATTTAGAATATTGTTTAAATATTAATACTTTCACACTTTAACTCTTTGTTAATGCAAACCTGAAAAACAATCTAAATAAGTCTCAATTTTAGTCTCTTGTACATGAAATCCCATGAGAGTCCTGTCATAGCCACCTGAACATTAACATGGGAAACTACATGATAATTCCAAGGCGTTGGAGACATGGATGAGATATCAATCTTACCAAAACTTAAGCTATATTAAGTTGATCGCAGGATTTTTAATAAAATTGAATAGTTTATAATATAATGAAATAATTTATAATAAATGTAATATTAGAAAATTGTTATTTAGAAGAGATGAAATGATTCATAATATAACATAATAAAATATTGTTTTAAAAAAAAGTTCATCATATAATATATTGAAATGTTATTTAACATTTTATATTACATCTTAAACTCCTCAAATCAGAAGTAACTTATTTTTATTACTTAGAATAGAATGAGATGTTGTTAGGAATTTAGAACTCCCAAACCCACACTCAAAGATATTTAATAGACAAAAATAACAGAAAAAAAATAACACAAGAGAATTTACGTGGAAACTCTCAAACTGGAGAAAAACCACGGGCACCGAGAAGAAAATCCACTATGTGAAAAAGTCTTACAATCACACAATTTTTCCTCTCACCCAATTCCCTAATACACCAACATACCCACAAAGAAATACCCAAGACAAACTCTCAAACTCTCACATCAAAGGAGGAATTTAACTAGAGTCAAATTTGTACTACATCTTTGACTTTGATTGGTGCACTAACTAAGGAGGTAGCATCCTCCTTATATAGGTAAGAGCCCTTGTCCATTTGTTATCCCCAATCAATATGGGACAACAAAGGAGCTAAAAACCCAACAATCTCTACCTTGGCAACTTTGGTTGATCCCACAACCACACTCCACCTCAATGAAGATCTCCTGAAAATAACATAACTCTCAATGCAGAGAATTATCATGCTTCACAGCATCATGCTCCACCATAAAAGCATACCCACTCAGAATAAATCAATTCTAAGCCTTTTACTCGGCACATGTCGAAAATAACCCTGCTGAAAAATTATGGTGCAACTCCCATGTTTGGCTTTCCTGGAAGTTCATCAGACATCGACATAAATTCCACCACACACCTGGCATTAATGCCAAACCAATGCTCGTGTGCAAACTTGTGGACCTGCTAACAGTATCACATCCTCTATCATGGCAACTTTGGGATTAGCGGCATGCTATGAAGATGTACATGCCCTCCCTTTTAGAGAGCAAGACCATCATCCATGGAGACAATGTTAGCGACATTGTCAATTTCTCCATTAACTGACCCAGAGCATCTTGTCGAACCCGCTCCACCTCTCGAACAATTTTCTGACATTTTTCTTGCGCTCTTCTTCCCTGATGAATTTTACCGTAGAAATGAATAGTATACCAGGTAAGTTCCCAGGAAAGAGAGGCGGGTCACAACGGACACGCTTAAATACCAAGTCTTTCCTTAGCCAGAACTTTCTTAGACATGTACTACCACACTATCACACCAAAGCTCCACCGCACCAAATAAACCTTTCTCTCAAAAAACCCTTTTCTGATGTGGAAGATCAGTCAAAACTGCAACCACAGAACATACTCAGAATTTCCAATAAAAAAACACACCTTGGCTCTGATACCACTTGTTAGGAATTTAGACCTCCCAAACCCACACCCAAGGATATTTAAAAGACAAAAATATCAGAAAATAATAACACAAGAGAATTTACGTGGAAAACTCCCAAACCGGAGAAAAACTACGGGCACTGAGAAGAAAATCTACTATGTGAAAAATTCTTACAATCACACAATTTTTCCTCTCAACTAATCTCTTAATACACCAACACACCCACAAAGAAATACCCAAGATAAACTCTCCAACTCTCACCTCAAAAGAGGAATTTAACTAGAGTCAAATTTGTACTACAAATCTTTGACCTTGGTTGG
>JANZLC010000009.1:16808541-16825053 GCA_026413385.1 Erythroxylum gracilipes
AATATTGCATGAAATGCATTTTTCCAATTTCTCATCAAATTTTCAAAATTCACAATTCTAGCCCTCATGTGGGTAACGGAATATTACAAGCATTATGTCCAATATGCCCATACTGAAAGCAGATAAGCGACAATCCTTCGTATTCAATAGTCTACCAGTGATTGTCAATACAGATCTTTGGAATAAGAGGTTGATGGAGATTAATCTCCACACATACCTCTTGCAAACCTTCCCCGAGAGACATATCTAGTATTACAGTAAACTTTAAGAGCTTTCCCAATCACATTCCCCATTGTGAGTAGCATACGTTCATCGTAAAACTTCAATGGCAATGTCAGGAATCTCACCTAAACTACAGTAGAGTCAATGTGGTCATCACTCATCAGTAGGACAAAAGGATGGGGACCCTCACTTCACTGTAAGATAGTGACCAAAGATGATCAAAGGCCCCTCCTTTAAAGCAAATTTTAGGTCTGAAGTTAAAGAGAAGTGCACCATAAAATAACCTTCGCTAATGTCAACTAGTTCAAAATCTCTCATTGGAGCCCACAGTTTGTGGATTTTGTCCTCCAATGTGAGAAAGTTTATTGACCTACTGAATAACTTCACAATTAAACTATTACTCCACCGCTTATGGAGGCTCTCTCGAAACTTTTCTGATGTTGTCAAGCATGGCTATGAGTCCTTAGTTGACATCATGATCAGTCCATCATTTTCATGCAAAGATCCAAAGTCATCAGAGTCATGAAAGCCAAGGGTATCCTGGTTCCCTAGGACCATATCTTTGAATGATGGTCCTGGTACCCAACTGTTCCCAAGCCCCTCCATTGCCACAGGGTCAGGATAGACGTTAATAGCCTTGATCTTCTTTATGTTGCATTCCAATAGGTCATCCTCTTCATGAGAACGAGGGTTCCCCATTCGTTAAAACTGGCTCCAATAACACCAGTTGGTTGAGGCAATTAGACAAACAAGTTGTGGGTTCATCAATTAGAGTCAAGACTGTTTCTAATACAAAACAAGTAAGCATAATATCATATCTTTTATGCATGATCCAATTTGATCCTCGTAAAATGTAAGGTGTTAGATCTTCTGTCCCAATTATCCTATTTTCGTCCCAAAATGACATCATTTTATGCGTAAATAATCCCAAAACAATGTCATTTTGGGACAAAACCAAAGTTAAAACATAATAATTGGGACAAAGGATTTAAATCCAAAATGTAAGAACCATGTATGGAGTTACAAAAGTTACGATCTCATTGAAATTATTGGTTACTGATAGATATGTACATTTTTATGATAAAATATATATAATTATCTTTTGAATAAATAATTGTTTTTAAGAATACATAATGTTAATTTATGTCTTATAATCAATTAATTGTAATACACTTATGACATAATTAATTAATGATATTATTATATATATATTTATTTATAACATAAAGTATATTTATTTGATAAGATTGTAAAATTTGAAATTTAATTATATTTATGTATATCTCTAAATTATTTTTTATTATAAAGAAAGTAGTAATTCTTATAAACTAAAATATTAAGATATTGTTAGAGATCAAATTTAGTAATTTAACTCGACATGAGAATTTTATATGGAGCATCACTTGTATATGTAATATGATGATTGTATAATTTATTATTTTATTTGAGTTCTCCGAAACAATTTATATGAGAATTGCTATGTGTTGATATTATTTAGGACCTATCTAATTAAAGATAGTTTGATTTATAGTCATTGTACACGATATGAATTATATGAAGGTAGTTAAATGATTAGTATAAGGTTTGTCATCTTAAAGTAATTAAGAAAAATATTGTATTATTTTTTATTAATAAATATTTGAGAAAATATTGGTAAAAATGGAATGACACTTCAAAAATAAAATTTCAAATATCATTAAAGTAATCAATTATTAATATTGAAGAGCTAATATGATTAGAATCAAAATATTGATAAATATTAATTTTATACTACATGTCTAATCAAATGTTGAATGATAAAAGAATGACATTATATAAAATTTTATGTAAAAAATGATTGGTCGAAATTATTTTGATATGTTTAATATTTGAGGGTTATATGTATTGATAGAAGACAATCTTAGTCGCTAGACGTAAATTATATAATTGGAGAGTTCAACATAAATTAAAAAAATTATTTTTCTAATCCTAAATATAACGTAGGAACGTATTTTATATTCATTGGCAATATATTTTTGAATTTAATGAGTTAAATATAAATAAAAGTTAAAGACAAATATAATTTAATTAAATTATCTAAAAATGTTGACAAATAAGGACTAATATTATATATTTAATTTTATTAGTAATTAATTGGACTTGAAGTAGAATGAATTTAAAATTTAATTAAAATTAAAATTATATTTCAATTAAAATATTAAAAAAGTCCGAATCATATTATAAATAAGTATAGATTTAATAAGAGTTAAAATTCTTGACATAACCCTCCTTACATGACACATAAAAATCTCTGAACTTGTTCGTGTGGGTATTGTTAAAGAATGAATACTTGTTAGAGTTAAAATGATTTTCAATAATTTAGTTCAAAATTCAATTTCACAAGAGAATTATTAGAAAGAAAATCAAATTCTATAAGAAAGTACTATTTATAATTAACAGTTTATTATATTTAATAATATTATAAAATTAAAGTAATATTAGTTTTTAAAAATAAAAAAATTTATTTTTTCTATTATGTACGTTCCAATTTTATAATTTATAAATTCATGAATCGATGAATTCAATTGGTTCTTATTATTAATTCGCCAGAAAATTAAGAAAAGAAAGCATGTAGGTACGGGCAGCAGGAACTTTGACTTTGGAGCAGTGATACGAAGCGAAGGAGTGACCACTTTCATAAAGTAATTCGTATCGAAAGAATCTTAGGATTGGATATATCAGCGCGACTTCTTAACCAATCCAATGGTCCCTGTTAGGCTGCTAACTTCAGATACACACTAGTATGTATGTCCCAAATAGAAGTACCTTAGCATCTCTACATAATGAGATCCTTTTTACCAATCAAAAACCAACGGCTGGAGATGATCCACCACCTGGTCCCACCAGGTACGTGCGTCGAAGAAAACTCTACCAATGAACTTCCCCAAAAGCAAGTTCGAAGAACCACGTGGCAGATTCAGAGTCCGCAGTTCTTGTTCCAAAAAAAAGTTTGAATCCTTAGGGTTGCAGACCCGACCACCGCTGAAGGATTGAATCACGGTCTAATCCTAAGCAATCCCCACACGGAACGGTCCATTTCTCCCAAGACGGAGGAGTGAATCAGAGTCCGCAGTTCTCATCATGGAGGAGGGTGTTCAAGACGGGGTCCCGCGAGGGGGGCCTTCGATCATCGTATTAAGAACAAGACTTTGGGGGGAAATGTCTTAAGGATGTGGGACCCGCCGTCATGGATGAACTCTCTCCGGGAGCCATGTGTCCAGACCCACCAATGTTGAGATATGTATGATACAACCTCCCTATAATACGACAAAATCCAAAACCCACAAGGAGAAAAAGAAAAAAGCAAACCCGATGCGAAACCCTCAAGCCCTGACAAAAGACATGCCGTCACGCGCTTGACACTAACGGACAAAACACGTGTCTTTTTGATTGGCGGTGTCGTGGTTTTGGGACAAAGAGAGGGGTACTTTAGGGAATAGGTGTTGTGGGGTTAGCCAAAAGAGCTGAGACGGAACCTTTTGTCGCCACGTGCCTTGGCGTCGGCAGCACGCGGAGGAAAGTCTTTGTCTGCTTTCTTTGCTTCTTCTCCTTTTCTTTTTTTTTTTGTGTTACTATAAAATTTTTCTCTCTCTTCTCATAAATGTTCTCTCTTAATCTCTTCTGTTTTTTACTTTTGCCAAATTTTCTAGTTTTCAAAATAAAATATTGGCAATAATAAAAAGAAAAAATGACATTCTTTTTAAAGACTCAGTTTATATATTTGATCTTTGGATATGGAGAAAAGAATAAATTTAGGCTATAATTAGTTAGAAGTTTATTAATAAAATAAAATAAAATATAATATTATTCTTTTTTAAAGAGAGTTTATAGTAAAATGGAATAGAAAATAAGAGTTTCATATTATATTTCGTTCATTCTAAACAGTAAAAATAAGAAAACTTTAATTTTAGAGTTTTAAAATAGAATATTAAAAAATAAACAATTTTTATTATATTATATTATAAATTTTTCTTTTAAATAACATTTTACTGTATCATATTTTAAATCTTTTTATTCTTTTTAAATAATAAATTTTTAATATTATATTTATTTATATTTTATTTCATTTTATTATAAATCATTCCATTTCATTAAAATCCACTACTCTCTTCCTACGATATCGTATAAATATTCATCTATTTAATTTTTATGGGTTATATTTATTGAATGAATAGACGAACATATAACAAGATAAGAACGAAATAATATCTGACCCGCCAAAGTGCCAATAAATAAGCCTCGACTTTCCCATAAAAGCAATTATTATGAAATGAGCCCAAGAAAGCAAAATGGATTTATTTACAATCAAATAATTAACAAAAGATAAAATTATTATTGGCGGTAAATAATAATTTATGTAAATAAAAAAAATACAAAAATGAAGCGGGAGGCTAGTTACTTACACACAAAGGGGCAGTTGAACAGAGGGGGAGAGAGAGAGAGAGAGGGGGTAGGAGTAGGACCCATATGAACAGTTTTATTTGGCCGTCACACTTTGCCGCCTCGGTCGTCTTCGTCCGTCCACCTCCGTTCACTTACCGTTCTCTCAAAGTCTCATTCTAACTTATAGCTGTCCTTTGATTCCTCTTCTCTCTTTCAGTTATCTTACGAGTCATTTTGGCAACCAAATTTACGTTCTTGAAGAAGATGAGGTTATCAAGATCATTTCTTGTCATGGAAGTCCGTTAAGTGAAGGGCTGCGTCTGTTCTTTTTGTTCCCGTGTTCTTGGGTTGATTTTTCTGGGGTTGTGAAATGGTTTGAGTACGAGGGTACGTGGTGTATTGTTTTTTGTCTGGTTTTTGAGCTTTGTGTATAGGGGCGTTTCTTGGTTGTACGTTTTCGAAGCCATATTCATGGCTGGTGCTAATGAGGTTAACCTTAATGAATCTAAGGTATAATTTCTTCTTCATCACCTCCTATGTCTCCTATCTTTAGTTTCTGTTTTCGTGAGGGTGTTTGAATTTCTGTTAACTAGGAGAGGTCTGACGTGTCTTTATTTCATGGTTCAAAGTTCAAACCGTTTGGTTAGAGCTTGAAGATTTTGACATGGTTTTGTGTGAATTTGGTTTATAGGAGTGGAGTCCACTTTTTTCTATTGTTGCTATTTTGAACTAATGTCCATATGATCTTGTTATTTGTCAAAATGCTTTGATTTCCTTCAACTTCGCCCAAATTATTTCCTTTTGGGATTTCAGGAGAATACAATAGACTTGTACATTGTCTGATCTTCAGGATTTTAGGACGCATGTTTTAAGATTTAGATCTCTGCGTACATAAGAATAACTTAGTGAACCTTCAATTTTCTTTCAGACGGTGGTTCCACTGAACACATGGGTCCTCATCTCCAACTTTAAGTTGGCATATAATTTGCTGCGCAGACCAGATGGTACCTTTAACCGTGATTTGGCTGAGTTCCTTGAGCGTAAAGTCCCTGCAAACACGATTCCGGTAGATGGGGTTTTCTCTTTTGATCATGTCGATCGCTCCACTGGTCTCCTTAACCGTGTTTTCCTTCCAGCCCCTGAAAATGAGGCTCAATGGGGGACCGTGGATCTTGAAAATCCATTGAGCACTACTGAGATTGTCCCTGTGATTATCTTCTTTCATGGTGGAAGCTTTGCTCATTCCTCTGCTAATAGTGCCATATATGACACCTTCTGTCGCCGTCTTGTCAGCATCTGTAATGCGGTTGTTGTGTCTGTGAATTACCGCCGATCACCGGAGTATCGTTATCCATATGCGTATGATGATGGTTGGGCAGCTCTCAAGTGGGTTAAATCAAGAACGTGGCTTCAAAGTGGTAAAGATTCTAAGGTTCAAGTCTATTTGGCTGGTGATAGTTCTGGAGGCAATATAGCACATCATGTTGCTGTGAGAGCAGCCGAAGCAGAAGTGGAGGTGTTGGGTAACATTCTTCTTCACCCTATGTTTGGTGGGGAGAAAAGAACAGAATCAGAGAGAACACTGGATGGCAAGTACTTTGTTTCGATTCGAGATCGTGACTGGTATTGGAGAGCTTTTCTACCTGAAGGTGAAGACAGAGACCATCCAGCATGTAATATATTTGGCCCTAGGTCAAAAAGCTTGGAGAGACTCAGATTTCCCAAGAGTCTAGTTGTTGTGGCTGGTTTGGATCTCATGCAAGACTGGCAATTGGCTTATGCTCAAGGGCTCGAGAAAGCTGGCCATGAAGTGAAACTTCTTTTCCTAAAACAGGCTACAATAGGATTCTACTTCTTGCCAAATAACGATCATTTCTATTGCCTTATGGACGAGATCAAAAGCTTCGTGAATCCTCACTGTTAATACACTACTTAACCTCCCTTAACCGCAGGCAGCCATATACTTAACAAAAGCTTGACATTTCATTTGGGTTCTCCTTTTTTTTTTTTCCCCTCCCCCCCTGCCCCTTTGGAAGTGTTGGTGTGTAGTTACAAGATTTGTGTGGCATTTACTTTTTACCACGGTATCACCGGAGACAAGCTGTTCTTGGTCTGAATGAAGACTACTTCTTAGTTCTTATGGGTGCGTAAAGGTTTTCCAAGAAGGCGTGGAGAGGTGTAGCCAACCCCTGTTAACTTCCTGTCCAGTAACAATGGAGGGAAGATGTGATCCGTGGTGGGTTAATCAAATTGCCTTTTTGTAAGTTGGAAATTTATTGGAACATCACTGGAACATAATCCATCCATCCTGATGTGGGTCACTTGTATGTTATACCTGTGTTTTAGAATTATATAAAGATTCTACATTTTAGAGCTCTGTTTCTTATCTGGCAGAGGAAAACCTGCTGGTCGGCTCAACCCGATGTCCAAGATTATTAATTATAAAATTGTAAGTCCAACTAACATGTTGGTAGATAAGATTAAGATTACTCCTTGACAATACTCATTTCAGCCTCAAATTAAGTGAGTCTACAAGACTACCTCGTTGTGGCGGCTGCCAAAACTCTGTTGGGCATAAGGTAAGATCCAAATCATGGACATGAGAGTCTTATCATTTTCCATGGACGTCACCATCTTTTCGCATAAAAGTTTGACAAATTCGCCATTGTCCATATGTAATTGGGTTGAGTCTGGGATGGATACTCAAGGACAGGAAATGCTCTGGCCTTGGTTTGATGTAGAACGGCAAAGCTCATGAACTAGTGGTTGGATAATTTTGTATGTATTATAGGGGACCACCTGGAAAAACACCCTCCAATAACATTATATACGTATAAAAATGATTATGCCTTTTATCTAAAAACTATTCTTCAGTAATAAAAACAATAGCTCTGAACTTGTTGCTTGTAAAGTACTCAAAGAGATGGAGATGGAGATGGAGATGGAGGAGGAGGAGGATAGTGGCTGCAGAAACAGCTAAAAGGTTTAGGACAACAGCCCGTCTTTTAGTTTTACTTTTTGCGTAATGCATGCTTGCTTAGAAAGTAGAAACAGCTAAGCACAGCCAGAAAACAAATGTCTTTTGAAACTTTGGTCTAACCATTAATGTTGAGAGAGTATTACTTGTACCGTTTTCCGTGTCCTTTTTGTCAACTTGTCCAGCACGAACAAGGCGCTTATGCTTGTAAATATGTCCCATTATTATCCTTGATGAGACACGCTACTAAAAAGTCATTGTCAGTGCCAATGAAATGGGGCTTTGTTTAACCACGTGATTATAGACAAATTTCTTAACTATTTGGCATTTTCTTTATACATATTACCCAACTATTTGTATTTGTTCTTTCTCCAAATTGAAACAAAACCAGAGCTTAATGAGGTACACCTACATTAAATTCCATCCTCTTTTACCTTTTTGCTCACCTAAAGTTACAAATCATATCACTAAAAGTCTGAGATATGATTGAGACGTCGGCTACTTTTTTTATTTTTTAGGATTGGAATCATTAAACTGAACTTATGGTATCACAAAAAAATAACCTCACTGTAAATAGGTTTCATTTTTATTTAAACTCAACTTATAAGTTAATATCTTTTTCATTTTTATCATCAAAATACAAATAAGGTATCGAATAAATAAAAATAAATTTATAAACTATTTTAAAAATATTTCTTGTAATAATATACTCAAAATAATATATTAAATAAATTTATAATTATAATATAATCTATACAATATCCTATATATATATAACCATTTACTAATCTAGAACAATTATTATATATTCAGATAATTATAAGTTACCTGTGAATTTTAATCCTAGCGAGAAATTTATTTTAAAAAGTAATAAATTGGGTTAGATTTTTTTGAGCCTGTCAGACAGGGTTTGACATTTCATGAGCTTTGGCCTGATCCAATTCGACCTATTGTTGTCCCTAACAACACAACAGTCTTCTAGTTATTATCAAACAACTAATCCTTGAATTGTTGATAGGTCATCCAAATAGAAACAGGAACGAATAATCTGTTTCTTTCATAAAAGGAAAGATTGCCTGGCTCTAAGTTAAGAGACATTAATTCCCTTAAACTGAATATCTCTAGTTTGGAGGACAGACAAGAAGAAGAAATAATTCAGTGGAGTTGCAAAGTTAACAATAGCCAAACGAGATGAACATAAATGTTCACCTTGTTAGTTGTATACTTGCGATGCGAGCGCTTGCTATGTACAGTTGAGTGGAACGACAACCAACAAATAGGCTGAAAATCTCAATCATGATTGAGGGCTTAAAAAGGAGAAAGGAACGGGTCCACGAGTCACTCTTAAAGCTGCTAATAAGAACAAAAATAGTTTCTTAAATGTAAAAGTTAGTGTTAGAAAGAAAGAATCACACTTTCCAAGATGGAAAACAAAATTCAGCAAACATATCTCTCTGTTCACAAACATAAACGTTAAAACTTGTATGAAGAATCCTAGGGAAACTAGAAACAATCTCCAATTCAATTTCTAATAAGAATTGCTTGTCTAATCTAACCGATGAGACCCATTACCATTTCACAGCATTGGAGTAGGAAATGGGAAGTTTAGTTTGGGTTTGGGAAATTTGGCCTTTCTATAGGCCTCAAGCTGATTGAGTACCATCACATCAGAGAAAATAAATTGCATGGCTACAGGAACTTTAATGTTTTGCTTATAACGGTCCAGAGCATATTCTGCCCATAATGTTTGAATTAAAATTTAATTTAGATTTTAATATTTCGTGATTTACAAAAAATAGTCTTAAAAAATTTAAAACATTCATCCAATTAATCAAATTATCATAATTCTGTCAACTAAATTGATATGAACAATTTTCTTTTTATTTTAAAGAGTTCATATTAACTCCATAATTATTAATTAACTTAAACTTTAAAAAATAAATCTCTAATTACTTTAAGAATCAAATCTCTAATATTAACTTTTGTCTCTCTGGTTCTTCTCTATTCTATGAACACCATCTGTTCACTCTCTCTTATCTGTTGTCATGATATTTGATATTGGATGATAAGCAACAACAGTGGAGGCTCAGATTTTCTCCCAGATTGACCACAAATATAGTCCCATTTATTTTAAGATGGCATTTGTTCATTGGTAAGTTGATGAAAGCATGGTAAAAGGTGAGTTTTCAAAAGCACGTGAAGATGTGACAGTCCTTGAAAAAGATTATGTAGAAGTGGGTTCTGAAGGTGTAGATGATGAAGATGAAGATGACTGATAAAGTAATTTCAAGAGCCATACCTCATTAGTAGTTCCTAATGTTGGAGATTGTCATCCTTAATTATATCATTGTTAAATTAATGATATTTGCAACTGAATGTATTTTGTTGTTTTCAAACAAGATTTTGTTTCAACATATTCCTCCAAAAATATTATGGCTTCACCTTCCAACGCATCAAGTTTTGATTTTTCCAATCACTTCACGAGTTGCAATAAGATGAAATTTGCAATATACGAGAGTGATTTCTCACAAATCATTTATGCTAGGCATCTGCAAAAAAGCCAATAAGGGGATACCTTTGTTGAGTGTCCAGCTCTATTTTGAGACTTTCAATAATCGTACAACTTTATGATTCGTATAAATGACGAACAAGTGAAAACAAGTTAGATCAAACTTTTCTGGAGAAAGATACGACCGTGTAGGGTGATAAATGCCCCTATTCTTAACTTAAACGGTCGTGTATGTTAACCGTGTAAGCACACACACCAGTGTAGAATGGCACATGCCCGTGTCTTCACCTACACGACTATGTGGATTAACCCGGGTGATCTGGGATGTTACAGTGTAAGTATTTGGAATCGTAGGAAAAAGGACGTGAAGAGCGAAGACATACACAATCATGTACACGCCTGTGTTCATTATATACACAATCATGGGTGACAACCATGTACCTCTCTGTAACTGTGTACATCTGTGAGTGAGGCAGTGCTGAAGAAATATAGTCATTTACACAGTTGTGTATGTGATCATATACAGTGTATAAAACTTAATTTGGTAATATAAAAGAGAAAAATATGTAGGTTTTTCATAAGAGAGTGGCCATAATGTCCATAAGTGAAGAAAAACTGAGAGAGGGCAAGTCGTGTTGTATTCTCATTTTTTTTAATTTTTAAGATTGATTTGAGTGTTTGCTGATTGTTACATTAAATTTGGTTTCAATCCTGAAACTTTATGAAACAACTCGTTCTTGTGGGGTGAAAGATTAATCTTTGTAAATCTTTATTTAAGTTTTGTGGATTTGCTTGTTAATTTGGCTCGTCAATTTTTTTCTCTACACTGGAGAATTTTTCTCATAAATCTTAGTGTTTGTTTCATTTTGTTATCCTCTCATTGATTTGTTGATGCAAGTTGAAGAATATTTTTTGTTGTTAATATTTGGTTGATTTTTTAAAGAGCTGTGTTATTGTCTCGCAATAAGTGATATCAGAGCTATCATAATGGAAGGTGGAAACAACTCTATGGTCAAGTTGACATCATCAAATTACTTTATTTGGAGGCCCATAATAGAGGACCTTCTGTATTGTAAGGATCATTTAAATCATATTGATGTAGACAAAGGTGTGAAGGATGATGTTGATATGGACAAAGGTGTGAAGGATGATGTTCCTTCAAAACTTGAAAAGATGTTAGATAGAGGATGGGAAAAGCTGAAGCAAAAAACTCTGGGCACCATTAGACTACTAATTGATATCAGCATATTCAATCATGCGTCTCAAGAAACAGATCTTTTTGAGATATGGAAAAAGCTAGAAAGAACTCTATGAAAGGAAGATTGCCTATAGCAAGGCCACTCTAATTAAAAAGCTTGTGAACTTGAAGTTGAAAGTTGAGAAATTTGTGTCAGAACATTGAGGTGATTTCCAAGATAAAATCAACAAGCTTATTACAATAAAGATCATTCTTGGTGACGAGCTTCAAGCCTTGTTCTTGTTGAGTTTGTTACCAAATAGTTGGGATACATTGGTGGTCATGATTAACAACCCAACTCTTAAAGGTGTGCTTTCTTTGAATGTAATCAAAGAGATTATGTTCAATGAAGAAATCCGAAGAAAAGAGATGGAAGTTGACAACGTGTAGGCTTTAATAATAGAAAGCAGAGGAAGGAACAAGAGCAAAGGTCCTAAAAGACGTAGCAAGTCTAAAAACTGATCAAAGTCCAAAGGTAACAAAAACGTGAAGACGTGTCACTATTGTGAAAAGGTACAACACATTAAGAGGTTCTACTATAAGTGAAAGAGAGATAAAAAAAGCAAGATCATCAGGATGATAGAGATGATAAAAATACAACTTCAACAACTTCAAGCACAGATGTTAAGGTGTCCTTACTTTGTGTAATAAGCGAATGCTTCCATGTTAGTAATTCAGGTTTTGAGTTGCTAATTGACACGAGATCTTCTTATCATTTTGTTCCAAAGGCAAAGTGAAAAACCAAAAGTGTTAATTGTTTTGCAAACTTTCCGAAAATTTCTTTGGCACCAAAAAAATACAAACAAAAGAACAAATAATACCAGAAATTTAGTAACGCAGTTCGGCACACCTTGTCTACGTCTACGGGGTCCTTATCCAGCTTAATAACTTTAACTAAAGTACAATAGATTTACCTAAAGCTTTACTGAGCCGACACCACTCAACCCTTGTCTACGTCTCGTATTAACCTCGACAGAGGATTTTTCTCAACACTCTTTTGAAATAAGAACAGTAACTAAATCACTCAAGTGAAACGAACAACTCAACACTCAAGAAAATAATAAATAAAAATAGCTCAAGTATTTAAACAACTGAAAATTGAACAACGAAATACTTGAGACAAAAGAAAGACTTCCCTATGGTTTTTATCTTCTTAAAATAACCCAAATGAAACTATTCACCATAGCTGATTCTTTCTTCACAAAATAAATCACAGTGTTTCTTCAAATATTAATCAGTACCCACTCCACTGTAGATAATACTCACTGTATAATAAACACACACCACAGCCACGACTCATCAAAATCAGACGAATTCACTTCAGTTCACTCCAAATAGAAAATAACATCTGCAACATCAACATATGCTTACAAAACCCCTTCACCGTCATAATGCAAGACACACAACACCATGGCTACTTTTTCGTAGCTTTGCAATTTGCACTGATCAATCCACAAGACACACTCACTGTTTAATTAAACAACTAACTCTATCAAGTCTATCTCACACACGCATTTTCACCAATTAATTAATGCAGCACACACGACAAGACACATATCTCCTTTTTTAATTCAATTAACTCATGCCCACTACACTGTTGCCTTGTCTCACAACCCATGTTCCTCCTTTTGTTCAGCTATTAACCATTGATGCAACCTCTCATCCTATGCCACACACACGCATATTGGAGATAGAACCGCGACTATTACGCACATTAGAGATAGAGATCAACTTCAAGACTAGGATAGATCTGCCAAAGATTCACAATATACATAAATCCTCATTGTATTCCCACTTCAATTCAAACATGCAACAACCTCATCTTTTTAATTTCATCAAGCCACAAAATCTGCAAATCCAACTATCATTTAATTGCAATATCACCATAATGATAAACTCCAATGTACCACTACAATTAAGATTTTATATGTCCAATTAAAATGCCAAAACTAAATAAAAGATATATACAATGTATCCTAACAATCTCCCCCTTTTTGACATTTTTGTCATAACTCTAGAACTCCACATAAATAATCATAATTGGACATATAAAGATGAAATTCACAATGCTCCCCTTTAATCAAACATTAAGTTCCAAAGAACATCATAATTATCCAATCATCCAAATTTCTCTCCCTTGGGACAAAAAGATGCCAAAAAGCACGATGAATAGTCACATATATACGTTAAAATCTCCCCCTGAATGAAACATTCACCATAAATAATCTGATATCTCCCCCTTGAGACAAAACAATATCAAAATGCATAATCGTACCAGCGGAAGAATTATAAACACACCAAGAAGACAAATTACCACCATTCAAAATACTGAGAGATATGCCCAAAAGATAGAGAGATATCTGAGAGATCCACACTGATGAGAGAACTGAGGAGTCTTTGGTGGAGCCAAATAGAAGTCACAATGCAAATTACTAAACAGATGGGACAACAATAGCAACATAAAGCTAAAGAACTAAAAAAATATTTCTTTCTTCTTGTTTTTTTTAACAACATAAAAATACTTCAAAAATGTAAAGCACTATGTCCATGTGCCCCTCGAAGAATCTTAAACTTAGGCTTAGTCTTTGGTTCGAATGAAGATGTGTAACATGAGTAGCCTGCAAGTTCTCAATAATCAACCCCTTTTCTTTTTCTTGTTTTTCTTCTTTCGCTGGCATCTCTAATGACGTTTTCTACTAGATGATTTCTTCGAATTCAAGATGAAGAATCTCGATTCAAATTAGCCTCTAGTGTTTTGGGCGATTCATCATTTGAAGTAACTGAAAGTTCTTCAGTTCGTGCTGTTACTTCCTCAGCAGTAACTAACTGCAAATCTGGGCAATTTCTTGTTTTTCCTTTACTAGATTTTTTTGCTTATACTTGACCCTTTCTAATCCAAGCTTGCTTCGATATCATGAGATACTACTAGAAATTTAATGGAGAGTGTCTAGATTTTTGATTTTGTCTTCTTTGAAACAACATTTGTAGTAATTGATAACATCTTGGCCTTATATGTCCAATGACTCCACAAAAATGACATATGGGTATAAATCTTCAATTCTTTCTCGATGTTTCTTCTTCTCGAACATATTTGGATATGTCATCTTTCTTCTTATTCACTTTAGAGCATTATAGCCAATGCCTTGAAGATCCCCTTTAACTTTACCAATTTTCATCAACTTTTCTAGCTTTTTGGTACCTCCATTTAATATTCTCAATCCCTTTTTGGTACTTACTAATTTCATTCTAGCTTTACCAAGCTCATCCGACGTCAATATCAGCTTCTTTTCTAACTCTTGTTTGGTGTTTTTCATGAAAAGATTCTCCTCATTCAATCTTTCATTCTTTCTACGCGTTTTCACCTATTTTTCATACATAGCTTTGTAACCCTTATAAATATTCCCTTTTTAATTATCTAGGCCAATACCATCGCTGTCATAATCTGATATTGGATCCTGAGCTGGATTGTTTTCAAAATTTTTCGATTTTTCCTCTTTTCAACCTTCAGTTACTTCCTTCTTAGTTACTATTAAGCAAGTAATTGGACTTTTGCTATGTAAGCCAACCAACACAGTACCATTAGCTATTTCTTCTTCGCTACCATATTCACTCTCATAATCATTTTCACTCTAGGTACTTGTGAAGGACTTTCCATTTTTCTTCTTCACAGTATTGGCACATTCGGATTGAATGTGTCCAAACCTTGACATTCATAACATTGGATTCTCCTTGCCTTCTATTCACCCTTTTGTGTTTTGACTTGTTGTCTTGAATTTACTCGATGAACTTCCGCCATATTGTCTAAAGTCGGATATGTCCTTCTTCATTCTTTTTAGCTATTTACCAAAATTTCATGTGAGTAGTACCAAGTCTTCGTTTTCTTCTTCCGCATCATTTATACTTTTTCCAGTTTCCACCTGTAATGCCTCTCTTGTAGCCATGTTCGCGAAACTAGGATCTGCACCAACTTGCTACCAAGTTTTAAATTGGTGACCTTTCTCTGATACCAATTGAAAAATCAAAAGTGTTAATTATTTCGCAAACTTTCCGCAAACTTCTTTGGCACCAACAAAATAAAAACAAGAAAAAAATGAAAGAACAAATAACACAAAAAATTTGGTAATGCAGTTTGGTATACCCTGTCTATATCTGTGGGGCCCTCACTCAGCTTAATAACTTTCACCGAAGTACAATATATTTACCCAACTGAGCCGACACCACTCAACTCTTGACACTATCTCTCAACTCACTTCCTATGAAAGAATTTCATACCCAATAGTATGACCGTCTCGTACTAATCACAACAGAGGATTTTTTTAACACTCTTTTGAAACAAGAACAGTAACTAAATCACTCAAGTGAATAAACGAACAACTCAACACTCAAGAAAATAATAAATAAAAATAGCTCAGGTATAACAACTGAAAATTGAACAACGAAATACTTGAGACAAAAGAAAGACTTCCTTATGGTTTTTATCTTCTTGAAATAACCCAGCTGAAACTATTCACCATAGCTGATTCTTTCTTCACAAAATAAATCACAGTGTTTCTTCAAATATTAATCAATACCCACTCCACTGTAGATAATACTCACTATATAATAAACACACACCACAGTCATGGCTCATCAAAATCAGACGAATTCACTTCAGTTCACTCCAAATAGAAAATAACATCTGCGACATCAACATATGCTTACAAAACCCCTTCACCGTCATAATGTAGGACACGCAACACCTTGGCTGCTTTTTCATAGCTTTGCAATCTGCACCGACCAATCCATAAGACACACTCACTATTTAATTAAACAACTAATTCTATCAAGTCTATCTCACACACGCATCTTCACCACTTAATTAATGCAACACATACGACAAGACACATATCTCCTTTTTTAATTCAATTAACTCATACCCACTACATTGTTGCCTTTCACAACCCATGTTCCTCCTTTTGTTCAGTTATTAACCATTGATGCACTCTCTCATCCCGTGCCACACACACGCACATTGGAGATAGAGCTGATCGCGGCTTATCGTTCAATTTAAGAATTGATCCTCGGAAATCGGTCAAATAAAATTTATACCAAGGATTGCAATACAGGATGCAACCTCGGGTCGACTCTCAAGGAACCAGTGCACCA
>JANZLC010000009.1:16825153-16847178 GCA_026413385.1 Erythroxylum gracilipes
AAAACTCAATGTGCGGGACCAAAATAAGCATAAAAATCATAAATCAGGAGTCAACAACTGCATAATTACTAGAGAAACAGGCCTAATTTATAGTATAAATTTGGTCCAATCAAGAGCCGCAGCTATTATGCATATTAGAGATATAGATCAACTTCAAGACTAGGATAGATCTACCAAAGATTTACGATATAGATAAATCCTGATTGTAGTCCCACTTCAATTCAAACATGCAACAACCTTATCTTTTTAATTTCATAAATCCACCAAATCCACAAATCTAGCTGTAATTTAATTTCAATATCACCATAATGATAGACTCTAATGTACCACTATAATTAAGATTTTATATGTCTAATTAAAATGTCAAAACTAAATAAAAGATATATACAATATATCCCAGCACAAAGTACTTCTCAAACTATAATAGTCGAGACTTTAGGAGCATAAAGATGGAAAATCAAAGTTCTACTAAAATTATTAGTATAGGTGACATCCGAGTTTAGACAAACATCGAATTCTTACTAACTTTGCGAGATATATGACATATCCTTGATATAAAGCTAAATATGTTATCAACTAATATATTAGATAGGAAGTGGAAACTGTCCAAATGCATCATGACTGTTTCTTAAGGAGAGTTATGTTAACTCATTGTACAAGACACATTTAAAGGTGTGCAGTGGTGGAGAAGTATACAAAGCCAAATAGGAAACTTCTCCAGATTTGTGGCATTGACGATTGGGACACATAAGTAGGAAGGGATTAAAGTTAGTGGCTGGTAAATCCCTTATCATAGTTAAGAACACAATACCGCTTAATCCTTGTGATCATTGTTTGGCTGGAAAGCAGCATTGTATCTCTTTCAAGAGAAGATTTACTATGAATTTAGAGACATTGGAGTTGGTGTATTCAAATGTCTATGGCCCTATTGAGGAGGAGTCATTAGGAAGTAACAAATATGGTAGAAAGGAAAGTTGAGAGGAAGCAATAGTAGCTATGAATAGATAATAAAGATTACTATAGTTTTGAAGGTGTTTGAAGATTACAATATCTCGTATAACATCAGACATGAAAAGACATAACCAAGGACTTTACATCATAATAGTGTTGCTAAAAGGGTGAATAGAACAATTGTAGAGAAGGTTCTTTGCATGCTCAAAATGTCTATATTGCTAAAGACATTTTGGGGTGAAGCAATTTGAACTGCAATTCACTTAATTAATTGAGCTCCCTTATCATCTGAGAGTTTTTGCCTGTAGGTATTTAGATATTTACCCAAGTATCAAAGAAAGAAGCTTAAATCAAAGGTGACCTTGCATCTTTATTGGATATGAAGGTAATCAGTTTGACTTTAGAATCTATGACCCAGAGAAGCAAAAGATGGTTAGGAGCAAGGATGTGGTATTCTAGGAGCACGAGAGAGGTGTTGTACTTCCGAGAAGAGATAAGTCATCACACATATTGGACCCCGCTTGGTTCCAGAGCCCAATGCTTGGAATCATGCAACGTGAGCTTATTACCCTGAAGGGTTATTTCAGTGAAATCTTATAACAATCATCGATTCATCTTCATGCTCTGATACCACACATGTTGGACCCCGTTTCTGGAGCCCAACCTCTTCCTCTGATGTCCTAAAAACATGTGCTTGTTACCTTGCAAGGTTATTTTTCCATTATTCAAATCACGTACTCAATCCAATATCAAACTCACTTAAGTATCATCTATACTTAAGGTTTATATCTCAATAAGACCATTATAATCACAAAGTCCTTTCTCCCTTGTTCACATTTAGATTTTTTTTTAATTATCATTTCGGGTCAACTTTACATGTTCTTTCTGGCCCCAAAAAAACAAAATTTGGCGATACTTTCTTCTAGAAACTTGTTCTTCATAGTCTTAAGTTTCTAATGACTCTAAAATCATTCCATTTGGTTCATAAATCTGAAAGTTAGGGCCCAAATGTTTTCAAACTACTATTAAATTGAAACAGTACACTATACCCAAATCTCGTCCAGAAAATGAAAGTCTTTGGGAATAAAAAAAATCAATTACTTTATATAACTTGTAGCTCTATATCTCTAGATTATTTTGAAACAGAAATCATCTCATTCGGAGCTCTACAGATCAAGATATCATCAAAATACCCGAGCATGTTCAGTAAAATATCCAATTCATACCCTTCCAACCCATACCCTTACTTTGATTCAATCAATCCTTTTCAAATCAATACCATAAGCTATAAACTTCATGGATAGGTGAAAAGAGATGTGTTTGGAATCTATTGGTCCAAAACTCACCTCATTTGGAGGTTGGATAACAAGGTTATTGTCGAAAGAATCAAATAAGGTTTTGTCCTCAATTATATTAAACCTATCTGGGATCAATTAGCATAACTTTGACTAGAGTTATCAGATTAAAGTCATTCTTAGATTATTTGAAAGAGGACTTCAATATATACAACTTTTATGAAGACCTTGAAGAGAGATTTTTTCATATTAAGGGTCAAAATTGGACCAGACAATAAGCTAGATGAAAGGTCAGACGAAACCAAACGAAGGGCCAGACAATTTGGGACAATCAGCATAACTTTCTATAGAGATATCAGATCAAAGTAATTCTTGGATAATTTGGAAGAGGACTCATAGATATAAAACTTTCATGAAGACGTTGAAGAGATATTATTTCACATTAGGACAAAATTGGACCAGATGAAAGGTCAGATGAAACCAGACGAAGGGCCAGATGATTTGGGACAATTGGCATAACTTTCTCTAGAGATATCGGATAAAGGTAATTATTGAATTTTTTGAAAGAGGACTCATATATCTAAAACTTTCATGAAGACCTTGAAGAGAGATTCTGTCATCTTAATGGTCAAACTTGGACCAGACAATAGACCAGATGAAAGGTCAGACAAAACTAGATGAAGGGCCAGATGATTTGGGACAATTGGCATTACTTTCTCTATAGATGTAGGATCAAGATCATTTTTTGATGGTTCAAAAGATAACTTCAATATCTACAACATTTATGAAGACCTTGAAGATAGATTCTATCATCTTGAGGGTCAAAATTGAACCAGACAATAGGGTAAATGATTCAATCTACAGTAGACGAATTGGGAAAAATTGGCATAACTTTAAGGTCATTCTTAGATGGTTAGAAAAAGGACTTTAAGATCTATAACTTTCATGAAGACCTAGAAGATAGATTCTATCATCTAGAGGGTCATAATTAGACCAGACGAACCAGATGATAGGGTAGAAGAATTGGTAAAATTGGCATAACTTTCTCTATAAATGTTGGATCAAGGTCATTCTTGGATAGTTCGAAAGAGGACTTCAAGATCTACAACTTTTATGAATACCTAAAAGATATATTCTATCATCTATAGGGTTAAAATTGGACCAGACAATAGGGTAGATGATTCAGTCTATAGTGGACCAAATGATAGGGTAGACGAATTAGGAAAAACTAGCATAACTTTCTCTATAGATATCAGATAGTTTGAAAGAGTACTTGAAGATCAACAATTTTTATGAAGACCTTAAAGATAGATTCTATCGTCTAGAGAGTCAAAATTGGACCAGATAATAGGGTAGATGATTCAGTCTACAGTGGACCAGACTATAGGGTATATGAATTGGAAATATTGACATAACTTTCTCTATAGATGTAGGATCAAGGTCATTCTTAGATGGTTCGAAAGAGGACTTCAATATATACAACTTTTATGAAGACCTTGAAGATATATTCTATCATCTAGAGGGTCAAAATTGGACCAGATTATAGGGTAGACGATTCAGTTACAATGGACCAGGCGATAGGGTAGATGAATTTGGGAAAATTGGCATAACTTTCTCTATATGTCGGATCAAGGCCATTCTTAAATGGTTCGAAAGAGGACTTTAAGATCTACAACTTTTATGAAGACCTTGAAGATAGATTCTATTATCTAGAGAATCAAAATTAGACCAAACGATGTAAGATGAACAGTGCATACAAGGACATCATGAACAGTGCATA
Organism: Erythroxylum gracilipes; assembly: GCA_026413385.1. Lineage (NCBI taxonomy): Eukaryota > Viridiplantae > Streptophyta > Magnoliopsida > Malpighiales > Erythroxylaceae > Erythroxylum > Erythroxylum gracilipes. The sequence continues at coordinate 16,829,180 of JANZLC010000009.1, forward strand.
GAAGAAGTTTAGGCACCAGAGGATATAGAAGGTCAACCATAGAAGATATAAAAAGTTTCAACAGCATCTTTCTCAGATCACTAAGGTTTTAAATCACTAACTACACTCTCCAGAGTACCTCCACTTATAAGGATCATAACTTTCGACTCAAATATCTTAAATTTACATACTATATACCATTGGAAAGCTAGAAAGATAAGCTACAACTTTCTAGAAGACAACTTTATCTAATTTAGCCTAGATCAATACAGTTTTTCTCCTAAATTCAGAACACGGAATTTACCCCTATGGAAGACTTGAAAATTTGCACTGTGCAAACTTGTAATGTCCTAGGCATAACCATTCAACCACCCAATTGACTTCATTAGACTCTCAAATCTCAACTCATTTGACTCATCACATTCCACTACATCTCATCGTCCACAATTCCTATCTTTCTTTTCCATAACGTCTTTCTTATATATATAAATCAACAATTCATGTTCAAAATCATCAACTAAAGTTGATAACCTCTTCACGTATATCTACTTTAACTCACATCATCCATACACAATCCATATTTCATAAGTATCAAAAGAATAAAGTTTTACAAATCATTAATGGCATTTCAAGCCACAATACATCATTGTCTCACAATCTCAAATTACAAGAGATACTTGAACAATTAAACTTGAAAAGAGACTAAAACATTGTGCTTTCCCAAAACTCAAAATATAAAATAGGCAAATTTGGAGTAATTCCCTTATTCTCTTGATCTCTTAGCTATATATATATATAAATCAACTATTCATATTCAAAATCATCAACTAAAGTTGATAACCTCTTCACGTATATCTACTTCAACTCACATCATCCATACGCAATCCATATTTCATTAGCATCAAAAGAATAAAGTTTTACAAATCTTTAATGACATTTCAAGCCACAATACATCATTGTCTCACAATCTCAAATTACAAGAGATACTTGAACAATTAAACTTGAAAAGCGACTAAAACATTGTGCTTTCCCAAAACCAACTCAAAATATAAAATGGGCAAATTTGGAGTAATTCCCTTATTCTCTTGATCTCTTAGCTATCACCTAAAGATGGGACGAAAAGGGGATGAACTTGAAAGTTCGTGGGTAACAGTTCATAACCGAAAATAAGCAAAACCTTTGAAATGTTCACTTGTCATAGAAAACTCTTATTAAAATCCATAAAACACTTGTTTCTAAAATTCTCATCATGTAGTCAATATATAAATCAACAATTCATGTTCAAAATCATCAACTAAAGTTGATAACCTCTTCACGTATATCTACTTCAACTCACATCATCCATACACAATCCATATTTCATTAGCATCAAAAGAATAAAGTTTTACAAATCTTAATGGCATTTCAAGCCACAATACATCATTGTCTCACAATCTCAAATTACAAGAGATACTTGAATAATTAAACTTGAAAAGCGTCTAAAACATTGTGCTTTCCCAAAACCAACTCAAAATATAAAATAGGTAAATTTGGAGTAATTCCCTTATTCTCTTGATCTCTTAGCTATCACCTAAAGATGGGACGAAAAGGGAGGAACTTAAAAGCTCGTGGGTAACAGTTCATAACCGAAAATAAGCAAAACCTTTGAAACGTTCACTTGTCATAGAAAACTCTTATTGAAATCCATAAAGCACTTGTTTCTAAAATTCTCATCATGTAGTCAAATTTACAAACTACAAAACGTGAATGCATCAACTTGTTTACATATCATAAGCACATAAGCACATTAGAATGGTTTGGGTGGATTCATAAACATGACGCACTACACATTTCCACATAATAGTCCTGTGTAGTCGTAAACTTTAGAGACTCCATAAAGGAGCTCCATGCCACTAGTGGGTAGGCAGGAGAAGCCTTTAACTTGATCAACGTGCACGTGACATTCTTGAAGGGACCACCGCAAACTCACATAACACATATTTCATGACTTGTAAACTTGTTGCCCAAAATGGCACTTTTTCGAAACTTGATATCCTTTCAAAATCATTTCTATTTTTCATTTCATAAATCAATAACACAATTCATATACAAAATATGTAGCACATTTTCAAAACATTCAAAAGCAACAAATGCACATTTATGATGCAATTTAAATCATTTAACTTTCTTGATTTAAAGAAACACTTGTGGCTTATTTACTCTATTATAAACATGTACCCACTTTGATTCCCTTGCTTAAAGACTTACTCAAAATGCCTCTTCTCTTACTCCTCTTGCTTTTCTTGATTTTCTTGATTCTTTACCAAATGAAGAGATCTTTAGCTCAAATGGAAGTTCTTATCTTCCTTTATCTTTTTCCCTTCTTGAACAACCTCAAAATCTCTCTTGAAGGCTAAAAAAATTGAAACCATAGCTTATTTTCTCTTCTTTCTCTCATTCTCTTCTTCTTTTCGTATTTCTCTCTCTTCTTCATGACACTCTCTCTTTTTCTCTTCAATTTCGTTCTTCTCTCTTCTTAAAATGCAAGACCACAATTTCTTCTTCCTACGATTCCTTTAATGAGTCCAAAAAGTCAATTTTAACCTTCCTTATAAGCTTATGTTCTTTTAACCTTAAGTGTCTTGCCAAAAACACTCATGAACATTCCCATAACCTTAACACTTTAATTCCATAAATCCATGCAATAAATCCCAATAACTTTGGCAAAATTAAATAACTCCAAAAATTAATCCATCAAAATCTCATAATTTATAAAATCATGCTTAACTTCAATGAAATTTTTTTCAGGGGCCAACAACATAGTAGCTGATATATGTTTAAATATTAATTCATTTGATATACTACACTTTGTGATTAATGCCTAAGAAATGCTTAGGATACTCACTTTAGCTTATATTTGATCTTAGGTACTTTTCGAAAGTAAAGAAGCTAAAGTGACCCGAAAGCGTCATTGAAGCCATCTTCTTAATTTCCCTATGAGCATGAAGAAGAAGAGGATTGAAAGAAGAAGAGGCAAGAGAGAATGTCAAATGAAGAACAAAAGAAGGAGAAGTCTCATAACCAAACATTGAATTGCATAGGCTTGAGAAATATCTCACGCCAATGCAACATCTCTCACGGTCGTGAGAGATCTCGTAGCTGTGAGCGGGTCATGCATAACCGTGAGAGGTTTGCACAGTTGTGTAATGACCTTGCATGGCCGTGAATTCTCACACCTGAGAATTAACACGAGAAAGCCAAGTGTCCTGGATAGGTGTCACTAGATTTTAAACCTAAATTTTACTACATAAGAAAAGGAGAGTGACAGTAGAAAATTATTCAGGGATAGACCTAGCTGACAATACTCTTCTTCTATTTTCTCTTCAATTATTCTTTGTTCTTCAACACCGACAGTGGCGATGGAGAGGATGGCCAATGGTGAGAGCTTAAAGATCAAGACAGAAGGCTAACTTTCCTAACTCTAGTTTGGAGGTGCAATCAAGGCCGAGGAGCACATTAAGCAGATTATTGTTGTGTATCATTTTCTTTACCTCTTTTCGGATTGCTTATGTTATCTTGTATGGATTGATTGGGTATTGTATGAGAATAATTTTAATGCTCTATTGAATCATTTTTCATGGAATCCCCTAGTTAGAAATTGAATGAGAAATGTAATAGTCGTGTTAAAGGTCGAATGTGGCAATTAATGGTATTAAATCGTTAGAGAATACATAGCATAAGTTAAATAATTTGAGCTTATGTGATTGCTACTTAGATTGATCTATTTTTCTCACCTGTAATGTGGATATCTGGATAAATTAGAGAGCTTGTTTTAGGTTTCTCGATAGTTAGGGTTAATTAATGAGCTCTTCTTGATTAACTATCTAAGGAAAAATCAGAATTAATAGAGCTTATTGTTAGTCCACGATCAATAGTCTTAAGAGAGCTGTAAAGATGATAATTCAATGACATCTGTAAAATTGTGCTTAGGCCGATATTAAACCAAATAAATAGATTTCAACTCATTCATCAACTTTATCACTTTGTTGTTGTTTAATTTGATTCGTTTTTATAGATTCAATTTTACTTTGTCTTCTAATTTGTTCAAACCAACCCCCCCTGTTTTGCTTATACAGATAATTTAGGAAAGTAATTGGAAGTAATTTTGGTGGAATGGATCTAGACTTATCGCTGACTATAGTTTAGTCTAGTTATTTTGGTAGTGTTACAACATTTGACCAATTTTTACGTCGTTGTCGGGGATTAATATCCTTTTCTTTTTAAAATTTATTTGTTTTATTTTATTTTGTTTGTTACTCGTTTCTTTCACAATCTTCTCACACTGGTGAATTGAAATTTGATTTAGAACTTGAAAGAATGTTGCGCAGAGCGAGAAGACAAGTTGTACAAAGTTTCAAGATTCATCGTCATCTGACAAAAAACTTGACTCTTCACCAGGAATTCAAATAGCTTTAGATTTATTTTCTTATTCTTCTAGTGATTTGATTTCTGATACTGCTTCTAACATGATTGAGCAAAATAATAATCGTACTCTTAAATAATTGGATGCCTTTGATTTTAATCATCAACCATTATGTATTGATTTTCCTACTATTGATGTTGCTTTTGAGCTTAAATCTGGTTTAATTAATCTTTTGCCTACTTTTCGAGGTATGCCAGGTGAAGATCCTCATAAGCATCTTAAGGAGTTCCATATAGTCTGTTCTAGCATAAAGCTATCCGGGGTGCAAGAAGGGCATATTAAGTTGAGAGCATTCTCATTCTCGTTGGGAGACACTACTAAGGATTGACTATATTACTTGCCCTCCAGATCAATTACCACTTGGAATGAGATGCAGACTTTTCCTGGAGAAATATTTTCCTGCATCTTGAGCTACAAATATTCAGATGGAGATCTATGCAATTCGACAACATCATGGGGAAACATTATATGAGTACTGAAAACATTTCAAGAGGTTGTATGCTAACTGCCCTTATCATCAAATCAGTGAGCAACTCTTAATACAGTATTTCTATGAGGAGCTTCTGCCACAAGAAAGAAATATGGTAGATGTAGTAAGTGGAGGAGCACTGGTGAGCAAGACACCTACTGAAGCCAAAAATCTCATTTCTAACATGGCTGCTAACTCCCAACAATTCAGTATTCAAGAGGATGCCTGACCATTGAAAGTTAATGAAGTTAGTACTGCTACATTAGAGAAACATATAGCTGAGTTATAACTGAGTTGACATCTTTGGTTAGGCAAATGGATGCAAGTGGTGCTCAACAAGTCAAGGTATGTGGAATTTGCACAATGGTAGGACATCCCACTGATATTGTCCAATTTTACAGGATACATCTACAGAACAAGTGAATGCTTTTGGAAGCTTTCCGGGTCAACCACAATGGAATCCTAGCTACCCATATGCACAAAACTCAGGATGGAAGAATCCTCCATTCAACACTTATGGGCAACAAGGACAACAACAAGGTTCCTATTGACAACCATATCAAAGACAAGCTCAACCATCGAGTTCGGGACCTTCACTGGAAGAAATGATGAAAACGTTAACTTAAAATACCACTCAACTCCAAAATAATACCATACAATTCCAACAACAAAGAAGAGCTAGCATCTAGAATATGGAGAATTAACTAAGTTATATAGCTACTGGGTGAGCCGATTGGAGAATTAGAATTCGGGTAAGCTTCCTTCTCAAACAATTGTAAACCCAAAAGAGAATGCAAGTGCTATTACCTTGAGAAGTGGTAAGGAAATAGAGGCACCACATAAGAATCCTGTTATTAGTGATGGGGATGAAGTTGAGAAAGATCTTGAAGTGCCTCCAAAAGAAGCAAAAATAGGAACTCTCCTGTGATTAAAAGTTTTACTAATTCTTTAACTCCTTGTCCTAGCAGGTTTGCTAAATCAAAGAAAGAAGAGCAAGATAGGGAGATCTTGGAGATGTTCAAAAAGGTAGAGGTGAACATTCCTCTAATTAATGCCATTAAGCAAGTTTCTCAATATGCCAAATTTCTCAAGGAGTTATGCAGGTCTAAGAGGAAATTAAGGGGAGACGAGAAAGTAAGTGTGGGGGAGAACGTGTTCGCAGTCATTCAAAGAAAGCTTCCGCCAAAGTGTTAGGATTCGGGCACATTTACAATTCCCTGCAAAATTGGTGATACCAATTTGAAAAAGCAACGTTAGATCTAGGAGCTTCGATTAATGTTATGTCATATTCCATTTATACTTTAGTGAATTTGGGATCGTTGAAATAAACACATGTTATAATTCAATTGGCTAATAGATCTAATGGTTATCCGGAAGGGGTTGTAGAGGATGTTTTAGTGCAGGTTAATAAATTGGTTTTCCCAGCCGCTTTTTATGTTTTGAACGTGGAGGGAGAACCTTCATCTAATTCTGCACCTATCTTTCTGGGTTGACTATTTTTTAAGACATCAAAGAAGAACATTGACTCAGATGGAGAAACATTGACTATGGAGTTTGACAGTGAAATTGTTCACTTTAATATTTTTGAAGCTATGAGGTATCCTAATGATGTTCATTTTGTTTTGTCAATTGATGTCCTTGATTCTTTGTCTTAAGAAATTTCTGATATGGATGGTAAAGATGAGTTAGAAGTCATTCTTTGTATGAGTTTAACAGAAAACATGTTACAAAATTCTAACTTACTCATTATAGATGAAATGGAAGAAATTGTGCTAACACTGCAATCACTGCAAACAATACCAAAAAGGTATGTATTTCAAAATATTGAATTACCAATATCTAATACGAAATCTTTACCTTCGGTTGTGTAGGCACCTACAATTGAATTGAAGTAATTACCGAAGCACTTGAAATACGAGTTTTTGAAAGAAGGATAAACACTTCTGGTAAGCATATCTAGGAACTTAACCAAACTTCAAGAGGAAAAGCTCATTTGAGTGTTTAAGGACCACATCACAACTATAGGGTGGACTATAGCCGACATCAAGGGGACTAGCCCTTCGATATGTATGCATCAAATTTTGTTGGAAAAAGGACCTAAATCATTAAGAGAATCATAAAGAAGGTTGAATCCTTCGATGATGGAAGTGATAATGGATCTTAAAGTTGCTTGATGTTGGTATAATTTATCTAATTTCAGATAGTAAATGGGTGAGTCTAGTCTAAGTAGTACCAAAGAAAATTGGGATTACTGTGGTAAAGAATGAAAATAATGAGTTTGTGCCTACAAGAATTCAAAATGGATGGTGAGTTTTCATTGATTACAGAAAGTTGAATGCTGCTACACGTAAGGATCACTTTCCACTCCCATTCATTGATCATATGCTTAAACTACTTGCATGACGATCTCACTACTATTTTTTGGATCAGTATTTGGAATATAATCAAATCATGATAACTCCGAAGGATCAGGAGGAAACAACTTTCATATGCCCATTTAGTATATTTGCCTACAGAAGGATGTCGTTTGAACTTTGTAATGCCCCAACCACCTTTCAAAGATGCATGGTAAATTTTTGCTCTGAATATGTTGAATGCAATATTGAGGTCTTTATGGATGATTTTACTATCTATGGGGATTCATTTTATGCATGCTTGGATAATCTGAATTATGTACTTGAATGTTACATTGAAACTAATCTTGTTCTCAATTCTGAAAAATGTCATTTTTTAGTTGAACAAGGAATAGTTTTGGGACATGTAATCTCAGCTAAAGGAATTGTGCAAAACTTACCTTACCCCATAAATGTGCAGGAAGTTCGTTCTTTTCTTGGCCATGCAGGTTTTTATCGTATGTTTATCAAAGACTTTGGTAAGATTTCAACAAAACTCTATCATTTGTTACAAAAGGATGTAACATTTGAATTTGATGAGGGATGCAAGGAAGCATTTGACAAGTTGAAAGAACTTTTGACTTCAACACCAACCACTCAACCACCTAACTGGAGTCAATCATTTGAGTTTATGTGTGATGCGAGCAATTTTGTTGTGGGTGTCGTCTTTAATAAAAAATGTGGAAAGATAACTCATGCTATTTACTACGCTTCCCGAACACTTAATCCAGCTCAATGCAACTATTCCAATACTGAAAAGGAGCGTTTAGCTTTTGTGTTTGCTTTGGATAAATTTAGACCTTATTTTCCTAGTTCTAAAGTGATTGTGTATTCTGTTCATGCAGCATTAAGTTACCTTTTATCGAAGAAAGATGCGAAACTAAGGCTGATTAGATGGATTCTCCTACTTCAATAGTTTGATTTGGAGATCAAAGACAAGAAAGGTGTAAATAATTCAGTCACAGGTCATTTGAGTCAAGTGGTGAAGGAGCAGGATTCAGTACCATTGTAAGAATTGTTTCCGAATGAGCAATCACAAACACTTAAAGGTAAGGTTCCATGGTATGATAATAATGTGAACTATCTAGTGAACCATGAGATACCTAATGATTTGAGTATGGCTAAACAGAACAGGATAAAGAGTGAGTTGAAATATTATATTTGGGATGATCCTAAATTGTAGAAGCGTTGTTCTGACCAAGTGATTAGGAGATGTGTGCCTGAATATGAATATGAATCAATTTTGAAATTTTGCCATGCGTATGCTTGTGGTGGTCATTTTGGGCCTAATAGAACTGCTAGGAAAATTCTTAAATGTGGTTTTTATTGGTCAAATGTTTTTTTAGACTCCTATATGTTCTGTAAAGCATGTGAGCAATGCCAAAAACAGGGTAATTTATCCTATAGAGATCAAATGCCTTTATCTCCAATATATGCATATGAAAATTTTGAGGTATGAGGCATCGATTTTATGGGACCATTTCCTTCTTCTTTTGATTTTGTTTACATTTTGTTGGTTGTGGATTATGTTTATAAATGGATAGCATTGATTAGTGACAGGGGTACTCATTTTTGCAACCGATTGGTAAAAAACATTTTAAAGAAGTACCCCTGTCACTTATAAGGTGTCTACGACCTGTCATCCACAAAAAAAGGGCAAGCAGAGGTGTCAAAAAGATAAATCAAATCCTTTTGAGAAAATGGTGAGCCCAAATCGTAAAGATTGTAGTAAGAGACTTGATGATGCTCTTTGGGCATATATGACTGCATACAAGACACCGATTGACATGTCTCTGTATCGACTGATTATGAAAAATTGTTTCATTTTCCAGTAGAAATTGAGCACAAAGCCCTTTAGGCCATTAAGCAATGCAATATGAAGAAGGATGCGGTGGGTGGACAAAGCAAACTGCAACTGTAAGAATTATAAGTGCTTAGACTTGAATCTTATGATAGAAATTTACAAGGAAAAGACGAAACAATATCATAATAAGATGATTGTTAGGAACAATTTCATGGTTGGATAAAAAGTTCTTCTCCACCATTCACGACTTAAGTTTTTTCCAGGTAAATTGCATTCTTGTTGGATTGGACCTTTTGTTATTACTAATGTGTTTCCATATTGTGTAGTTGAAATTGAAAGCTTATAGACTAACAAGAAATTCAAAGTCAATGGATATCGACTGAAAGCCTTCCATAAAGGATTCCAAGTGGAGGATGTGGAAGGAATAGGGTTAGAAAACCCTCATTATGAAGATTGAGCAACGTGGAGTTAAGCAAACGACGATAAACAAAGACGTTGCTTGGGAGGCAACCCAAAGAAAGTTGACTTATTTCTCTTTACATTTTCGTGATCGTTATTTTCCTTGAATGCCTCATTTCTTGCATTTGATGTTACATTGGGGACAATGTAAGTTTTAAGTATGGAGGTGGGGATCTTAATTTTATATTAGCTTTTATGCATGTTTTGAGCTTAATTGTTCCTTACATGACTTCTTAGGCAGTTTTAAAAGTCAAACGAACAAAATCGAAAATTTTCTTGTCTTCTATTGCTTTTAAGATTATTTAGTCATAAGTAGAGTGTGAATTGTCTAGAAAAATTCATGGCAACTTAACATGTACTTTTTCTCTTATGCTTAGTTGATGTGCATTTTTTTATAATTTAGAAGAATTTATTAAAAAAAACCAAAGATATGTACAAATAGTGTTCACTCAACCAGTGCCTCCGAGGACACAAATAGCTATATCATAAGAAGTTAACCCACACTCCTATCCAAAGCATGTGAAACTAGTGGTAGACAAAAACCAATGAGGCTTTGAGTCGTATTAGACTGACACATTCATATTAGTCTTACTGTCTTTGTTTTGTGTGACCTTCATGACACATACATCCTTACTTTGCATTGATTTTTCTATTCGAGATCATATTTTTATCACATGCATTTTTATAAAAATGATTAGTCATTCTTTGTTGATTACGAGCTACATTAGCCAAATAGCCTACTCGTTTATTTGAATTTTCCTTTGCTAACCTCCTTTGAACTTTATTAACTTTTTCTTTTGTATAGACCACATCATTTGTACCTAACCAAATGCCCTACTCAAGCCTTAAAGCTAGTGGAGCAATTGTTAATTTTTGATGAATGTGATTGTATAAAAGCCTAAGTGTGGGGGTATGCATATATATGGGTTGGTTATAGCTGTTAAAATTCCATGTTATGAATCATATGTTGATGTAGCTTCTATCACTTTTATATTCATGAAAAAAAGAAAAAAAAAAGACAAAATGTGAGTTTGAATAAAAGTTGTAAGGAGGAAATACAATTGTTTCGAAAGGTTGTTAATTAATAGTTTATCCTCTTTAAGTTGTATTAATTGGTTGTTTGAATATATTGTATATGAGGAGGATGTTATTTTGGTTGGAGCATATTTTTTGTGTTATGTTCATTTAGCTTATGGTATGAGAGCTTAATCGAGTTAGGAAACATAGTTGTTGCATTCTTCATGGTAGATAGTACCCAGTTTTGAATGAATGTTAACTTGTGCGCTTGATGTCTCATTCAGTGTTATAGCTTAATGGATTTTATGCTACATTACCCTAAATACATCTCACCTTTTACAACCCTAAAAAAGTTCGTTGATTTATAATTATGCATGTGACTTTTAGTGGTAGAGAAAGGAAATGATATGCAAAGTTGTGGATTGTTGTGATTATGAACGGTGTTTGAGTGTACCTATAGAAATATCTTATTTAAACACTACCTCTACATTACTCAGTTTCTAATGGTGATGAATGTTGATTGATCATGAGTGAAAGCTTTGAATGTTGAGTTATTACTATAGATTTTAAAAGTCATTCATCTTTACTTATGGTTATCTACTCTTAGGAGATATAGAAAATTAGGAAAAGTTTTGATTTGTGATTTTGATTTTGAAGTTTAGCCTGAGGGCGGGAAAAACCTAAGTATGGGGGAACTTGGTATGTGTTTAGATGTAATTCATTTGATATACTACACTTAGTGATTAATGCTTGAGAAATGCTTAGAATACTCACTTTAGCTCATATTTAATCTTAGATACTTTTCATAAGTAAAGAAGTTAAAGTGACCCGAAAGCATATCATTGAAGCCATCTTCTTAATTTCCATATGAGCATGAAGAAGAAGAGGATTGAAATAAGAAGAGGCAAGAGAGAATGTCAAATGAAGAACAAAAGAAGGAGAAGTCTCACAACCAAACATTGGATTGCATGGGCGTGAGAGCTTAACATCTCTCATAGCCGTGCATGGGTCTCTCACGGCCGTGAAAGAGCCATTTGCATGGCCGTGAGAGAGCCATGCACGACTGTGAGAGGTTTGCAAAGCCGTGCAATGACCTTGCACGACTCTCACCGTGAGAGACCCATATGCACGGTCATGAGAGAGCCATGCACGACAATGAGAGGTTTGCACAGCCGTGCAATGACCTTGCATGACTCTCACACCTGAAAATTAACATGAGAAAGACAGGTGTCCTATTCAAGTGTCACTCGGTTTTAAACCTAAATTTTACTACATAAGAAAAGGAGAGTGATGGCAGAAAGGCATTCAGGGATAGACCTAGCCGACAATACTCTTCTTCTATTCCCTCTTCGGTTATTCTTCATTCTTCAACACCAAGAGTTGCAATGGAGAGGATGGCCGATGGTGAGAGCTTAAAGATAGAGATGGAAGGCTAACTTTCCTAACATCGGTTTGAAGTTACAATCGAGGCCGAGGAGCACATTAAACTGATTGTTGTTATGTATCATTTTTTAAACCTCTTTTTGGATTGCTTATGTTATCTTCTATAGATTGATTAGGTATTGTATGAGAATGATTTTAGTGCTCTATTGAATGGTTTTCATGGAAACCCATAGCTAGAAATTGAATGCGATACATAATAGTCTTATTAAAGGTCGTATGTGGCAACTAACAGTATTAAATCGTTAGAGTATTAAATCGTTAGAGAATACATAGCATAAATTAAATAATCTGAGCTTGTATGATTGTTACTTAGATTGATATGTTTTTCTCATCTGCAGTTGTCCGGATAAGCTTAGAGAGCTTGTTATAGGTTTCCCGATAGTTATGGTTAATTAATGAGCTATTCTTGATTAACTATTATCTAAGGAAAAAACCAGAATTAACAGAGCTTATTGTTAGTTCACGATCAATAATCTTAAGAGAGGTATAATGACGATAATTCAACAACATCTGTGAAATCGTGATTAGGCTGAGATTAAACCAAAGAACTGGATTTCAACTCATTCATCATTTTTATCACTTTGCTGTTGTTTAATTTGATTTATTTTTATAGATTCAATTTTACTTTATCTTCTAATTTGCTTCAAAACAGAAACCCTTGTTTTGCTTATACAGATAATTTAGGAAAGTAATTGGAATTAATCTCTATGGAATCGACCTAGACTTACCGCTAGTTGTAGTTTAGTCTGGTCATTTTGGTAGTGTTACGATATGCGACCAGTAGCTCATCATATGACATTGTTAATTATTCGCCAATTTCTTCTACTACTGAGCAGTCTACAGGTGAAGAAGATGAAGTGTGTAACAAAACACTATTGATGATGATTAAATACATCTTGGTAATGATGAGCTACATTAACCATATCTTAATAATGCTGAAGATGAAGTCATAGAGGATAATGAGCACGGGGGAGTAACTGGATACAACAGTTAGCACAATACAACTTCAAATGTTGAAAAAGGAGAAAAGGCCTTCTACAAGGTATCCAAGTTCAGAATACCTGTTAGTTACTGCTAAGGGGGAACTTGAGAATGTACAAAAGGTTGCATCTTATGAAGATAAAGATCTCTTGCTCATAAGGAGGAGATGAATTCTCCAAAGATGAATAATACATATATGCTTGTGAAGATTCCAAAAGGTAAAAAGGCCATAAAGAACAAATAGGTGTTCAATATAAAGAAAGATGGTGACAAGATGGTGAAGCACAAAGCAAGGTTAGTGGTAAAAGAGTTCAATCAAAAAAAGGGCATTGATGTTGATGAAATCTTCTCACTAGTGGTTAAGATGACCTCAATTTGAATAGTTTTGGGTTTGAGTGCTTGCTTGGATCTTAAACTGGAGCAATTAAATGTTAAAACAACCTTCTTAAATAGAGATTTGGAAGAAGAGATATATATAGAGCAGCTAGAAGGTTTCAAAGCTAGAGGTAAGAAAAATCTGGTCTGCAAGTTAAAGAAAAGCCTATATAAGTTAAAACAAGCTCCAAGGTAGTGGTATCGAAATTTTAATTCTTTTAGGACAAATTATAATTAAAAACAAACTTATGTCGATGCTTGTGTGTATTTCAAAAACTTCACAGATGAGAACTTTCTCATTCTTCTTTTTTATATTGATGATATGTTAACTGTGGGTTAAGATGTTGGAAGAATCTAAAATTTGAAAGAGGATTTGTCTAAATCTTTTGATATGAAATATTTGAGAACTTTAAAACAGATTTTAGGCATGGATATAATTCAAAATAGGAAAAGTAGGATATTGTAGTTGTCTTAGGAGAGATATATTAAATAGGTGCTAAAAAGGTTCAATATAAAGCATGCCAAGCCAGTTAACACACCACTGACACCTCACTTTAAGTAGAATAAGCATGCATGTTCCTCAATAGGAAAGGAGAAAGATGATATGTCCTCTGTTCCAAACTCATCTACAGTAGGGTCTTTGATGTATGCAATGATGTGCACAAGGCCAGATATTGTCTATTGGGATGGTGAGTAGATTCTTATTAAATCTAGGAAAGGTTCACTAGGAAGTAATGAAATTGACTATGAGATACTTGAGAGGAACGTCAAAGTGGAATTTGTGTTTTGGTGATGCTAAGCCAACTCTAAAAGATTTTATGGATGCAAATGTAGGAGATCTTGATGGAATAAAATCCACTTAAGGTTTTCTGATCAAGTTTGGGGGAGCCATCTCATAGCAATTCAAGCTATATAAATGTGTGGCTTTATCTATAATTGAAGCAAAGTATGTAGCTATAGTGGAAGCTTATAAAGAGATGCTCTGGCTGAAAATATTCCTTTAAGAGTTGGATGTGAAGCATTAAGACCATGTAGTGTTTTGTAATAGTCAAAGTGTTATTGACTTGAGCAAAAATACTATATATCATTCCCACACAAAACTTATAGATGTTAGATATCATTGGTTGAGTTCTGTGATTGAGGAGCAACAATTGGCATCAAAAAAGATTTATATAGACATGAATGGTACTGATATGTTGACTAAAGTTGTCCCCAAAGCAAACATGAACTATGTAGTAAGTTTATTGGGATGTCTCTCAAGTAGATGTTGGAGAATAATGTGTCTTCCCCATAATTAGGTTAGAGGGGGGATTGTTGAGTGTCCAGATCTATTTTAAGACTTTCGATGATTGTAAATGCCTTTATGGTTAGTGGGGATGACAAAAAAGTTAAGACAAGTTGGATGAAACGCTTTTGGGGAGAGACACGATCGTGTAAGGTGATACATGCCTATGTCCTTAACTTATACAGTTGTGTATATTAATTTTGAAAGCACATACGCCCGTGTAGAATGACACACATATGCGTCTTCACTGACATGATCGTGTGGATCATTTGTGTAAGTCTCTAGAACCATATGAAGAAAGACGTGAAGAGCAAAGACATACATGATTATGTACACACCTTGTTCATGACAACACAACCGTGAGTGATGATCATGTATCTCTCTGTGACTATGTACATCTGAGAGTGAGGCGATCCTTAAGAGACACAATCGCTTACACAGTCATGTATATGACTATGTATAGTATATAAAAAATTATTTCATGATATAAAAAAAGAAAAATATGTAGGTTTTGCATAAGAGTGCGACTATAATGTCCATGAATGAGAAAAAATTGAGAGGGGGCAAGTAGTGTTGTATTCTCAGGCTTTATTGATTGTTTTTGGGATTGATTTGAGTATTTGTTAATTATTACATCAATTTTGATTTCAATCCTGAAACTTTGATAGATAACTTATTGTTGTAGGATGATAGATATTTGTAAATCCTTATTTGAATTTAGTGGATTTGTATGTCAGTTTGGCCTGTAGTTTTTCCTTTATAATGGAGGGTTTTTCATATAAATTTTAGTGTTTGTTTCATTATTAAGTTTCTTATTCTCATACTGATTTGCTGGTGCAAGTTGAAGAGTACTTTTTGTTGTTGATATTTGGTTGATCATTTAGAGAGTTGAGTTACTGTCTCCTAACAACCTTCTCTTAAGGTTACAAGACAAACCATAGTAATAAGGATAATAAAATTATTTCAACAGGAATCAATTTGACCTCTAAATTGATTTACCAATTAGAGAAAAAAAATGCATCAAAAAGTAACTTCAACATGAAAATTTAGCTTTTTTTTCAGTTTGTTTATGTAGAATATTAGAGTCATGTTGCAATAATTTCTTATTTCCAATCCAAGGCTTAAAAGCAATTATTTCATTTCTTAATATTTGGTATTTATGTAAGAATAAAAGGAAAGACGAAAATTGAACTAAAAATCATATAAAAATTTGAGGATTTAAGATCTTAACTCCCCAAATTAATTAAGGATTAAATTTTTGGGATTCATGTCAATAGTTGATTTGGCTAACTTGAGTTTCTTAAAATAAGAAAATTATTTACAATAGTGTAATTAATGAAATCTTGATATTTTCAATAATTGGAATAACTATTTAAACATTTCATATATTAAAATTTTTATTCATTGTTAAACATTACATTTTATCTTTTAAAATTATATTAAAATAAAATATGCTTTCAACAGATTGTCTAACTAAGGCGTATCCCACATAAAGGAATTAGTATTCAATAATTCACATATATCAGCAAAGAATCAAGATGGACAAGAATATAAATATTATACACAATCAATCAAGGCACAATATGATAAATAAAGAAGGAACAAGCATTGAAAAGTTCTTATGCTTCTACATTAACCACGTTACTTTCCTAGGTTTAAATATATGACCACAACTCAAATAGGAATCCCACAAGATACATGAAGTTCTCTTATATTTGATTGGTGTCAATTTTATGTTGGTACGGATCAGTCCTGTACAATATTCACATGTCTTATTGGGAGAAATAAAGTACATTGTGTATGTAGAGGGTCTGATTACCACATATGACTAATTTTATCGATATTTTGTTTAGTACCAATTTTTAGTGGAGACTGATTAGTACAATACGGTATTCACATGCCTACTTGGAAGCAGCAAAGGACATCATTTAGGGTTGTGATAAGATCACCATATATGACTAATTTGTTTATGCCTATCATGTGGACCTTAACTATAAAGTTGTATCATGTGGACCTTGTCTTATATATAATTTATTGAAATTTTATGAAGGCTTATCTTTCCTTTGTTATACGGTTTATAGCTACCGATTTTGGAATCTACATTGTACTCATTTTTATTTTTACGTTCATACATTCTTAGATTGAAATTTTATGAAGGCTTATCTTTCCTTTGTTATACGGTTTATAGCTACCAATTTGGAATCTACATTGTACTCATAATAAATATGTTCATACCTTCTTAGATTGAAATTTTATGAAGGCTTATCTTTCCTTTGTTATATAGTCTATGGCTCCCAGTTTGGAACCTACAATGTACTCATTTGTATTATATGGTCATACCTTCTTAGGCTTATAATAATCATGAGTGAAGTGACTTTTTATGACACAATTATATCATTTCACTCTCTTTATAGTTTCTTCTTAAGAGGACCTCTTCCTTTCCTATCTTCACTAGCCTCAACTATTTTACGGTCTTGAGAATTGTGAAAGATTTTTTTTCCTCTTTTTCACTTTAAACCACTATAGTGTGCTTTCTCCTTTTACTTTCAAGTCCCTGTGATCTTAACTTAGCCATATACATATCAGTAGATGGCTTGGAAACCTCAAGATGTTTTTCTTCCAATAATAGGTGTCCCATAAAATCTTCCATCCTCTTGATATTCACATATAGTTAAGGTTCATTTTAATTTGCTTCTAACTCTAAAGTAAAAATCGTATGATAGTTTGCACTTGCTACTCAAATATCAAAATATGATCAATATCCCTTATTTCACTAACCATGTTTAACGTTTGCGTTAAATAATTGGAATTTTCTTGTCGATATCAAACATAACAGTGAGTGACCTCAATTTGGTCACTAAAGTGCTATTAAAGAATGCTTCCAATGTGAACCATATGCTTTTAGCATTATCATACATCCTGAACTCTCATATGATGTCATTATCGATCCTACTTTTTAAATACGAACTTTCATTGCTTTCTTGGTTACGTATGGAATTTAAAGTTACTAAATTTTTAATCATCATCCATGTAATAAGTGATCAATAATTAACCATTATATTTAAGCATACTTGTTCACAAATATCACAAGCATAATATATAATATATGCTAAAAAATTTTATGTTTGACATTTACTAAGGTCAAACCATATAACTATTGAGACAAATGGAGATATGTTATGTAGAGTTTTCAACCTCTTGAAAGGTAAATGAAATACACATTTTAAGGTACTAACCAGTAACGATACTTGTTATGCATATTACTCTGTATTGTGACAATCAGAGTGCTTTGCATCTTGCCAAGAATCCAGCATTTCATTCAAAGACAAAAC
>JANZLC010000009.1:16854908-16875748 GCA_026413385.1 Erythroxylum gracilipes
CCAAATGGGCAAGCAAAGCTAGAAGTAAGCAAATAGAGGCAAATCTCACCACAGGAGAAAATGTCTCTTCATAGTCTATACCCTCTATTGGGTATAGCCTTTCGCTACCAAACAGGCCTTAAACTTGTCGATCGTTCCATCCACTTGACGTTTTATCTAGAAAACTCACTTGTTTCCAATTGACTTTCGTTGGAGCGGAAGATCAACTAGTTCCCAAACCTGATTTCTTGTCATTGAGTCCGTCCACTTTGTATGGTTAGGTGAATCAACAGCTTCTTAAAAAGAGGTTAGTTCTTCTATTTCCAAAGGAGTACAAAGGAATATTTCAGTAAATTATTCTTCTTATTTACTATAATTTAGAAAACTCCTTTTTCCAAAATCTAACAAGTAAGAATTTACGATCCAAATAGAAAAACATTTCTAATATAATTAGAAATATCTTTTTCTTAATTAAAAATTATTTTCTAATAATAAAAAACTACTTTCAAAATTAAATAAAATATTTTTAGATTTAATTAAGAAAGTCTTTTATATTATTTATTTAGATATTATTTTCTTAATTAATTAGAAAATATTTTCTTAATGAGCTAGAAAACTATATTTAAAAATATTAAAATTAATGTCTTAATTTAGACATTTCAAATTAAATTATTTAGATATTAATTTCTTAATTAATTGGAAACTAAGTTGAATTAGAAATACATTATGCGGCATTAGAAAAACTTTATTCACCTTTAGTATTACTTTAATCTATTAGACAAATAAGTTATTTTTTGCTACATTTAAATCACAATTAAACATATATCCAAACATCTTTATTCTCCTTTTAAGGTTCAAGTAACCTTGTTTAAACATATATCCAAACATCTTTATTCTCCTTTTAAGGTTCAAGTAACCTTGTTTCCAAACAAGTCTTACTTTATGTTAGAAATACCTTATTTCTATCATAGAACATGTCTAACTACATGTTCAAATAACCCCTTCTTCCTTTGAGGAAAACCTAACCCCCAAAACATTAAAACTCTAGCTGCCTCCCTTTGTTTCCCACTGCCATCTTCAAGTTAGTAGCCGATGTCGCTGCCTATAGGTGACGTCACCAGCAGTTCAAGCCATCGCCTGCCAAACTTCTCCATGGCATCAGTGGCATCATCCCTTCTCGTCTAAGCGTGACTCCATTTCTATTAGGCTTTCCACTGTTATTTAGTAGCAAGGTTGTAGCTTTAGACTATGTCACAACTTCAATAAAAGCCACCTCTCTTCTCCATGGTTTTAGTTGCCTGTCATAATCGTCGCTTCTTCACACAACAGTAATGCACCATCTCCAACTAGGCTTGGCCGAAGGGCTAAGAGCCTGCCAAGCCGAAAGTCAACAAACCAGGTCTTGATTGAACAGTATCAGACTAGGCAGGGCGTAAGTGATAATAAAAAAACGTAGTTTTATTATTTAAAAAAATAAAAATTTGTGATAAGCTGAACCGGACCTTCTTGGGCCCTCTTGAACTCAGTATTAATGTCGGCTTGTTCAAGCCCGAACCCTATCTAATCTATTGTCATCCTTTTCTCCAACTGGTGACTCCCCGTCGCATTCAAGAGGAAAAACAACCTAACCGTCACAACACCTAAAGCCTCCTGCCTCCACCACATCCCGCAACACTTGAAGCCTTTATTTCGACCGTCATGACACCAGTGAAAGGGTACTTTTGACTTCTTATAAATTCAAGAGGACGAAGTAACTCATTACAAAGACTTTCATAATCTTTGTTTCTAAATATGTTTAAATCTAAAATTTTCATTGTTTAAAAATAGGGTTAAAATAAATTAAATCTGATTGGTTAGTTTACGGATTCATGGTTATCCATCCTAACTTTTTAAGATTTTATAGTTAGACTTAATTCGAATTTAGGCTTACGCTTTAATTTTATTTCCAAATTTTAATTAATAATAATCAAACAACTTTAATTAAATTATAGAATTAAAAGACATGATATGTTCCTGCATGTAGTGAAATAAATACCAAACCATTCATTTAATTTCTAGAAAGTTAAGATCACTTAAATTATATAACATGATTAATGCATAAAATATAATAACATATAAATAATATTTCATACCTTATTATAAAACTTGATCCATTTCTTATTTTTTCTCTCAAATAATTTATGAACTTGGCTCACCATAGCCACTATAGCTGCACACGTCTCGAGCCTTTAATAGCATTCACATAAATGTATTGAGAGAACTCTATAAATGGTATAGACGTGCTAACTTCATTAGAACCTAAACCTATTTATAATAAAGTTTGGATTTTTTAGTAATTTAATTAGAATAAAATTATAATTTCAATCAAACTTTAATTAAAATTATATTTAATTATAATCAAATACTAATTAAGTCCAAATATGATAAAATATCTTATATTGTTCCTAATTTATTAAATATCACATATTTAATCCCAAAGTTTCTTTAACTTTATAGTTAAATTCAACTTGATTAAAATATCATTTTCTCTCATCAACTATTCTTTGTGCATAACCAATTTGGTTCTTAAATATGTTGGCAATGGATATAAATTATTACCTTAAATCATATTTAGGATTATGTTAATTAAATTCTTTTAATTTACCTTTAATTATCTAATTAAGTTATGTATATCTCAATAAAACAATGACTATAAATAATTTAGTGATAATATGTAAATGTAATATGAATCTCTTAATTATGATCTTATCATAATTTCTAGTAAAATTTATCATATATGTAACATAAATAATACCTTTAAATAATTATGTTAATAAACTACAACAGCCGATTAGCTATATGATACAAATCAAGACCTTTTGCTACATATTACATATAAAATTAATTAGAGTAGTGTTTATATGTAATTGTAAATGGAGTTGTATTATACATTAGTTACCATTAACAAAAACACCTCTTAAATCCTAATGCCTTTACGTCTGACAGTGGACGTGATTTGTTAGACTGGATAAATACACAAGAATAATTATAATATGTTAGATTGGATAAACATAAAAGGATAAATCTGTTAGGTTGGATAAATATAGGAGTTTGTTAAGATTTTTTCTTATAATAGAATCCTATGCAAAATGCAATTGTATCTCTATATATTGCCTCCATAAGAGAAAAAATGGACTGCAATTGGCTAGAATCTCTGATCATGTGATTAAATGCATCAGTATCAATAATCCAGGTATTTTCATAAAATTGTAAAGGAAGCATTTGCCTTACCCACAATACTTGAATGAGCAATATTTGCCACATGATTTGTTAAACTGGATAAATATACCAAAATAAAAATAATCTGTTATAGTGGGTAAATATATAAATATAAATATAATATGTTAGACTGCATAATCATATGAGTTTTTTAGAGTTTTTCTTATAATAGAATCTTATTCAAGGTGTGATTGTATCTCTATATATTGCCTCCATATGAGAGAAGAATAAGCTGCAATTTTTATTTACCCTATTTTCTGCTTCATTTTTTAAGAGTGTGATCTTCATTTACTCAAAATCATAAAATAACGCAGCGTCTCAGCCTCCTATTGTTAGTCCTTCGATTGTATACTTACCAAAGCCTTTGAAACCTATACTAAAAACAAACAAATGGACTCTAGGGGATCTCTTATTCCAGCAACAACAAATAACCCATCAATATAACCAATTATCATCCAACAAGACCATTTTTCTTTCCCATCAAGTATTATACTCCATGAGACTAATTACTCATTATGGTCTCATTTTATAGAGATGCGAATAGGAGAATGCAATAAGGCTAGATAACTCACTGGGGCAACAAAAAAACTTGCACCTGAAGACCAAAATTTTGAGACATGGATTACTGAAAATCAAAGAGTGAAAAGTTGGCTTATCGATTTAATGAGTTCGTCGTTGATGCAACGATTTATTTGTCTTCCTATTGCTAAAGAAATATGGGAAACGGTGTCAAAAACTTTTTATAATAGATATGATGAAACTCGTCTATTTGAATTGAATCAAAAATATTTTTCAATTAAACAAGATGATAGACTATTATCAACATACTACAATGAAATTGTGGCTTTTTTTTTAGTAAATTGATCATAGGTCAACTTCTCAAGAAAGGACTGTTGAAGGAATAGTCCAATTACATTCAACAATGGCTAGGCTCCGAGTTCATATTTTCATAAGTGAACTTGACTCTAAATTTGATCAAATTTGGGAAGATATCTTATACAAAGACCCAAAACATGACTTGGAAAGCACATATGCATATGTAAGGAGAGAGTATCGACAAAGACAAACAATGCGAGGATCTCAATCCCTAAACACTTCATGTTGTTGGCTAATCAAAACCAATAAGGCTCATTATCTGGCTCAGGAAAGAATCGCAAAAATCAACCCACTGGAAAGTCTAACAATTTTTTGTGTGATTATTTTGGTGAAACATGTCACTCGAAACAACATTGTTACGAAATTATTGGCTACCCTAATTGGTGGGATTTTACAAAAGAAAACCACGAAAAAAGGTTGCTGGAAAGGCTATGGTGACAACTATGAATGAAGTGGAATTTAAATGAGAGGAAACGTCAGTGTCTATGGCAAATATTGCTCATTCAAGTATTATGGGTAAGGCAAATGCTTCTTCTACAATTTTTAGGAAAAAATATGGATTATTGATGCAGGTGCATCTGATCACATGATTAGAGATTCTAGCTAATTGAAGTCCATTCGTCTCTCGTATGGAGGCAATATAGAGATACAATTACAATTTGCATAGAATTATATTCTAAGAAAAACTCTAACAAACTGTAACAGCCTAGCTAGTACAACCATTCGGGAACCAGCTCTGATACCATTTGTAAGGCTATATATGTCACCATTCTATTGCTCCACATGTCACCATTCTATTGTTCTTTAACATTTTTCTTAGGCTAAACGCACATATCACCTCATCAATTACTCAATTGTAACAATAAATTTTCAATTCACTAATTATAATCCATCAATTCATGATATTGGAAAATCAAATTGCAAAACATTGGGAATGCACATTCATTTTCATTCCATACCAGGAAATATGTCAATTGAGTGCATATACTATCTTGCAATATTTTCTAAATCATGATTCATATGTGTAAATGAAATGCACCTCATAAATTCTTAATGAAATAACTCACGTGACTCAAACAGTTTATTCTCTTAACAATTTTAGAAGGTAGGATATCATAACTCTCCCCCTTAAAAAAAATTTTGTCCTCAAAATTTTTACTTGACTGATCAAACAGATTGGGGTAATGCTATCTCTATAAAATCAAATAAAAAGACATTGCTTAATAAAATAGATCGAACTAAGCCTAGTTTATCTGATATCCTAAATACCTTAAGGAATGTCGACAAGTACTCCCACCGAGGTCGAAATCATCTGACCGTTAAGGACGTCAACTTAACGATCCGAGACTCAACTTCTCGATTAAAGACTTTTGACACCCAGACTCGACTCTTAAGGCTCATGAACTTTTTAAAAACGGAAATAACACTTTTGAAAATATAAAAACTATGCTCTGACACCGTTGTAATAGCCTAGCTAGCACAACGGTTCGGGAACCAGCTCTGATACAAGTAGTGACATATAGAGGCTTAAAATGAGTGACATGTGGAACCTAAAGTAAGTGACACATGGACCAATAGAATAGTAACATATAAACCAATAGAAGGAAAGAAGTTATCAAGGTAAGTTGAAATTATGGTTTCAAATTGATCTTTCTATTTCGATTTATTTTTCATATCCTTAGAGTATGAATTTGAAGAAACTCAGAATGAAATTTTTAGATATAGGTCTTAACTTAACCTCTGTGAAAGTGGCTTGACAAAATAATGACTATAGTTCGAGTTATTCTTGTTTCTTATTACTGCCTGTGATAGACCCCTATGTAGGAAACTTATTTCCTAATTTTTAAGGACCTTAGAGTCCGAATGAGTGAAAGTATAAAACATGAAAAATGATTATTTATGTCTTATTAATGCTTCTGTGAAATGGTTTTGTTAGAAGATGTATTGATAATGATTTATTGATGTTTGAGTATTAGTTGTCAGTCTGTTTCTAACCAGAAACAGGACATAATTTGGATGGAGAATATATTTTAAAAGGAGATGTTGTTTGAGTAATTTTTAGATATAATAAGACTAATGGAAGTCTAGTTTCGTGGGGCACAAGAATCATGGGATTTGGAATTTTTTTTTAAAGAGTTATGATTAAAAGAAGACAGCTTGATCATGAAGGAACATTAGGAAGAAAAAGGATGTAAACATTGCACATAAGGTTAGGTTAGCTTGATGGTTGAGGAGATGACATGGGAACTTGAGGATATTATGAGACGTCCCCCATTTATTTGAGTCCTCGACTTAGGAGTTTCAAGGATGAAACTCTTTTGAGGGGGGAGGACTTGTAACACCGGATTCTTTGAGCCCTTTTGTATTGTTTTATACTTGGAGATGCTACTATATATTGATATATATATATATGTGTGTGTGTGGTTTTATATGAGTTCAAAGATATATTTAAATCCTTTTGGGTATATATGCCATTGATTTATAATGTTATATGCCCTTACATGAACTTAGAGTTCATCGGTATGCGAAATCTTAGAGATTTATGACATATAAGCTTCTAAGTGAGTAAAACTGAGTCCATTGGATGGATATGACTATGGAGGCTAAGTTAAATGTGTTCTAATGACTTAGAGGTAATTAGACATGATTTAAAGACTTATTAGACATTTAGAAAGTTTAATTGGAAAAGTTGATGTACATAAGAGCTTATTAGCAAATTTTTAAAAGTTAAAGGACTTAAATGTAAATTTTCAATTCTTGGAGGACCTATTGGTAATTTTATAAAGTTAAGGGGCTTAATTATAATTTTCAAAAATTTGAGGACCAAAATGAAAATAAAAGGTTTGGTGATTCCCAAATTTTGGGCTTAATTGCAAATTTAGGAAAAGTTTGGAGGGTATAATAGTAATTTCATACAAACTAAGGGCAAAAAGGTAAATTCACCATGTTTGGTCAAAGAAGAGTCAAATTCTAGACCCTTCTTCATGTGTGTGATCATGCAAACCCATTAATTGAACATTAAAACACTTAGTGTTAATTAAAAGAAAGAAGAAGAAAGGAGAACAGAGGAGGAGAAGAGGGTTTCGGCCAACACCTAAAATTTTACCATCCTTTTGATTTTTCAACCTCAATCAAGGTGTTCTAAGCTAATTTGGGGTCAAAGAACTCAAATCTATCATTATATTTGAGAAAATCTCAAAGGATTTGAATATATCATTAAGGGAAGGTTTAGATAAATTTTGTTTCATCTCTCTCTATATTATGATTTTGAGTTTGGTATTAAGATATGTTGTTCTCTATGCTTGAATATGCATGAAACATGGTTTAGATGAATGAAATGTGTCATAGAGAGGATTCTTTAAGTCAAAACCGTGCAAGCTGGGCCCAGAGCGGACAATATCTATGGACGAGTAGTCTGGGCTGTTACACAAACTCCTATATTTATCTAGTCTAATAAACTATTAGGAATGGCAGCTTGAGGCTGCCGACCTAAGCCCAAGTTTAAGGGAATTATATTCTAAGAAAAACTCTAACAAACTCCAATGTTTATCCAAGCTAATAGATTATTAGGGATGGCAACCCGAGGCTACCCGACCTAGCCCTTGGGCGGTCTAGTCTGGTCCAGGCACACATAATTATTTTTTTAAAAAGACAAAACAACATTGTTTATTCGGGCTTGACTTGTTGACTTCAGGTTGGGCTAGGCTGGGCCGAGCCAAGCTCGAGCCCTTCTGTCATCCCTACAAATTATATTTATCCTTGTATATTTATCCAACGTAACAAATCATAGCTGCAATGACCAATTCAAGTTAAGCTTGATTTTGGTGTTGCAATTTATACATTTAAAAAAAATTGGAATCGACTTAGCAGAAAACCATAAAATAAATAAATATAAAATTATTTACTAAAATTAATAAGTATAGAAATAAGATTATTTTTGAGGTAATGTATAAAATTTATTAAAATGAATATATATTGAAATCAGTATAAATTAATAAAATTGTAATCAATCAAGACAATTCTATCTTAATTATGTTTTTAAAGTTGTTTATCTTTGGAACATTTACTTGGACAATTCTAAACCTCATATCAAAAGTTAGTTGTCAGCGAAAATTTGACATCTGTTACCCTAATTGGAACATTATCCCACGCTTTTTTATATATATTAAGCCCGGTTTGCAATGGTCCAGGTGCGTTAAACTTGTTATCTATAATGATTTTGTTTAAATATACGATTCACTTCTAACAATTTCTGAGAGACTATCTATATTTTGGAAAACATACAGCCAAAATATTAGTCAAAGGTTTTAAAAAAATTTAACACTTCAAATTTTATTTTTTTATTAAATAGAATTTTAATTTATGATTGTTTACATTCATAATTAGTTAAATATTCTCATTTATATAACATACACCATATTTCATTTACTTTAATACAAAATGAACTTAAGATCATTTAACTTTTTAACTTTTTTTTTTCTTCTAATTTTTAATTTTTCAAAAACAAACACTTCTTTTAGATTTCAATTATAAAACTTCACAAAGATCATATCGTAGGACTTATAATAGCCCATTGCCAACACTACGTGAAACGTATTGGTTTTGGCGACTAATCCACTCCCGTAAGCCCAGGCACTGATAAAAACACCACATCCCCACTCACCAAAGACAATCTGCAATCAGATGATGTAACGAAATAACAATGTCAAAAGTATTTCAGATTAGATAAGGTTGCTTGCGACTAGGAAAGGTTAGGCAAGACTCAAGAATGTGTTTCTGACGTTAGTACTCGTCAACTTTATGCCAACTGGCAACTGATTTCAGCATTCACCACATTCAAGTTCTTTTTGCATTAACGCAAGCATTAAGCAGCACGAAAAGAAAAAACTACGCATTAGTTTAGCCTTCGATCGAATATGGTGTCCCGCTCCCATTCCACCTGCCTTTCTTACGCATGTATTTGAACGAAAGGCAAGATATCAAAAGGAAATGGCAAATAAGATATAGAAACAGATTTACACATTCAAGCAACTAGACACGACTCACGAGCTATGGCACAATATGAACTCTGTTTCATGTTCCAATTTTTTTCTTTTCCTTTTTTCCTTTTCCCTTACCTCGGAAAACCAGACAAATAATGTTATACAACTTGGAAAGTACTCGTTCAGTTGACTTCACCTGTACAGACAGACAGATTAACATAGTTTCAGGATGGGATGCAAATCTGAGTCCATTCTAGTTTTAATCTTCACATGCTGCCCCACAGTTAACTTCTTCTATCTACAAAATGTACATGATTGAGAGAGAGAGAGCGGAAGAGAAGTTGGCATACAACAGCAACACTACTTCATTTTCCACTCAGTGGACATCATTTTATGTCGTCCTTTGCTCTAAATCATCACGAATATATATCCAGCGCCCCACACCCTTTTGATGTTGACGAGTGGTGAGTTCCAAAAGTTTACAGTTTCATTTGTAATGTTGAAGATCAAACTGCCAAAAACTCACGCATGCACAAGTATTGGTATCAGAAGAATTCCAACAACTAGGTTAAATGGGAAAAATTATTAGCACAAGTATTCATCAGATTTCTACCTTCATCAGAGAAGGGAAACACACCACCAAGAAACTCATTACTTTCCCCCTCTTCTTCAGGTTTCTCTTTCTCACAATAGCTAATGCTGCCGTCCACATCATCAGATATAACCTCAGTCGACTTGCGGCATCCACCAAGGTCCCCTGCCTTACAGTGGCCCTCCCTAAAATAGAGCCCAAGGTTTACAGGGTTCTCTGGTTCCACCGTGGGGACATTGGCATCTCTGCCATAGTTATCAGCCACTAACATTGAGACACCATTATTGCTATGTATGTTCGAAATTGGAGATTCTCCAGGCAAAGTTCTTCCACCAGGTGGCAAGTAGCTGTCTGATCCTGGCAACCCAATCTCGATACAGTTTGCATTGTCAGCATTCATGTTCTTTGGGTGCTGAAGTCGGGAAGAAAAGAAACTGAATGAATTCTGATTCAAGGTATTTGACTCGACAACCATAACCCCTTTTGTTTCCTGGTGGTGGCCATTTATAGTCTGGCAAGCTGGTATGCAAGGTTTCTCACAATTTATTTGATCCAAATCAAGCAGATGTTCAATTCTTCTTGATGAACCTATTAATAAACAAATTATAGATTTTAGGAAAGAACAACAGTACCAGAATAAGGTAGATAAGCATTAATATGTACTGAGGAACTAACGGAAGGAAACAAAAGAGAAAATTCTATTTACTGGGCCCTAATTGTCATATGGAATAACCAAAGGATGAGCATAATAAGGATGGATTCTATATCTACTGATGACGAGCTGTGCCAAGAACTGTGGAGAAATGGGAGAACAGGTACAAGTTTCTCTTGGTGGTCTTTTTGAACAAAAGTGACGAACACAAATAAAATTCAAGTAAAATCAAACAAAGGAACTGACAGAATTATATCATAAGTAAACAGAACAAAGTAATTCATAGACAAACGTCTGTCTTACCACACTCTGAACTTTCTGTTGAGCTAAGTGATGCTGGCTGTGAGTGACAAATAATAGTCTCCTGTGTTGGCTTGCCTTCAGCTTGGAACAGCTCCGATGATGAATGAGCACAATTTAGCCCCGAAATGCCTCTAGATATAATACACAAGAAGCAATCAGCAAGCGTAACAATAAAAAGACAAGTAAGAATATTGGTTGTCCATGCCAAACCTAAATTTAGCAACCAATTATTCACCAAACTAGCACATGATCACACACAACATCCATTTCAAGGCCATGAAATAAAAGAATTCAATGATGTTATTCGTTCAACAATATATTGAATTAGAGTTTTGTACAACCTGAAGAGGTAGGGAATAAGTACAGTGAGCAGTAGGAAAACACTTTTATATGTTACTAAAAATTAAACAAAATAGAAACTCAAGTGACGACAATTATAATCTGTGGACATCATGAAGCAGCAAATAGCCAAATTTTAGTTTAATAAAAGTTTCCAGTAACTTATTAGCAATTCCAGAAATTTATCCTCAATTTCAGTAAAAATAGACCCTATTCATTTCCAAAATTTCACAATAAATAATCTCAGATCACAGCAGTTCGAAAGATGGCAGTTTTGTCACCTTTCAAGCAAGCCTGTTTTGAGATTATGAAAATGGTCAAAAACTGGCAATAACTGCTTCTGCTTTATTTCAATTTCATGGGCTGGAACCTTTTCAATTTCCGATTCTCCATCACCATCACTGTCAATCCACGGCAAATCCATCACATAGAAACTTATCTAGACCAATGAAGAACATAAATCACAGTCAAAAAACTAAAGCACATGAATTATATAACTAATATACATTGCACCTTGAGTAAGTACCTTAGATTTTTGCCATATTGGCAACCTCCCGGAGCTAATCTGTACCTCTGCATTAGATAGATAGCAATGGAATCCATCATGGGACTTTACAGAGCAAGCTTTTCGTGTCTTCTTTTCACTGACATCATAATTGACATCCAGGAATTCTACGCTGAGATTATCTTCACAGCCTAAATCATCTTGATTTATTTCAGCTGCTCCATGTCCATTAGTACTGCCAAACATGCATTCCTCTCTTTCTGGCCAATCTGAACTTCTACACACATCCCACCATTGAACAGGTTCAACTTTGACCTTCAGGTCATCCTCTTGAATATGCACATATGAAGATGACCGGACTCTTGAACCTTCAACTGGTTCTGGCCCAACTGAAGGAAGAAGCTCATGTTGAACTACATGACCTGATGGGGTGTAAACTAACAAATACTCTAAAGCTTTGACCCTTGAATTAACATGAAGATTGTTTTGGGATACAGAATTATGAAACATGGCAGCAACTGCTCCAGATGGGACGAAAACCTTGCCTGTAGCACTTCCAGTGGCATTGCCAACAATATTAAGCCATCCAAAACTACTGTACTTTATCCTGCTAACAACTGAAAGTGAAACTGGAGGTGGAGGTGCAGGTGAAGGTGAAGGTGAAGGTGGCAAAGGACAGTGAGTGATTGTGTAAGATGAAGTAGACCACCACGGCAAGGATGGAACTGGAAATAGAGAGGGCTCTTCACCCATTGAATTAAATGACTGGAATCCAGCATCACCACCAAAAGGAGATAATACGAAAACATGGCAGGTTCCTTTAGATGAAACAATACCAATCCACTGACTGTAGTGACTAAAGCATATGTCCTGAATCAGCTATCAGATAAAATAAAAACATGTACAAAAGTCAGAATAAAAAATATAGAATGCTAAAGAAGAAAACTGGTAATACGTAAATTCCATGCTTACAGCTGATGTTATTCCACGATGCAGTCTATAAAGATGCACATAGGAAGCATCCCAGTCATAGTTTTCAACATTGCGTCCACTCTGTACGCGAGATGGCATAATTCGGAATATATTTATGTTATTCCCATAAACTGAAGCTGTAACCAAAAGTGTTCCACTGGGGTCAAAACATAGTGCAGATATGGGACTGGTGTGAGCCTTGAATTGGGAAATGACAGCTCGGGACACAAAATCCTTGACAACAACCTACAATTGACCATTTGTTCCAAGCAATAAATCAAGATAGAATGAGAAAAAGATACCAAATTTTGATAGGAGAAGAAGGCCTAAAATGACCAGAAATGCATAATAACAAATATTTGAGTATTGACATCTTCTTGCTAACATCGCTTCAACAGAAAATTTTTTAAAAACAACCAGAGACTAACATATATTACCATTTGGCCAAAAGCTTATTTGGAGTGATTTTAATTAGGAAACGTTAAACTTCTAATCCATAATCTATGCAAGACAACATATTTTGGATTTGTTAGAGGATTTCCTGTATTTTTACATCCATTCAACATTGAATTTGTTTGAAAAAAGGGGCCTTCTGTCTAAAATATGAAATGGAACTGTACGGCCATTGGTATTATTAGATCATCGGATCAAATATAGGCCAAGAAATTGGTTTTTATTTAAAAGGTTAAAATTTTAAGTTGCTCAGAAATTCAATTCAAAGTATGAAGAGTATAAGGCAAACCAATACAGCATTCAATGAATTCATCCAGAACATACAAAACCTTCTTATCATGAGATCCCATCAAAACCTTTGGATGAAGCCACAGGTCCAGCATTTGAATGAAATAAAATGCTGTCATCAAATTATCACCACTACCATCTATGCTATACAGAATTGTAACTATCAACTTTTAATTATGTCAGATATGTGCCCATATAAGTAAGTAAATAACATGGGACAAAGAAAAAAGGATCGGTAAATAACTCAACCAGCTATAATCAGATTAGCGTGACGCAGTCTTTTAACGATTTGAAGAGTTAAAAAGAGAAACCTTACCACCCCAGCATTATCCATGTCCGTCCCAGGAAGTCTGCCAACTTTCCAGCCAGAACTTGACGACACCGGGGAATTAGATCCGTCAGGAAGCAATTCTTGATAATATTTTGAAAAAGTTCTGTATCCCATGTCCCCCAGATTAATGATTCCAGCAGCCAACTGCTTACTAGACTCCACTGCGTAACGAGCTA
Organism: Erythroxylum gracilipes; assembly: GCA_026413385.1. NCBI lineage: Eukaryota > Viridiplantae > Streptophyta > Magnoliopsida > Malpighiales > Erythroxylaceae > Erythroxylum > Erythroxylum gracilipes. The sequence continues at coordinate 16,868,615 of JANZLC010000009.1, forward strand.
CCAGACTGCTGCCACCAGGCGATGTTGATGGACTCACACTTGGAGAAGAAGAAAAGTTTTGTGGACTTAAGCGGCTAGTGTTTGACAGACATGGACCATTTGAGGCATAAGCTAACCACCTAGGACCCACTGTCATTGGACCATAACCTACATTAACTCCAGTTGTTCCTTGCCCGGCCAAATGGGGAACAGGATATGTAAGAACACTGAATTTATTCTCAAGTGTGACAGCATCAATGCAATATATCTGTCATCAAATGTTAAGAATATGAGTATAGCATCTATGGTAATTCCATAATCTTCAAATGGATAGACATTAAACTTTCATCTTCTAGATGTAGCAGTTCTGCATGTAGCAAAGTTTTTTAATGCTAAGAAATAAGACTTCTGTCAAACTGATAATCCAAAACAGAAAATTCATCCATTTGAAAATTAAAAATTCAATACGAAGGCAAACGGTAGAAAGTATTTATGAAAGAGAGAGAAATCCATAGTTATATTTGAGTCAATGTGAAATTCAAAGTTCAATAATACCAGCCAGAAAATAAACATTTCATGTAGAACTCAATTTCAAAATAGTGTAGCTCACAAAAAATTGAGCTCATAATTCAACGAAAGTAAAGTATCTGTACAAGCAGTCAATTACTTGAGTCGCCAGACCCACAGCTACAATGTGAGGACTGCATCTAACCAAAAGCACAGCTGAGCGGAATCTTAGGACATGCACATAACAGTGTGAGCGAAGAGAGTAAAATCGAACAGAAGTAGGTGAATTAATCATGCTTCCTAACTGAGAGTCAATATTACTATCTCTTCCCAATCCACTTTGATGACTAAGATTTTGATCAAAGTTTAAGCCATTTGTATCATCCCCCGCAACAACCAATAGTAAAGGATGCAAAGATATGAATCCTTCATGTCCATCAGACTTATAAGGGAGGGGTTGCATCTGTAAAAATGAAACTGGACCATCACGCTTTGAAACCAATTCCATGAAATTGGATGCGTCCTCCACATCAAGCACTTGAAATCCATTCTGATAACCAAGGAGGAGAACATGCTTCCAAACAGATGAACTTAAATCCAGTTTGTCAAACCCAGCCCATGTTACCTGTTCACCAATAAACTCTCAAATCTAGATCCAGATAAACAAAAACTTACAGAACAATGAAAATGCAGAAGCAGATTAAAAACCGCAGGACCTAGAACCCCCATGTTCCACAAATATAAAGGTTCATGATTCAGAAAATACATTAGAATCAACAATTTGTTTGCATAGAGGTAGCACTAGCATGTGAATGTTTTCCTAAAAATGAGAACTATAAAAACAGAACAAAATGCTTCCAATTCATAAACAGTAGCAGAGGACTACCCCAGTGTCGACTAATTAAGAAGCCTGACTAACAAGCTCTCACTTGAAATAACGTTCTACTATATTAAGGCGCTAGTTCAAACTTCTTAAACCAAAGCAAAACATCACAAGCACTCGAGCAGAGACAATGTCATTTCCAGACCAACATCATTCAAGCTAGACAAAAAAGCCCAAAAGGGTGAGCAATTATAAGATTTCCGGACAATCACAGGATAGCACTCGAAACAACAAGTAACTGATGTATAAAATAAATGATAGCATAAGCAAATATTCCCATTCATTCTTTCACCACACAACTCAAGCCTTTGGAAGAAAACTAACCTCACACTATAATCCAACTTCTTGGTAGCTAATTTGAGGCAAACCAAAACTTCAGAAAATGAAAAAAAGAAATGACGAAAAAGAACCTGATCTTTACGATCCTCAGTAGAAGTGGAAATGGAAGAAGCAACAGAGGCACTCGCGGAGCGAACCGTGGTGGAAGCATTAGTGGAGACGGTTTTAAGGCAAGAAGATATAATCCTCAGTGAATTCGGCAACAAGCCGTTATTTCTGCTCTTTCCTTTTTTCATTTATCAACCTTCTTCTCCTAAACTCCCATCAACCACAGCTACAGCAACAAGAAGAAAAACAACCGGCCGCGACTTACAACACGAGGCCTCTTCTCCACCCCCGCAACCGCCGACCTCCTGCATCGGCCGCCGAGCATCGCCGATCGCCGTCGACGATCGGATATAACATCCAATGACACTCGATCGCAGTCCGAAAGAGGCCGAAATCCGAAGGTTCAGCTTCAGTTAGTTTTGAATCGGGAAGAGAGTTGAAGCTTATCTTTGGAGTAGCTGTGTGTAGTGGCAGCAGTTTCTTTCTCCGTACTTGGCCCTTTTAATTATCTTTTCCCTGGTTTCCATCCCTCTCTCTCTCTCTGTTTACTTGCTGTAAAATCTTCTGTTCTTTTCTTTTCTCTTGCTTTCTTTTCTCGTCTTTTCAATTTCAATTTGCTATTGGCTGGAACTTGGCCAATAAGTCACTCTTTAATATTTTAAAACTGAAATCTTATACCAATGCAATTAAAAATATTTTATGGACGTTTTAATATGAGATGATTTAGTCAACCCTGACAGATAATAGGCCCAAATAGAAGTATAAGATGGTTCATTACAACATTGGTTATAGGCCGAGGTCGTTCAATCCTAGGATGATTAAAGTATATATATGTTCATTATCAAATTAACAATGGTATTAATTAATTAATAAGTCAGTGATGGCCTTGGAATGTCTGCAACATTTTTACACTGTGCGTTAATTCTTCTACATAATCATCTCTGAGCTTTCATACAAATTCCTACCTAGCTATTGCTTCCACTGCTAATTCAGTTGAGGGAGGCGGCAGATTAGGCATTTCAGTGGAGGAATCACCATAGGATTGCCCAAAACACTTGTCCTTAGCTTCCTTCCTTCATGTAGTTCTTCGTTCTGGTGTGGTGTGCTGGAAGGATACATACTCTTGCCAACCTCTTCTGTAACAGGAATACATGTATATATATACATACACTCTTTGATGAACACCATGCTACCAAAGCTTATTTAGCCGGTGTGCACCCGAAGAGTAATGGCGGTGGAATATAATTAAAAAAAACTTATATACCCAGTTGTTCCTTTTGTCTGCATTCCCACTTTTTGCAGCATGTATTGGCAGAGTATCATCCATGTCCTGTATGCTAACTTTTAATTAGACACTTGCATCATACTATGAGTTTAGATGAACCAACGCAGAGTTGATTACCAAACCGGTTTACTAACAGCCAGCTGCACGGAGCAACTGCAGCTTAGATGGCTGCTCTTGGAATCCAAATCCACCAATCAGTTTGAGCCAAATTGATACAAGTTTAATTCTTTTTGAGTGATTTGTATTGTCCTGCAAGAAGGATGTCTTCTTCTAAAGCTTTTCGGAAGAATGATATTTTGCCTTTCTTCATCGTCTTCAAGGAACTTAGATTGCCATTCAGAATCTCAGTAACCTGTCATTAGGTTCCAAATGCAAATGCAATCAACCACACTGCTCAAAACAAGTTCCTCCTCGCACATAACATCATCTCTAATAACTAGGCTATGAAATTGGGTACCAAAGTTTCTTTTCTGTACCTGAGTCATTTGCGGTCGTCGGATGGAAGACCGTTGTATGCATAAAGAAGCAGTCAACAGTACAAGATTCATTTGCCGAGCATCGTAGTCCTTGGCGAGAGTAGGATCAACAAGTTCCATAATCTCGTTCTTCTTTAGTAAGGGCTTTGCCTGACAAGTTCAAAACCTGAGTTTAGAGCCTAATCCACAGGACATTAGTAAGCATTCTTTTTTTTGGGAGTAATCATATTATTGTACTAATCATACCCACAAGACAAGACTTTGCTGTGAATAATCCAGAGCTCGGCGTCCGGTGACTAGTTCCAGTAGCAGTACTCCAAAGGCAAAAACATCAGTTTTTTGATCAACTATTCCATGCATCAAGTATTCGGGAGCAAGATAGCTGACAAGAGAACTAAATGATTAACCTCAGATACATAAAAAACAGAGAACGGGTTAGTCCCAGGTAGCTATACAAACCCGAATGTGCCTTCAAACTTGGAAACAGTATGGTGAGTCCAATGCTCCGGTAGCCACTTCGCCAGCCCAAAATCACAAATCTGTGACACATCTCTGTCAATATCTACTGATAAAAGTAATGAATCTGCTCTGACTCAGAGCCATATTGAACAGAAGAGGATAACATCTATCAAGAAAGGAATCAAAAAGAAGCAAATTAGGTTTAATCTATTAAAAGGAAGAGCTTTGGTTGGCATGATTAAGGATACCTTAGGCTCAAAGTCCTCAGTAAGCAAGATATTTGCAGCCTTGATGTCCCTGTGTATTATTCTTCTTTGGCAACCTTCATGAAGATACAGTAAACCCTGAGCAGTCCCCAAAGCAATCTTATACCTGATACTCCAATTTAATGTCTCTTTGGAACCTGTACAACTGGACACTTGTCAGTTAAAACAAATGGGATTTGATTGAAATAGACACCTTCACATCTCAAGAAAAGACAACACAAAAAGCAACAAACCGACCATAAAGCAGGGAAGCTAAGCTCCCACGAGGCAGATATTCAAGAACAATGTGCATTCCTCCGTCGATCCCATATCCAATCAACTTAATTGTATTACGGTGAGTTACATGGGCCATAATCCCCACCTCAGATAGGAAGTCCCCCACTTTTTCATCTGTTGTTCCTCGTGTTAACCTTTTTACAGCTACAAGCTTCCCACTTTGCAGGTATCCCCTATAAACCTCAGCATACCCACCTTTTCCTATCAAATTTCCTACACAGAAATGATTTTACATTCTACTTCAGCTCTTCCCATCATACCTTTAGAGTTCTATTATTGAAATTAGTCGATAATTTTAATCAAGCAAGAAACAAGGAATTAATACAAACCTTGGCTGAAATTGTTAGTTGCAGATTCCAGCTCTGGGAGAGTAAAACTCTTTCTGGGAGCCTTTAAACTGTCGCCATTGGTATTCAGGAAAAGATTTGGTATCATACCAAAGGCTTCTCTCATACTACGACTTCTTCTCACAGAGAGTTTGAAAGCATTAAGCGGATGCGACGTAGCTACTGATTTCTTTGATTTGCTTCTTAGTAATTGGACGAATCCACGCCAAAGCGAAGTGGGTTTTGGATCTTTCTGTGTATCAATGTCCGATGTTGGTTCCTTGGACGACCAATTTTCAGAATCTTCGCTTCTAAAGTAATCTTCAAGCACCCCAACCGGAGAACTTACATCTGTCTTCTTCTCCATTTCTTTAAAACTCATCAAGCCAACCAAGCCCGATTTGCCTTCGGCACTGTATTGTTTGAAGATTTTGGAAGAAAGAGTGAAATTGATAGGTAAGAAGAAAACTTTTGTGGATAACAGAGAAATTAGTATCTTATCCCGAATTTGACAAGTTCAGTATATTCTTTGTTTCTCCAGCAGAGGAGAACACAAGAGAATTGACGATAAAACACAAAGCCAATACGCGTACTTGGAGTCTAGGACGAATCACGAGTACACGACGCGTGGTTACAAAGAACACCAATCAGATGAATTTGAAATCCGAGGTAGAACAAGAGTTCGTGTAATAGGACATGAATCCAGATACAGAAAGTTACAAAGAAGAATGGATATATAAAGAAAGGAAAAATAAAGGCCACGATAACAAGTAGAGAAGGCAAAAACTGAAACAACAGGCAGCGGGGGAGAGGAGACAACGTCAGGACATTAAGAAGAAAGAACAGGAATAAGAACCAAAACAAAGGTCTGTCTTCCAAGGCAAAGAAAGAAAGAAAACACCAAAAGGACTCGCTCTAAAGTTTCATACGGCCGAATCACGCAAACCCGTGTAGTGAAAGCTCAGGGACATTGAATGAACATTTACGTTAATCGTGACAGGTAAAAAGAGGAAGGCAAGGGGTCCTGTAACGGGGAACAAAGAATTCCGGAGAAGCTGAAAAATCTCAGAGACAATATGGCAGAGAAGGAGCAGAAGGGGAAGCTAGAAGTGGACGTAAATTAGCGGCTTCTCTTTAAAGCGTCTGGACAGTCACAGGCTTTTCAAAACTGGTCCAAAGATTCGTTCTTTCCCACTATTTAATGCTTTGAATAACTTACAAGTGGACAGCAGACATGAAACCAGTGAAAGAAAACAGACGAGTACATGGTAAAATTAAAAGATCCCGGGAAAGAATAAGAGGTTCGTCTTCTTATCCACGACACAACATGAAGGGTTATGCGTACGTTGGTCAGAGGTGGCTCTTGTTGGTCTTCTAAAATTATTTAGATTTTCATACTATTGACAAACCATCGTAAATATTTATGTCATCAGCGACACAAAACCTTTGTTGAAAAGCTCTACTGCTATGTGTTTACCTGATGCTTATACTTGGTTAGGGAGCAGCAACCAAAACTTGGAATTCTAATTCTAGAATAGTACAATCTTTAAGGTCCTCTCTTTTACCTTGTTTTACAAATTCACGGTCCAATAGGATTTTTGGAACATTTATTATAATGAAAAACAAATGTTTTTAACGACAATATCCAAGTTAAAAACTCTGTTTCTAATTGTATGGTTAAGGTGTGGTTTAGCATAAATCCATGAGAAGTTGTGTCCATCGAAGACATGAAAGGAGCATGTCTTCTGAAAGGAGCATGTCTTAAGCACATTGAATTGCTTGATGTGAATCCAACAAGTTCATTTCTACAACTACTATCAATTTTTTGCTGTTTGCAACATAATCACTAGTTCCAATATAATATGTTCCAAGTCTTACACATACTTCATTCGCACTTCACCAATCAAAGCAGATCCAACCCACTTTCCAACACCTATTAGACTTTCAATCAAACACCTAACCTTGTCTAACAACCATACAACAACTCTACAATTATACCTTCTTTACAATGATTTTCAAGGTAACTCCTAATATCATGACTTTATACGATTAACCCTCGAGCAAGTAACTAAGATTACCAAAATAATTATGGAAATAGATAAAATGTAGATAAAACATTTATTGAATCAAATGAAATTGATGATAACAAAATATATTTTATTTTGTGATATCAATAGTTTAATTACAATATAAGATCAAAGACAAAATTACTCTAGCGACCCCTGTGTTATACGAAAGTAGCTAATTAAACCCTGAGATATAAAATGTTACTTTATTAACCTTATGTTTT
>JANZLC010000009.1:16917227-16929718 GCA_026413385.1 Erythroxylum gracilipes
TGATCTATGATTATAAATTGTTTAATTAGGGAATTAAAGATAAATTAAAAAGAGTTTTAATTTATCTGATTCTAATTGCAAATTAGAATTATAATTTATAATCATTGCTAACATATCAGGAACCTAATGGGTCACACGTAAAAGGTCTATAAAGGAGAAAATAAAATTTGAATTAAGTTGGACTTAATTGAGAAGTTTTAAAAACTTTAAGGGTCAATATGTGATATTTGATCTTTTAAAGATTTATTAATAATTATAATTAAAGTTTGACTTTAGTTGTAATTTTAATAAAATCCAAGGATATGAAAAATAAGTTTTTTCATATAAAAGGAAAAATTAGAAAAATAGAAGCTAGCACTTCTAACAAGTTTTTCCTCTCAAATTTAATTTGAGTTTTTCTCCGAAAAGATCTGTGGATACCATTAGAGGCCGGACGATTGAACGGCTCGTGGAATTAACATTTTCGGAGAAGCAGGATATTGTATCGGAAATCGAAAAAGGTTAGTTTTGATTTGTCAATTTCTTGTTTTATGTTTCGAATTTAATTCTGTTAAAGTTGATTCTGTGGAAAATTTTTAATTTCATTCCACTGCGCTTAAATTTGATCTTGCGTATATTTTCCAACAGTTTTATGTATGTATATCATAAAACATATAAAGGAGGACTTTTATCTTGATAGTTAAGAAGAGTGGAGATCAATTAGATCGGATACATATGTTAAAGTTCATTTTAAAACTTAATGTATATGAAATTAAAATATTTTAAAGCATTGAATTTGAATCTTAATATAGTAAAAACATTTAAAATAAATACAAAATTAAATAAAGTTAAGCCTTCATTTATTAAGTGACGACGTTATCACTGATGTAATGCATTTTTATTCCTTTTTAATTATTAAATAGATCTTGTTACTATATTTGTGTCACGTGATAAAATGAATCTCATGTGTTTAAATTAATAAACTTAAATTTATTTTTAATTTAAATTTTATAAATAAAATTCATTTAATTTAAATTAGTGCTAATTAATAATAAATTAATTAAAATCCAGTTAATATTAATTCAAATTTCTAATCCCAAAAAACTAAAAACGACTAACCCCAAAATCAAAAACCTCAATCAGCTTCTTCTAAAGCAACCCTCAATTTCTTCCCAACTTTTTCAAGCACAATCCTAGCAGCTTTGGATTCCATTCTAAATAACTTTGTATTAATCTTCATCTTTTGTCCATCTCACCTTGCTTTCTTTGTTCCTAATGACAATTGATTAAGTGCTAAGATCATTTCTTTAAAAGTATCCCTTACTTTTCAATAAGGGATACTTTTAATTAATAATTAATTAATTAAAATCCAGTTAATATTAATTCAAATTTCTAATCCCAAAAAACTAAAAACTACTAACCCCAACATCAAAAACCTCAATCAGCTTCTTCTAAAGCAACCCTCAATTTCTTCCCAACTTTGTCAAGCACAATCCTAGCAGCTTTGGATTCCATTCTAAACAACTTTGTATTAATCTTCATCTTTTGTCCATCTCACCTTGCTTTCTTTGTTCCTAATGACAATTGATTAAGCGTTAAGATCATTTCTTTAAAAGTATCCCTTACTTTTCACATATAAATAATAACCATAGTTAAATGAAAAATGATCATTTAATCATCATACAAATATAAAATTAAGGATAATACAAATTATTTAAAATGTTACAATTTTATCATATAATAAATAATACCTACATCAAAAAATCAAATAAAAAGAATAATAAATAGTCACGACTCTTCAACAATTACAATTCACAAGAGTTTGTGCCAAGGAAACAATCAACTAAAAGTAAAACCTGAAACATAACATTTACAATTATATTTATATTAGTGTATATATATAATTTAACATATACATCAAATATAAAAGGAATTAAAAGAAGAGGAGAAATAAAAATCTGAAACTTCATTCAATCGAATACTCGCTCAAATTACATTGACCTCAATTATCATTTGATACAAAATTTCCATCATTGAGAGGAATCTCATCATCACCATCATTAAAATTCATTGCACCAAATGACATGTCAATACTTTCTCATCCAAAATTATTTTTCAAGTCAATCACATCTATCAAATCTGGTTCTTTAGAAACTCAATCTGTCAAAAGATTGATATAATAAAGGCTAATTGGATATATAGAACTACTTGTTTTATTAAGAGTCTTAGTAAAAAAAAATTATTAAGAAATTACAAGAAATTATATCCAATTTAATAATGATAATAACATACCTTTCCTAGAACTTTAAATTGTATCGAATAAAGACCGAGTTGTCCAATCTTTTATATTCTAATATATTCTTTTTCTTGAAATGGATGAATTCAAATGTGCGTCAATTACTTTCACACCTTGTTGCCCTCACACATTAACTTATAATTTGAATTGTAAATCTTTGCAATTTTGGAATACAACTTCTGAGTTGGTCCCACTAAGTAACTATAAGATAATAAAAGTAGCATTATAAATAAAATAAAGTGATGATTAATTTTCAATAAGCAACAATAAAATATATACCTGGACGAAGTTTATCTCTTAGACAAGTAACAATTAACATCCCAAAATCACCAAAAGCATCCTTGTAAGTCTCCATTTGTAAGCTTAGGATATCTTACATCATCTTATGAGTAATAATTGTTGCAATAGTTAATAACATTCCCCTATTAACTTCAACTTTCTTTGTAAAACTTGGTTTGAAATAGACACTATGATTCAAAAGGTCCCAGCCGCAAATATCAGAGAATAAAGTTGTTTTTCCCATCTCTCATTGATGACTATAAGATAAAGTGTGTACAAAGAAGGCCTATTTTTTATATTGACCTTGATTGCTTCCTTCGCCCTCTCTATGACATCATAAAAATAACTTATTTTTGCCTTCTCATCACTATCATTTAGATGAAGTAACCTCTCCAAAGGCTCACAAACTCGGATGACAAATTGAAATTGTGACCAAATTTCATTATCTTCAATTATAATTCTAGAAACCTCCAATCCAGTATTAGTCCTAGTATGCTGAGATGCAACTCATTTATCACTTGTAAATATTTGTTTAAACTCTTCCTTCATCATAATAAAACACTAAATTGATAAGAAATTAGTTACAATCTTGTAATAGTAGAACAACACAAATTCCTACCATTAGTGAGATTAAAGCTCGTGCATAATTGAGGATGAACTTGGTCACTTTTTTTGCTTTCTGCACAGTCTCATCAACAATAGTAAAATACCTAACATCTTTTATATCCAACATCATGTCAATACAATGTGCAACACAAAGAGTTCAATAAAAATAATTACACTTGCTTTGCAATATTCTTCCACTTGCTTTATAAGTGAAATCATATTCATTAATAAATTGAACAATATTTTCATCCCAACTTAAATGAACAACTTTATCAAATATTTGAAATAAAGTATCAGCATTCCTGATAAGGCTAGATGCATCAATAAACTTCAAAAACACTGTTCCCTTTGTAAAATAAATCAAAAAGTTAATAATAGGCTCATGTCTTCTTATTGACCTAAACTTAATATGTCAATTATGAAATAACTGTAAGTGTACAATGTAGTTGTAGCTAGTACCGACAAGTATGGATCAATCCTACAAAGACGATGAATATTAATAATTATCGTTGTACTATTATCTAGTCTACTAAATTGGTTTTGATTTTTATTTAAAGAAATTAAAACTTAAGCAACTAAAATAAAAACATGCAGCAAGATTGAACAGAAAATTAAGAAATCACTTAAGAAATTACCGATATCAAAAATTAGTGTTTAGGTTTCGAATCCCCCTAAATACCCTAAATTGATTGATCTTTTATCATGCAATTGCTTTATTGATTTATTAGACCATGGAAAGTCCTATGGTATGATAATAGCTTACTCTTGAGTCTAAGAACAATTAATTCTAAGATTATCAACCGAATTACTCAAGTTAAAGTTTATAAAATTGCTTTACTAATTTGAGAATCCCGCTATTAGTTTTGATCCTAATCCATAGGATTTATATCCCCCTATCTCTAAGGTTGCAATCAACTCCTTCTAATTACGGTAGATCTAGTCACACGCAGGATTTCTTAATCTCTGTGTTATGTAATTAGATTATGCATTAATATTTTGGATCTATTAAAACATATAATAAACACATAATTGAATCACAATATATCAATATAAACAATTACATTAATAAAAGAATCAAAATATTTTATTATACAAAACTAGGGTTCATCTAACATAGGCACTAAAAGAAATTAGTTACATATGATAGAACACAAAATCAAACATAAATAAAAAGAAAAACAAATTTAAAACAATGGGATCATAATTCTAAATCTCCTTGTTTGTCTCCTATCAAATGTTCCTGCAAGGTAAAGGTTTGATCTTATAAATGGATTTTTTGATGATTTCTTCATGTTTTCAACTTTTCTGAATCAAAATTATCCCTTGAGTTGCGTATGAAAGTCTCTAAACTCTCTATATGTCTACCTCTCCTAATTTGCTATGAATATGTCTTTTTATAGTAATTTTTAGGGTTTTGGGAGATACACAGTCTAATACACGACAATGTGCTAAACCGTGTATAACCCAAAATACCTAGAATTTGTAATTTTGTATGGCTTGAGAGAAGTACACGGGTTAATGTATGACCTTGTATCGCTTCTTTGCTTCAAATCTTCATTTTATACCACATTTTCATCTGAATTCTTCTCCGTTTGGTCTATGAAGGCAATTATAACCTATAAACACGCTTAAAGCAAATAAAATGTTAAATATTCAATAAAAGTATAAAATATCAAGTAAAAGTACATTAAATATGAGGTATAAATATGGTCAATTATACCTATCAAACATCCCCGCACTTAAGTTTTTGCTTGTCCTCAAGCAAACCATAATCAAAATTATAAATCTTACAACTTTATTAATCTTGATCTGTCCATTTATACTATACATCATCATATCCTATTGAATCAAATTAACATACAATTAAAGTCAAGCTATCCTAAACTTAACTTCCTAAGTCAATATTAATAGTAATCATATCAATAATCAAATTGAAATCAAAAGCACAAACATGTACATTCTCACTAAGATTTCACCCAATACATTCATGTGTTTAGGGTGAAACGTGTTAAAACTTGCAATTAATGCATAGTAAAACTCTTACCATAGGCTTCCAATATTATCATATCTCTACAGCTAAATACCCAAATTCTTCGGGCCAAATTTTTTTGGGTTTGATCAATTTAGGGCCAAATATTTTAACCTGCTCAATTAAGGTCTAAATGTTATCGAGTCTACTTAATGTTAGGCTATTTTGGATAAAAATCTGGCAGTGTCATACACGCAGTGTTAAGTCGATTTGGAGAGGCCAAATGGATTTCAAATGCCATGTAAAAAATGCACATGGATTTTCAAAACAGAGAAAAAATTATTTTATATTTTAACTCAGAACCCCCAAATATTCACCCTCTTTCTCTCGAAAACTTAGCAAAAGGGGTTCTCGGATTTGGCGTCTTGCCTCCTTCACACATCATCATTACCGATCACTCCAATCCCTCTTGCTGATTCACTTTCCAGTCCTTTGGCGTAAATGTTCTCTTCACCAATCGCCAAGATGTGCATTTTTCAATTAATACCCTCATCTTTGGTGGTCAACCTTCTATTTTGCTTCTCTGCTTCACTTTTCTTTATTCTTCTTTTTTTCTTGTTCATATAACATTTGAGTTTTACTTACAAATTTGTCTCACAAAAGATGTTTGACTACGAAGTCATTTCTATTTTTGATTCATGAGGTATCTGTTTTATACTTTTGTTTAATTTTTTTCCTTTTTTTGGTTAAATCTGTCGTTTGGCATTTTCTTGATGGAATTGTATTGATTTTGAGTAATAGCTTGACACAAATGCTCTTGAACTCCATGGCTGAGGGTTTGCTACTCCAAACAGTAAAGTTATTAAAGTCCGCAAAAGTCAAGATGAGAACTTCTGATATTATTCCTTCTCTTCTTGTTGACTCCCATTTTACAAAACTCAAAATTACCCTTAATGTAACAGAAGTTGTAAAACTTGGGAACTTATATTAGACAATTAATATTTTAGATTAAAAAATGGAAAGAATTCTTATAGGTGATGATCTTTGTGTTAGCCCTTATGTCTTTTATGGTCTTCCTTTTGATGAAACTAAATGGTTTCTTTCTTGCTTTTGCCTAATTTCAATTATAGGTGCCAATCACTTTATCATAAGAATAGCATCACTACGTGAAACATTGCGATTACACATAATAGTTATATTGAATATACAAGATGATTCCATAGAAACTTGAACACAGAAAATGTCATTTATTATTGTTGTTTGCAGAACAAAAATTTTGTAAGATGCAAACCTTAAAAACCACACCCTATTGTTTAGTATACTATACAACATTAATAATCGAAATCAACGTCAAGACTTGAAATATACATTGTAGATAATGGTTGTAAGAATTGTTCAAGAAACTTTTATCTGTACTAATTCTCATAATATAGAAAAATAAAACAGAAAAACTTGAATGATCAAGTTGAGTGGCCTCTTCTATAAAATACATTAGTTCATGCACCTTAAGAGTGACGATAACTCTTTTTTCAAGGCGCAAGTACTACTTTTCTTCCGAACTCACCAAAACTTTACGCAACTTCTAGAAAGCAAAGAAAACAAAAACCTCTTTTTACTTAAGTTTCTGCTTAAGTGATTAGTGTGGAATTATAAAATGTCATGAACATTAAATACCTTTCTATAGAAAGACTTTTAACTATGCAAAGATGTTTGTAACAAAAACTAATCCTTCTTGGAGTTCTCCAATCTTATATTTGGTGTGTTCAATGTATACAATAGCCAAAATGATTTGGTTCTCCCAATATTCCAACTACAGAATCAGTACAACAACTTGCTTTTTGCTTGACTTCCTATGGTTCTGGAACACACATTTTACTAATATTCCTCATTTTGGTGAAGCAAATCAAAATTGATTAATCAATGGACTTTAACCAACTCAATATCATATACCAGCCAAGACTTTGGTGGTATATTCTTCGTGCCATCTCCTTCATTCTTATAACTGCATCACCATACATTGTATATGAACAAATGGACTAACCCCTAGAAGAAATAAATGAAGAGAAACTACATTTTTTGTATAGTACATTTAGAGGTAATGAATATCTTACCCTATCAATGGTGGAATAAGAAGTTGTCTTTTTTTCACCAACTCGTATACCTGAAAATCATACAACAAAACCAACACAGAAATAGCATCTTTCCCCTATAGTAACTAATAGTAAGAATTATTACAAAGAATGAGCAATAAGGACTGCCAAGGTTGATACCATCAATGCCAACATTCTATACATCTGAAACTTCATTCCCTCCTGAAGAAAAGAATGTACGCAAGTCAAATGAGTATCACAGGAGAATATATGTGAATATTCTCGTATTTTCCAAATCAAGATCTCATTCAGCAAACATTACCTAGGCAAAATTTTAAGGGATTTCCATCAATATTTGAGTCAAAAACCTCTCCACTATTCAATTTTCCAATGTAACGAACGCTTACCTGAAAGCAGATGGAAGTTAATTCAGCCAATAAACATTGGATGGAAATTCTCAAGAAGAATTCTAAACATCGATGCTAATCAATACTTCAGTATAGAGGCCATCTTAATTAAAGCCTAAGTTGAGCAAAGGAATTATAGCTATCCAACTATAACCATTGAGGTGTAAATATTTTTAAGCTTTATCTATCTCAGTTATATGGGAGCGAACTAATGGTTTTTTGGAAAGATGATAATCACAAATATGGTGCCAAAGTGACCACATTCAAGTTAGTATGAAAGTCTCAGAGAAATTTAACAATCTATCAAGGATATTTTTATCCAAGACAACGATTTAAATCTTAGGCCACAGTTTCTTGTAAGGAAGGCATACAATACTTTATCATTACTTAGAGGGCATTTTCATAGTGAAAGGAAACATCTTTAGCAAAAGATTGCTTATAATTCTAAATCGTCCTCTTTAACTATGTGCTTTCCAAGCTCCTATTACTGTCTCTCCCTCCTCTTCTCAGTAGTTTCCTTCTCCTTTCAAGAATTTGGAGGAAACCTAAGTGTGCATATGGCCTCGTTATGCATGTTAAGGCAAAAGGCAATTCGTGAGTTAAAGGCAATATAAGGTTTATTTGTGGAATATGTCCCCTATCTCCTTAGATACCATTCATCTGTAGTTCAATATGTTCAACATCCTAAGATAGAACAACCTTAATATATTCAAACATTTAGAATATTAATGCAACAGAAATAAACAATGTCATCATCCAAAAAGCAACTCTAAGCTTACAATTTAAGAAAAGAGAAAAAGATCAATGCCAAGAAATTGTATGCCTCCAAGAATTTGTTTAAGATTAAATGTTGAAGAACAATTGATTCACACCTTGGTCGTTAAGCCCTTGGAGGTTAAATCAAAAATAATCCAAGGATTGCACTATAGCAATCTCGGGTCGTTCACTTAATCGGAACCTAAAATGAATGGACCTAAGTCAACCTATATGCCATACTATGCAAGCTAAGTGGGAAAAGGGGGTTTTGGTTTTTGAAATCATTAATTGAACTAAATTGAAATGTAAAATGTTTTTTTTTCAATTTTCGAGATATAGAAAATAGAAAGATGAAAAGCAAGTGATTAAACAGTGATAGAATCCTCTTGAAAATGAGCTTTGGCAATCATAGTTCAAAATTGATTTTAATGGGAGTAGAAATCACTAAGCTTCAAAATGGTAAACCTTAAAGTACTCTTTAAGTCCAGGATCTTAATCAATGGGACTCAAATTCTTAAGATCCTATTAAGTGCTCATAGTGTGTGTAATAGGATTAGCTAATGCAATAAGTCTAATGAAATCTACAATCAGCTTAATATTAAACATAACCATGCAAGATAAGAGAGAATCAAGAAGATTGCAAATAGACATATATGAAACTTCATATATTTAAGCTCAAAGTTCTTCATAAACCAATCCAAACTAAACATAATGAACATCCAACATTTGATTAAAACTATAATCAAGTAGCTCAACTACAAATTACAAATCCTAGACCCAGGAATTTATAAACTCATAGCTGAACTATGGATTAAACTACTCCCCTTTTAAGCTCATTGAACTCTAGCCATTGCTACATCTTCAAGAGGAAAGAAGTGCCTAGCCACATATTGCACCCGGAAGCTTCACAACTGGGAATGAATCTGAGTTAGCCATGGTGGAGGTTGGATAGTGGAAAAATGGAGAAATTTTTGGGTTAGATGAGAGAAAGATGAGAGAGAATGATATGGTGGCAGCCTCCTCGTGTCTTTTTTCACTTATCCCAAAATAGGGCTTCTAAAACGAGTTCCAGGTTGGTCTGCACAAATGGGTAACTAAAATTTCCAAAAATGGTTCGGGTTTGGGTTGCTGATTCGAAGGTTCGCCGCGGTGAATTTTACCTAAAAGGTCTTTGGTGATATTCCCTCGTTTCGCCGCGGCGAAACATTTTCTTTGCCGTGGCGAACTTTTCCCAAGAGGTCTTCTTGCTTGATCTTGTGACTTGCAATTTCTTGGTCTTCACTCTTGGCTCTACTTCTTGAGTGTCCTGTAATGAAAAGCAATAGTTTGTAATATCAAATGTCATATAAACCAAGTGAGTGCAATTACTAACTAATTATAACAATTTTACCCTCAAACTACATTAATTCAAAACAAGCACTCTTAGGCTAAATTAAGCACAATATCCAACAAAAAGAACCGAAATGTAAAACAAAAATTATAAAAATATTACTAAATAATATAGAAAACTTGGATTCAATCAACAATTTTGGTATGGAAATTTAGTATTAAAAAACTGGTTTTCAGTATAGTTCTAAGTATTTATACATTCAACACCTTGTTTATAACATCCTGTTCCCATATTAAGAGTTAGAACCTAAAAATACGGTACATGTGAGATCAATGAGAGATTAAGAAAAATGCATTTTCATGCTCATGCATATTGTTAGCATACACGCACATGAATTTGAATTTTTGCACACATTGAAATAATTGTATATGCATTCATTGACAATTGCCAGGTATAATTGATTATAAATGTGATTATGTGAGAATTGCGAATTAATTGTATTGAAAATCTATGTGGAGAATATATGTATTGATTTAGAATTTTTGGTGAATTTATCGAAAATGTTGAGTATTATTAGACTAGGAAAAATGCCATTTGGCGAGTAAATTGATGGAAGGAAACAGAAATGAAAAACAAATGATGTTGGAGAATTGTTAAAAATGATTTTAGAAATTATTGAGAAAATGACTTTGAAAATTTGGAGATGATTGGACTAGTTTAATAAGAGAAATTAGTTTAAAGCATTAGGAATTGGACCAATGAATAAGTGATAGGTGTCACTTGTCTTGTTTAAGTTGTACTATACAATTCCATTTGAAAGACCCAGTTACTATGTGGATCTTGTTTCTTCTTCGAGATTTTTCTTTTACTATGTGGATCTTGTTTCTTCTTCGAGATTTTTCTTTAACTTCTGGAAGCTTCATTCTTTTAGAAAAATCTCTCACCCTCACAAAGAAAGTTTTGCTCTCACTTTTCACTCACCATCTCTTTTTGTTATCTTCTTCACTATAACCGAAATTCCTAACCCTACAACTCTTAACTGTTGATAATCGGGTATTAATGAAAGCTAGGGTTCACGTGATCTCGAAGGTTTTGGAGCTTTAGACAAGTAAGCATTTTAATGGTTTTTCATTATTGTATAAGATGAAACATGCATCATTTTAGTTATACGTTGAAGTTATAAAATGAAAATGTACATGTGCTGAAAATGTGAGTGAAAAACTAGAGTATACAACACATGTTGATTTTTCAGATTTGATGATAAAAATGTTATGAGGTGGTGTTAAAATGAATTGTAGAGTTGAAAGATCAACTAAACCGTGTATAAAAAGAGTGCAAAATTTTTTAGAGATATGAAAGATGGTTGCTATGTTTTGGTTACTATTGAGATACGTGTATATTGGCCTTCACTGTTGTTCATGCAAATTCTAAGTGTTAATACAAACGAACAAAAATAAGTTTAGAAATAAGAAATAGGTGAAAGGTGATGTCTAGATATGAGAAAGAATGATTAAATGGATTATTAGAGAAGAAAATGAAAATGCAGAAAAATGAAAGAAGAAATGCAGAAAATGTGAAGATTATTCGTGAATGTGATTTGGTTTTTAGTGTTTATGTTTTAATCTGGAATTTGGATTTGTTTGTGGATGGTTTGAGTTGAATGGAAGTTGAAAATGGGGTTTGAGTTAAGT
Organism: Erythroxylum gracilipes; assembly: GCA_026413385.1. NCBI lineage: Eukaryota > Viridiplantae > Streptophyta > Magnoliopsida > Malpighiales > Erythroxylaceae > Erythroxylum > Erythroxylum gracilipes. The sequence goes on from JANZLC010000009.1 coordinate 16,928,631, forward strand.
TAAAGATATTGGTCTGAGTAGAGGAAAAGAAAGAAAGAAGAAGAAAATCGCAATATCTGAAGAGAAGAAGAATCACGATTTTGGAAGAGGAAGGGGAAAGTCACGATCATACAATCGCAATCATGTTTCTGCACGATCGCAACTTTCCTCTTTTGGCTGGAGACTCGCGATCGTGCTTTGATAGGTGAGTGGAAACTCTTGGAGAAAATTGAACATCCTTTAGTATTTTGGCTATATCTCGTTCTTCTGACCTCCAAATGACATGAGATTTAAACCACTGTACTCGAAACACATTTTTATACCTCTCCACCAAAAATCTTAGCCATCTAAACTCATTAGGGAGAGATTGAGAAAAAACGTGGGATTAGTCTCTTTTGGTGTGCACGGCCGTGCATTGAAGTCTCACGGCCGTGATTTATTTTTGTTTCTATGCATAGGCATGAGTTTTTGTTTCACACCCATGACTCTTGCACAGCCGTGAGTTTATGATGCACAGTTGTGACTTAATTTATTAGTGGTGTTATTGGATTTAAGTTGAAAATGTTGATTGTGTTGGAACATGATAACTAGGAAGATTTCATTGAGTAGGCTTTGGTATTTTAGCAATATCTTGTCCTATAGTCATCCAAATGAGTTTATTTTTTACTTTTAGTAAACTAGATACATAGGGATACAAATTATATGAAGAAGTAGAATTTTGATTCAGTCTATAAGACTTTCAAATTCTAGGAGGAAGTTGAGTATAATATACTGTTACAGAATGAGAATAGTCCAAAAATATTTGGAGTATAACTTTCAAAATACTGAACCAAATTGAATGATTTTGGTTTCTTTAGAAACTTAAGATAATGGGGAACATTTTTCTAGAAGAAAGTGTTGCTAAATTACTTTGTTTTCATTGCCTAATTGATCATGGAAAATAGACCCAAAGGTTTGAAAATTTGGAGAAATTTATAAGAAAAAAAGAGAGTTTGGATAATGTGTAATCTTGTAATGTTAGAATAACATTAATGAATGAAGTGTTGATATCAAAGTACCAAAGGTATGAGTTTGTTTGGGAATAAAGATATTCACATGATTGAGGTTGT
>JANZLC010000009.1:16950480-16960662 GCA_026413385.1 Erythroxylum gracilipes
TTAAATAATTAAAATGCACAAAGATAAAGAATGCCTTTTATTGAATAAAACAAATTTTATACAATTAAAAGTACAACTAAAATTAGCTGCAAGGGCATAAACCAACCAAAACATGGCTCATAAGTTAATAGGGGCTCTAGTAAGAAAGAAGTCTCGATTATTTAGTTTGGTTATAAGATCTTATGGTTCTCTCAGTCACAATAATGTAATGTAATGGCTCAGCCTCATATTCGCGAATTGTTGAACAAGTTTAAAGGGGTCAAGATTCCATTAGAAGGTAGTCAATTTGCAATATAATCGTAAACATTTAATCTATGTGAAGATGACTCTCTCTCTGTGGCTTTCAACTTTCTGCAATAAGTCTTGAAATGTTCCTATAGTTAAAAAGACATTGTTTTTGTTTTTAAACTCAAATGTTATACTAACCAATAAACCCAAAAGCAGTTCATTTTCTACAAAAGTATCTAATTGTTCTTAAATTACAAGCTCATCACCTTCAAGGAGCAGAGCATTAGTTCTCAACTGTTTTAGTAAGCCCTTAAGCAGAATGGAAAAACTGAAGATCATAAATGCCTCAATAACAAAATACAATGAAAGGGTATATTAACATTGTTAGAGATTATGATTTGATTAAGAGAATTTTCGAAGATTATGATTTTGATTTGATGGAAAGAATATTTAGGGATTGTTATTGTAACTTACTTATATGAATAAGATAATTTAGTATATAAAGAGAGTGGGAACTACCAATTTTTATAAGCTCTAATAATTCCTCTTCTCAACTTCTCTTAATTTCTCATTTATATCATGGTGCCAGAGCAAGTTCTCTAATCCTACCTCTAAGTTCCTCTATTCTCTCACAATTGGTAACCCACACCCAAAATTTTTCAAAAGAAATTAAGAATAACCTTAATAATCTAACCCCAAAAACACTTCAAGTAGCCACTAACAACCAAGTTAGAGGAAGAGGTGATGCTAGCAAATGCCTCATGTGCCCCATGCACTACTAGTAGCTGCTGGTCAATTAGAGCGTATAGTGCACACATCTTTCAGTGATGTTTTGTTGACCCTGTTGCCATAGATTGAGTCCCGCCAACTCTATGAGCATATTGGTGATGTGTTTTTCTACTTTTAATTGTTAAACATTAGGTTTGTGTGTTTAACCATAGTTGATGTATTTTTCTGCCTTTAATTGTTGGAAACTGAGTTTGATGTTTAACTATAATCGTTGGTTTCATTATAGTTGTATCTCAGTCCTTCTTTCATTGTTGCACAACTGCTTTTATTTGAAGTTCAATCTCTTTCACTATTGTTCTTCACCTAATTCTCGTTAACATCTTTCTTACTGTATCAGTTGCATCATGAGTGACTTCGAAAATGAAAGTGTTGAAGGATAGCCACCCATTATGGTTCAATAGAACAAAAATTGGAAATTGAATGGGACGATTTATATTGCTTAGGAGAAGAGAAGATGGTCATTATATATTTTAAAAGCCTAAGAAAGTATAAGCATCTCACAGATCTAGATCCTGATATTAAGTCACCTGAGTATAAAAAGTAAGAACAACATGACAATCAAATAATGATAAGCCTTTGGAATACCATGGAGTCAAATATTGTTGACATATGTCAACATGTAAACTCAGCAATAGAGTCATGAGAGTATTTGGGACTTTTATTTTCCAGTAACATTACTCGTATATATGATTTATTTGTAGAATTGTTCAAGTGTTAGTAGGGAGAGAAGAACCACACCAAATATTTTTTAGAAATTAAGAATCTATTTGTAGAACATTTAGCAACCCAATTGATAACAACAAATAAGGATCGACTTTTGAAGGAAAGAGAAAGTTATTCGTGATGAGATACTTAGCTAGTTTAAGACAAGAATATGAACCAATTCAAGCCCAGATATTCGGTGACACTAAACTTCCATTACTTGCTGAGATATATTCATGAATATCTAGATCCTTGTGGGGACCAACACAAGAAAGAGGTGATAAGTTTTGTCTAATTGTTTATAATAGTGGAAGAGATAATGGCGGCTGAAGTAATCATGATGGTCGTGGAGGAAAAGGCATAATGGATATGTTCGGGACTATTGTTGGGACTTACACCAAAAGTTGCATCCAAAACCCTCTCAATCTATTAATATTGTAGAGGCCTCTGGTGGTTTTACCTCAACAAATGGAAACAAGTTGGCTTCTAAAGAAGAATATACAGCTTTTCTCCAGTATCAAGTAGCCAAGTAAGCAACCATACTAATTACGTCTTTTTCTCACCTAGGTAATCACTTATATTATATATTCAGGAGCCACTGATAATATTACAGGTAACCTAAAATTTTTTGAACAAATACTCATATACTAAACTCACACTAACTTATTATCGCTAATGGTTCCACTACTAGTATAAATAGGGCTGACATTACATTTAACTCTCCTTCAATGACATTACCAGCAACATTATATATTCTCAAATTTTCCTTCAACTTAATGTTTGTTAGTAAAATAACTAAATCATTGAATCGTTCTATCTATTTTCTCTTTTATTTTGCTGTTATCCAAGATTTGAAGACAAAGAATATGATTGGAGGAGGACATAAATATGGAGGTCTCTATTATTTTGTCAATTATTCAACCGCCTACTCAGCTATTGCTTCACCCCTCCAAATCCATAGTCTCCTTGGTCACCCATCCATCCAAAAATTTTAAAAAAAAATTGATTCCTAATTTGAATTCAAATATGCATTCAGATTGCGAGTCTTATCAATTAGGAAAGGTCATCGTATTGCTTTTCCATCTAAAGTTAATAATAGAGTTAAAAGCCCTTTTGTGTTAGTTCATTATGATATTTGAGGTCCATCTTATACTATCTCAAAACTCAAATTTTGTTACTTTGTTATTTTTATTATGATTAATCTAGAATGACTTGGCTATATCTAATGAAAGAAAGTTTCGAATTGTTTTCTATTTTCTAATCCTTTTGCTCTTCCTCTTAAGTCAAGACTCAATTTGGTTGTCCTGTTTGTATCCTCAAAAGTGATAATGCCAGAGTATATTTTCTGAATCCTTTAAGTCTTACATAAAAAAAATTGTGGTATGATTCACAAATCTTCTTTCTCTCACACCACGACAAAAGGGTGTTATTGAAAGAAAAATTGGGTATGTCATGGAAGTTTCTCAAACCTTATTAATTGAGATGAAGGTTCCTAAAAAGTTTTACAGTGATGTTGTCCTCACTATTTGCTATCATATTAATAAAATGCTATCCACCACTCTCAAAGGTTAGATCCCTCGTATCGTTATGTTTCATAATACCCTTTTGTTCCCTCTTTTGCCTCGTATCTTTAGATGTGTATATTTTGTTCACTAACTAAAGCCAAGTGTTGACAAATTATCTCTACGAGCCATCAAGTGTATCTTCCTCAATTACTCGAGGTCACAAAAAGGCTATTATTATTGCAACCCCTCACTTAAAAGATTCTTTGTATGTGTAGACGCGACATTCGTTAAAAAACACTACATACTTTTCTGAGTGTCAAGATGCCAAAAGCTTTCATCATTATTTAATCTCACTTTTTGACAACTCCTCGGATAATTGACCTAAAAGTTCAAATAATTCACTTACAAATTATGATCGTCCTTATCTTTATCAATTGTCTCGATCAAATTTGTAAGTTTATTTCTAACGGCCTCGTCAAATGGAAGATGGCCATCTAATGAGCCCTCTCCTCGAGCACCTAATTTATCTCCAGTTCTAGAAAACAATGATTAGATTGGCCTATTGCCTTAAAGAAAGGTAAAAGATCTTTTACCAATCATCCACTTTCTGATTTTGTTTCTTGTAACCATATGTCCCCCTCCTTGTTGGGACCCCAATTTGTATTTCCCAACGCAAGTATGTTCTTGATATACTAGACGAAGTAGACTTGTTGGGATGTAAATTGGGGTCCAATGCATGCTAACATCAAACTTGATGTAGATCAGGGAGAACTCTTAAAAGATCTAGGAAATCATAAGAGACTGATTGGAAAATTAAATTATCTTATAGTTACTACACCAGACATTTTATTTAATACAAGTGGCAAGTCAATTTATGCAATCCGCTCGAATCAACCATTGGAATGCAACTATTCGAATCTTGAAAAACTTTAAGCACAACCCTGGGCAAAGTACTCGTATAAACGAACCATGGACATAAATCCTATAGTAATGCTGATTGGCCTAATTCTAGGATTGATCGAAGATCAACTATAGGATATTGCGTGATTGTTGGTGGCAATCTAATTTCATGAAAAAGCAAGAAGCAAACGTTAATTTCTTGTTCAAGTGCAGAATCAAAATACAGTCATAACATATACAACCCGAGCATTTGTCTAGGTAAAACATGTCGTAAGAACTTGGATTTCAACAAATTTAACCTATGGGGCTAATGTGTGATAATCGAACAGTCATTTACATTGCTTCTAATCCAGTTTTTCATGAAAGGACAAATCATATTGAGGTAAGTAAATTTTACTTTCATCATATGTAATCTTTTAACTTGCATTTACACTTATTGTTGAAACTGACATGAAACTACTTTGGTTTCATTCTTTGACTTTCACTATCCCTGTCTTTTTCCTTTTCCTTCTATACCACATGAAATTGAGAAAACGAAAAGAAACCAAGAATTTGACAGATTAATTAAAGACGGCCACTTGCTCGGTTCGCATTCCCATAGAAGGGTGTGACGCTTATTGACTAGCAAAGCGGGCATGAATCCTGTGTTGGACCAAAGTTCGACAAGAAGGGCATTCCTTCATCACTTGTTTTTCATGGAGCTCATTGCAATTTGTGCAAAGTACCTGATGTGCACATGGGAGGAAAACCACAGACTTCTCCTCAGATAAGCACATAACACACTCCCTCTCCCTTTTCAAACCTCCAGTTCCAAAGCCTTCAAAAGTTGTGACCTGTAAAGAGTCCTGGTGATCATCCATAGCCAGGTCAACAACCTTACTATCAGTTCTGCCATAGTTCCCATCGAATACCCACATAAGAGCAGCTCTTGTTGAAGCATTTGACTTCAGTTTCAATTCTGATATCTCACTCTCAAGATTCTTGATGTCTTCCATATGCTTCTTTAAATCATCTTCAGTTTTTTGTATGATTATATCCTCTTCTTTCTTTGCTACAGTTTCAAGTTGCAGCCGTTCCTTCCTTATAGATGCAGCTTGTGAAAGCAGCGTTTCTTTTTCTTTCCTTTCATGTTCGCATTTGACCTGCAAATCCTCAAACAAATGTACAAGTCAGAATAAATATAACTCAAATATGACATCAATAGTTAGTTTTGGGTATTTACGAAAACAATGCAACCCACTGGCCAGATTCGTCTTGCACTTGACAGACAAAAAAACTTCGAGGGCTTTGTGTTATCTTTATTTTATTGGAAGGAAAATTTTGAAAAAAATAAAGGCCTTGTAGTACTTGTCACCCATATGTTCTTTTAGAGAAAAGAAGTTTCATCTGGCTGAGGCCATCACAATTTATTGGTTGGCTATGGCATCCCATACTCGAAAAGTTTACCTCAGTTTGGTTCTGCCTATTTTTTTCCTTGTCTACTTCTTGCTGCAGCTGAGCCGCCTTCTGTTTCTGAGTCTTGAGCTCTTCCTGTAACAAGCCCTTCTGTCCCTCCCAAGATTGAATATTTTTAAGGACCTGCTGCTCCCTCTCCAATGCCTCCTGACAACTCACAGCTGACTCTACAGCTTTAGTTTTAGCAGTTTTCATATCATCTTCCAGTAGCACCTGTTCTTCCTCAAGCCGGCAACCAGTAGAAAATGCCTTTTCAACCTGAGCATTGGCATTCTTTAGGCAAAATTCTATCTCCGACAGCCTCTTCATGGTATTCTCTTCCAAGATTTTCTTCTCCTTTTTAATCTGTTCAGCTTCTCCCTTCTCCTTTCTTAATGCTTTGAGCTCAGGCATGTCCTTAAGAAGCCTAGCACAAGCCTCTGCGACCTTCTGATTGGCCCAGTCTGTGCAACTCTGAAGCTCATTCTGTAGATCCTGAACCTGAGGAACCAACTTCAGAATCAGTTCATCCTTCTCATCTTGTGGGACATACTTCTCCACAGACTTATCATAAGGAATTACAGCAAGGTAGTCAGCTATCTTAGGATAAACAGAGGGGTTTGCTTCAGGCATTGAAGAAATTTTCTTTTCTTCAGAAGCCAGAAACAGGGTGTCTGCTCTGGATGGTGCAGATACAGTACCCATTCTGGTTGAATTTAAGGAGTCATTTGTCGCAGAGAGAACAGATTGAACAGTGACGGGAACAGGATAGCATCTATCTGTTTTAGGGGTTTCTGTTTTAGCCTTATCCTTTAAAGAATGGTCTTTTGCATGCACATCAGGTAATTCAGATGAACCCTTCACCCCTTTATCCAGAAGAAAACCACCAATAGTAGCAAGGTGTCCAGCTCTGAAAGCCTGTTTACTATAATACTTTTGAAACCTCTCAAAGGACTTGATCCTCGGTACATTTTCTTTCTTATTATGAACCTTACAACCATGCTTTACTTTTCCTGCAGAGGCAGATGTTTGAGATTTGGGCTGGCCAGATTCCCAAGCAGGATCCAAGGATTTTTCTGATGCCAACCCTTTAAGAGCAGAAGGACTTTTAAGGATTGGAAAATTCCGTAAAGTGCTAAACTTGAATTTTTCAGGCATATTACATGGTGCACTTTCTATTGAGGAATTAGGAATATTTGGTCCCTTGGGGTTCTCACAGCTAGCTTCAGAACTTTGGGCTTCTGACATCAAGTGGGTAGTGTTATTAGGATAATTCTCACCTGGGACCTGGTCACGTTTAAATCCATTCATTAGACTGCCTTCCAAGATGCAGGCTTGTGATATGTTCATATCGCACATTATCAGCCACCACATTACCTCCCCAATAGACAATGATGGCTTAACCTCCCGAAGGATATTAACCATCTCAATCATCGTGTATTCCGCCATCTGCTGCAAATTCTCAAATACAATATCTCTTGAAATATCTACACACTTTTCTTTATTCAATATGGCCAGAGCATCATGTACAATGTTTGACACAAGGTCTTTACCCCCGCGGTAAAGGCCTAGCCTTGATATAGCCTTTTCAGCAACATCTGCAGCATATCCACACTCCACTATCTTATTGATTGCACTCTGGAAGATTAACCGTAGATTAGAAAACAATAGTCCTTCAAACTCTGTTGCAATAGGGTCAGTCCAATCATCGAGGTCAGACTCTTCTCCTGTCAGTTTAAGTAGAGACGGCCCTACTTCCACACTCTCAAGATCAGTCTGTAAATTTTGAGACTTCTCTTTTGATGACTCATATGAATGGTACTCATTCAAGGAAGATGATGAACCAACTGCATTTGGCATAGAATGATTAACTAATTTTCTCGTGATCTTACTCTCTTTGTCCTGCAGAAAAAGTGATGAGCTCGCCGACTTGCAGCTACTTTCCTCACTATCAGCCATTTTACCCTCTCTATGAAAGACGAGGAGATATACCCAGGAGTAGGACCACTGGCCTCTCTATCAATATACCCTATGAATGAAGAAAGTTAACAATGCAAAAGAAGCATTATAATCTAATCATTAAAAGGTTTGGTGCAAAAACGAATACACAAATGATGAAATGTAAACACGATTCTCATACGCTCCCTTGAAACTAAAGGCGAAATAAACCATGGCATTGTACGACGAAGGATCATGATGGCAGAAAAAAAATACTATAATTATGTGGTCCGAAAATAGGAAAAGCCATACCAGTAGAGCCAGCAACAGATAAATGATCTATCAATGCTTCATCCTGCATAAAAGCAACACCGAGATTGATCAAAAGACAGACCTAAACAAACCCACGCAGTGCAAAAGCCTAACAACATACACGTTACCTACACAGCCACATTGCACTCAACAATCAGAGAAACCGACATAAAACCATCTTCCAAAAGTCACTCAGAGCCATAAAAGCCACAGCTTTACACGAAAAACCACCCAAAATAAACAACAAAATTATGGCAAAAACATAAAGAGCAGTACGTGCAACCTCTAACCAAGAAAAACGACACAGAAACAGGAAAAGGTCATTCTTACTATATTATGAACAAAAGAACTGATAGAAAAAATAAGAGGGGCGTTTGTTTTTCACATGGGGAAGTTCCGAGCAATTCTTTGAGAGCTGGCTCTGTGCTTGGGTACTGTAGCGAGTGGCTAGGCAAGTGTGGGCGGGTTTATATAGGGTTTTAAGTTAACCATTAGTTTGTCCTAATCAGTGGTTTGTTTTATACTAGAGCTTAACCATGGTTATCACCTTCACGTTTAACATCTTCTTCAATTTAATTTTGTGGATTCACTAATAATGATCCTCTGTGTGTGGGAGCATGCAAATGCAACTCTCTTCTTCACCTCTGCCCTTAACTTTGTGTTATCGGGTCTGACCATCTCCAATTGGGTGATCACGAGAAATGGTTAAAAATTTTAACCGATTTTTTAATTCAATTATAAAAATCTTAAGTGTCTAATTTTTTAGTTTATTTTTAAACTATCATATTTGATTTAATTTAATAATTATTTTGGTTAAAAATAATCAATTTATTAATTAACTAATCAAGTTTTGTAAATTAATAAATTTAGATAAATCATAATTTTTATTTAACAATCTATTTTTTATTTAAACTTCAAATTCTTCGAAAAGTAAGGACAATCTTTTTTAATTATATTTTAAAACTTTTAATTTTAATTTTTAATCAATTTTATAATAAACTAATATTAATGGATCCTTTTAAACTATAAACTTCCTTTCTTACCGATTTAATTTCAACTTTAAGTATCCTACGAAATGACCTTACGTTGCAATATCTTCAAGCTTTAGCATGGTTAGAGTATTAGAATTTTTAAAAGGAATTAATGATCCTTATTGTTTTGTGTTTCCAAACAACCATTTTTCTCCTTTGGTTTAGTTTCGTTATTTATCAGTACTAAGGAGGCATGTGTATTTTATCAATGTCTTTTCAGGTAAGGCTAAGAAATCTATTATTAAGATTTTCACAAAAATTTAAATAAATTGTTTTATTTTAATATTTTTTATTTAAATTTTTAAGTTCATTCTTAATATTAAATGTTCGTTGAATAAAACTTGTGACAGTTTAAAATTTAACATTTCTGAACGCAATAACAACAAAAGCTTATTCACATGAAGAACAATTCTTCAAGAAAGTATTAAAATTTATGAATATTTAGTAATATTATAGATTAATGTGTTAACATAAAACGTTAGAGAAAATATTTGTACATTTTTCCTTGTCTTTTTTAAAAACAAAATTAGAATATGCAAACGTATTTTAGACCCATGATTTTTTCTGATTTTAATTGAATATTGTAATCCGAAGTAATTCAATTCAAAATAAGTACCATACTTGTGTCCGTTCCTATAAAAGCAAGTGTTGTAAAGAAATTAAAACGATAAAAGAGAAACTTACCGGATCTTAAAGTTGCTATGAATTAGTAGAAGGGACAAAATTTGTATTTATTTTTCCAAAAATAAATATTTGTACTTGATCTTTTAAGTCATTCCTACCATGAAACTTGTATTAACATAGTAGAAGAAAGTTTATTTTGGTCTTCAAATTTTTCTTCTAAATTTATCAAACTTTTATTTTAGGTGCATTTAAGTTCTTAAATTAATTTCTTTTGTTAAATTGTCTTCTACAAAGTCACGAATATCGTACTGACCCTAGTACCGGATTAGATTCTGATACAGTATTGTACCGATACCAGTTAATATTGGGTACCATTTTAGGTAATTTTTTAAATTTATAAAATAGTCCCTGAATTTTTTAAAAAATTACAAAATAATCCATTGTTATATTGTAAAGTTGTACATACTTTATAGGTTTACATCAACCCTGCCTCCAAAAATCATAATAATAAATAGTAATCACAATTAATATAAAATAACAATAATTTTAAGATATTTGACATATAAATAATAGCCCAAATTAATATGAATAAAGACAATTATCATCATAAAAATATAAAATTAAGAACAATAGAAAGTATTAAAAATATTACAATTTCATCATATAATAAATAATAATTACATCAAAACATCCAATAAAAAGAACAATAAATATCCTTA
>JANZLC010000009.1:16984596-16995298 GCA_026413385.1 Erythroxylum gracilipes
CTTTCCTCTCAATCACCGAAACCTCTCTTCTTCCTCTCTCTTGAATTTGTTATTTCACTTCCTTCTCTCCCATTTTCGTTTTTCCCACTCTTAAGGAAGAAAACAACACTTCTTTCTTCCCATTTTACCCTTAATGATTTATAAAAGTCCACCTTTCCCTTCTTATAATGCCTTATAGTTTTTAAACTTAAGTGACTTACCAAATTTGGCCTGACACTCTCCTACTACTTTAATAGTTCAATGCCCTTAACCTATGCCATATTATTTTACCCACATTAACATGCTAATTAATTCCAACATAAATTAATATAGCAAGACCCCAAAAATAATCTAATCATGCTTATTAAAAAAATTTCAGGGGCCAACATTAGGTAAATGAAAGTTTTGTTAACCTCCTTTAATATATTACCATGAGTAAAGAATTCTTAATTTAGTCACCATTTTTTTAATGAGTGGACAAACTTTCTTAAAGAAGAAACTATTCATCCCATCAGGGGCCCATGTCTCTTTTGGGATTAAGGGAAAAGACCACTTCTTCAACTTCCCTGGCAGTGAAAGGCATAGATAAGGAGTTAACCTCAAACTTTGTAATTTGCTCTTTGATAATAGATTAAAGAGTGCCGATAGAGGAAGAGAAATTAGCAGGAGAACCTTCAGTTTTGGAGAAGAAGTTGAAAGCTTCTTGTAGTAATCTCTCTGATCTTTAATTTTAACTCCTTCATCCTTCAACTATTATATTTTTTCTCTCTATTTTACAGAATGATTGCTTTTGATTACCTAGGGATATTTGCAAATTTCTCCTCTTCTTGTAGAGTATCATCTATTGGGGAATTATAAAGATTATATTAAGCTCTGTTTAGTCGTTCTCTAGACTCCACAACTACCTAATTAGTGTTTCTAATAGCCCTTTTACATAAGGACTTTAACTTTTCTTTAATTTTTGCATTTTTTTATATAAGAGAAAAGCTTGTGGCCATGAACATCAAATTTAATTCCATTAGTTATTGCTTCCTTGTAGCCTTCCATTTTAACTAGTGCATCATTGAACTTGAATGGATGGTTTATTTTTGAAGGAGGAGAGAAATTCTTAGATCACTATAGGAGTGTGATCAGAAGTCATGAGATTATGAAAAAATGTTTAGCTATAAGGAAAGGTAGATATATATAGATCATTAACAAGGGCCTAGTTAATTTTTGCCCTTAAAAACCACCTTCCTTTTTGATTGTTCCTCCAAGTGTAGAAGATACTTCCCATTTTCAAGTATGTTACCTATATGTTTCTAGTACATGTTTTGAAATCTTGATGAAGTTCTTGTTGCATAAATTTACTTTTACTTTTGTTGCATGGAGCATACTATTTAAATCTCTAATGACGATCCGAAGCAAATTAATAGTGGTTCCAAAATCTTGCAATTTGGTCCATAAATTGATTATCTAGAAAGCTAGATTATAAGCATAAACAAAAGTGATATGGAAATCAATTCTTTACAGTTTCATCTTCATTAAGAGATGGATAAATTATTCCTTTATGATTGAATAAGCCACTTTGATCCCATCAAGATCATACATAATAATTATCTAACCATTAAAATGCCTATTATGATTCGAAATTAACCGTCAATGCTTTTTTAAAAAACCTTAAATTCTTACAACTTGTTTTATTCAACTTAGTTTCTAAAAAGGCCTACTAGAAATGGATTAACTACTCCCAAAAGGTCTTGTAAAGCTAATCGTTTTTTAAGAAAATTAATCCTTCACATTCCAAGATAATATTATCATTAATAAACAACTTTTTTGGGATCTTTCCTTTTCTTATTGTATGTTCTCCTATCCACAAGTTTGAAATTGTTAGTCCCTACTGAAACCCAAGAGGGGGGAGGGGGTGAATTTTATAAAATTTAAGAATTCTTCTAAATAATGTACCCAATTAACAACAATCCATATAGATAAGAATGAGGAAATTGCTTATCATAAATTAATCAAACACTTTAACAATAATTTAAAGAGGATAAAGAAGAGAAAATGCAAGCTGATTTATAGTGATTTGACAAACAACTTTTGACTACGTCTATTGTCAAAACTTTTCTTAGAATTCCACTATCATTCTTCTTTTAAGGTGAAGAATAACCTTTGTATAATTTTTCTAGACAAATAAAAACCCTTTTAATATCTTCTTTTACGGTGAAGAGGAACCACCCACTTAAATCGCCCTTAAATATAATAAAATAATGCCCTAACCTAATATTACAACTTAAAAGCCTACTTTATCATTTGATAACTCCAAAGAGGCTCAATTACATAAATATGAGATAATGGTGCTCAAATGATTAAACAATTTAAAAATGTGTATAATACATTCAAATGATTTTTGATACTAAAACCAATAAGAAGACACCCACTTATTAAATGTATAGATTCACTAGTTGTTGAGAGACTGGTTGACTAGTAACATATTGGTCTACCAACACATTAACCAATGTTACAATAAAATCTCAGTCCATCAAAGTTAACAACTTTAACCTATATTAGTTAACTACTAACCCATATAGATCGACCAATCACCTCAAAGATATAATTTTAACAACTTTAAATGCTTAAAACCAATTTTTTTAATGCAATTATGATTTAAACATTTCCCAAAATATTCCCCTAAAGAGTGCTCAAAAGATCAAAAGGGCTTTTTATTAAAACTAAAAGATTTAATGCCCTTTGATGAATGTAAAAACTTATGCAATAAAGTGAAATGAAATGTCTATACATGGTGAGACTTTAAGAATATCAAATTAATAAAGTGTGATTACAATTAATAATACAAAATGTAAAATGACATTGATAAGCATTAATCTTCTTTTGTTCTTAGTTTGTTTTCATTTCGTTGGTTGCAAACTTCAATTTCTCTTTATAAATTTTATAAACTACTTTCTAGAGTTTATCACTTCATTTTGTTCTTATATTGCTTTTCATCAAAATAATAAGGGATAACCAATCCAAAAGTATGCAACTTTTTTAGATGTTTTCAATTTAGTGCTCAAACTTTTAAATTTTCAATTCAAAGCTTTAACAATTCAGTTCAAAATGTTAGTTTTTGATATGTTTCTAATAAATAGACATCCACGTGGCATTTAATAGATTTGCCACATTATCAAAAAATAACCTTTGAATTGAATTGTTAAGGTTTTAAAAGGCTAGTCACTCAATTGAAAATTTTAAAAGCTTGGGCACAAAATTGAAAAAAATCTTAAAAGGTTGTACACTTTTAAATATGTTATCCCAAATAATAAACTTATTAGTAGTAATTATTTTTTTATTTTTAAAACATTAGTTGGAACCTCCCTTGGTTCAATAGATTTCGTTACCTAAAATATTTCTAGGTTGTTCTTTGTTAGTCTTGCAGTTTTGATGCAGCAAGATCTTTACCCTTTAAACTTTTGGAAGGAGTTCCATGAGGAAGTGTTTAGACAATCTTAAGGGCCTTCTTCACTCTGTTCTAAAACTTTTGATTCATTTGCATTATTTTGAATACATGTTTCAACAGTAACATAATCACTAAGCTCCTTATCCCTATTATAAATATTATTTTCTAAAGGTCTTGGCTCTATTACATTAGTTGTAACTCCCTCAAATGTTTCTTTATAGTGCAGCTTCATGAGCTCAAGGAAGTTACTAGAATTGAATCTTTTACTTGTAGGTCGTGACATCTTCTTCTTTTTATGTTGGTCAAGTATCCACAAGCATGCTATAGAGATTGAATCCTTAAAAATTTACCCTTTTCATTCAACCTTATAAGTGGGATTTCATTGTAAAGAGTATGTGAAATGTCCACTAGTACATAGGCTCTTAGGTAACTAATTCTTTTCAAATGTAGTTACATCATCTAGGCATAAAGGTTTGCCTATATGGTTGGACAAATGGAATCCCCTCGGTTTTCCGGTAGTCCAAAGGGTATTATGGATGTTAATCTAAAGTGGCACTTATTTTTATTTAATATTTTATAGTTGGATACTTGACTGCCATTTTTGGACAAGAAGGGGTTCATTATTTAAGTGTCATAGACTTGCTTCAATGATGCCACGAGCTTGTTCCACTGATCCAAATTTAAAGAGAAAGATTGATAGTGTGTCTAGGTGTTTAACACCAAGAATGCAAGTCTTTTACTCAAGAAGAAATATTTTGATGCTCCCTCCTTAAGTATGTCTACTAGAGAATGGACAATTGCAACACCATTTGTAAGCTTAAGGGGATAACATTAACGTGTTTGCATTGGTGTTGCATCTTCAAGAACTTAGAGCCAATCTTTTTTGTGAAGACCTTGCCAAGTATAGAAGGAGGGGAAAGGCTTTATGATTAAGGGCAATTTGAATCAGTAGCTAATGTCATTGTTTTTGAGTTACTATTGTTAGATCTAGAGAGGGTAGAAAAGGAAGTGTTATGGGAGAGGGGAAAAGTGAATAGGTGGCAGAGGCTCAGAGTTCAACATATTACTAAAAATGAAAAAAAAAAAGATGACACGAAAGGGTACTAGAAAGCATAAAGAAGGGCATAAAAGAGAAAAGAAGGGATTGCAAAATTAAGAAAAGGAGAAAACTAAGGAAAGCCAGGAAGAAAAAGAGCTCCAGAAAATGCAAGGAAGAAACGAAAAGCTTTGAGAAGGAGGAGAAGAAGCAAATACAAAGTTAAGAAAAGGGTCTCAAGGGATGAAAAGAAGTAGAAAGAAAGGGTGGAGAAAAGAAGGACAAGACTTCAATATAGAGATAAAGTCAAAGGGAAAGAGACCAATGATTATTTTTTATTGTCTTTTTGAATATTTTATATTTAATTGTTATCAATTTATAGTTTTTAAATCATGTTTTATGTCATATTTAAAATTTTGGCTCAAATTATATTATTAAATTAATTTTAGATTTATTTAGCGAAGAAAAAGCCTTAAGAGAAAATTTACAAATCTGATTAAAGGACTTATTCAAACTTTCTCTTAAATTTTTTTATCTCTTGAAACCTTTTTAACTAAAACACTCTTACTGATTTATTATTTTTAGTTGATTAAACATTTAAGAGAGAGTGTTTGAGTCATGCTCCAAATCAAAGTAAAAATTTGAGTTTAGATCAAAGATATGGATGTTATACATTTTAAATTGAAAACACTACCAAAACCTATAATACTATACCAGAGTTGAACTTCATATTACTAAAGTTTTCCCATTAGAAAGTACTCACCAATAGTATAAAATCAAGTTAAAATAAAAATAGGACTAAATTGAAAAAATGACCAATATTTTCTCATCCCTAATGACTCTTAACTCAGTCTCGTATATTATCTTGTCATCCCTAAATCGTGATCTCCCTGATGATAAGATGTTATTTTAATATATTAATTATAATTATCTTTTTCGTTTTAGATATATTTTGATGCTTAAATATGAAAATTAATGTTTATTTTGTTTTAAAAGATGAAAAGTAGAGATTACATCAAATTGAAGTATTATTAGTGAAAATCACGAATTTTGGAAAAAAAAAGTTGACAGATTACTACAATAGGTAAAGTGAGATCACGCCATTTACTTAAAGACTTGGAATTTAATTAGAAAACTTCTTTCTATACCTAGTATGTAGGGATTTGGATTTGATTTTAGATAGGAACCTTTGCAAGATAGGACTAGACTAGGTTTAAAGTAGGAAAAACAATAGGAGAGACATCTTTCGCCTCTCCAACTTTCTCTTTTCGTTTCTTTATATATTCTTCTTAATCTTTCTTTTTTTTCCCCTATTTTTGGTGTTGAAACTTAAGCCATGTGTAGCTAAATTTGAACATTTTGATTCAAAGAGATTCAAAACTCTAGTTATAACCTTGTAAGGTTTTGTTATAAACTTTTATTCATGTTTTAACTCAAGTATTTCTTGTTTGTGTTTTTATATTTCATAAATAATTAATATTGATTAATCTAACAAATTGATTTGATATAGCTATCCATGAATTCAATTCCGTAATTGTCAAGAAGGATTGATACAAGTAGTAAATTGGTTATTTAAGAATTTACATACTTAACTAATGATAAATAAGAAAATCAAGTTGAATAGTTACAACTATCTCAATTATTTAATTTCGGGTCTAATCATTTTCACTAAGCTTACTGCTATCATTAAATTGATATGGAATATTATCATACCCAGTCAATTAATAATAAGTTTTGGTTTATATGCTGGGTTTAAATCAATTAATTTAGAAAATTTTGAAACTTATTATAACTACTCTAATATATTTAAGACTAACTGCTTAAATTATGAAGATTATTCTTTTTAAACTAATAATCAATGTTACAATTAGATGAGATCTTTCCCTTAAATCGAAGTTAAGTACTCTTAAATTTCTCCCTTTTATATTCAGTTGATTTATTTTGATTACTTGTTAATTTTAGTTAATTAATCAAAAACTTCTACTTTATTTTATTATTTAAAATTAATAAACTAATATTTAGTTCTAGTATATTAAGGTTTGATCTAGTTTCACTATTACTACAAAAAAATTAAAAAATTATAATTATTTTTTAGGAATTTGACACTTCATGACCTGACTGTCATTTATATTGCCATTATCATGTCTGCCGCCCCTCATCGTGAATTTTTGTTATCATTGATGATCGTCATTGTCGCTATCTCCCTTCCTCTCATTTGGTTTTAAATCCCACGTCTCCACCTCATTGTTAGTGTGATTGTTTGTCACCCTCGACTTCATTGTCATAATCTTTTGTTCTCCCCCTGCTCGTCATCGTCTATCATCATCTTATCTTCTCAGCCACTAGTCAACATCTTCTATGTCCTATATTCTGTCTCTCGTAACTTTTGGTATTATGAAATTAGGGATTAGGGTTTTGAAATATTGTGATATTGGGGATTGGTGTTATTTAATTTAGTTTTATTATTGTCATTTAGTTTTCAATCGATTTGAATCAATACTACGTCTCCACCTCGTCATTATCGTGACTGATTATCAGCCTCGCCCTTGGCCGTCGTCATCTTCTCTTCTCCGTCACCGGTCATCATCTTCTATGTCCTCAATTTTGTCTCTCGTAAGTTTTGGTATTATGTAATTAGGGATTAAGGATTTGAAATACTATAATATTGATGATTGGTGCAATTAGTATTATTTTATTTAGTTTTGTTACTGATAAATGTAGTTTAAATTTTCATTTAATTTGTAATTTTCTAATATACATGGACTTATAAATTTATAATTATTACATGTCTGGGAATTGAGTGGACTTATAAGTTCATTATATTGTATTGCATATTTAAACTATATTAAATAAATAATAGTTTGATGTATTTATAAAAATTATATGTATGTATACATCATATAAAAATACAAATAAATATTTAACATCAAATAACTAAATTTAAAAGAAATTCCAAAAGAGAAATGATTAATTTTTATTTATTTTTAAATATTTTAAATATAATTTTTATTAATTTATAGTTTCTAAATCATATTTTATAACATGCTTGAAATTTTGGCTCAAATGATATTATGTTAAATTAATTTTAGATTTATTTGAGAAGAAAAAGGTTTTAAAGCAATTTTATAGCTTTGATTAAAGGACTTATTTAGACCTTTTCTTAAAAAAATTTATCCTTCAAAACCTTTTTAACTAAATAATCTTTATTCATTTATTATTTTTGTTAATTACACACCTAAGAGAGTGTCGAAGTCATGCTCCATATCAAGTTAAAATATGAGTTTAGATCAAAGATAAGGATATTGTACATTTCCTATTGGAAAACAATACTAAAACCTATAATACCATACTAGAGTTGAATTTTAGACTATACTAAAGTTTACTAATCACTAAGTACTGATTGGTATTATATATATTAGATTAATACTAGACTAAAAATAAAAATTAAAAAAAATTATTAGGACTAAATTGAAAAAGGACATTGGTCTCACATATTGTTTTTAATCCCTAAAATATCATCTCCCTAGTTGTCATTTGATTTGCCACTGTCACGTCAGCCTCTTGTTTGTAGATTTTTGCCGTCATTAATGGTCGACATCGTTGGTATTTCCTTTCCCTCTTATTTGGTTTTCAATCTCATGTCTCCACCCGTCATCGACATGACCAATTGTTAATCTCACCCTTGTTTTCATCATCTTCTCTTCTCCACCATCGGTCATCATCTTCTATGTTATCCCTTCTGTCTCTCAAAAATTTTGGTATGATATAATTGGGGATTAGGATTTCAACATATTGTGATATTGAGTTTTGGTTTAATTATTATTATTTTATTTATTTTTATTGCTGAGTAGATATAAATAATTTTTCTATAAATATTGGACTATACAAAGGCTCCTCATTTAGCCCTTTTCTGTTGCAGTAGTAATGGATGGGTTCATCAAGAATATATAAAGGGATATGCCTTGATATATATTGTCTTAATAAATGAGAGAAAAGAGGATGTCGGTGTGAAGCTAGAATATTGGAGGCATACATTAGAGTCTAGGGTTTTTAAATTAAGCAGAACTAAAATTGAGTACTTAGAGTGTATCTTTTCGAGCTATAGGATGGATCCTAATGTGAAGATAAAGATCGATTCAAAAGTTATACCATGTAAAGAGTGCTTTAAATACCTAGGGTCTATCATTCAAAGCAATAGAGAGATTGACAAGAATATAGTCCACCATATCAGATCAGGATGGCTTAAACAAAGAAGTACATCCGGAGTTTTATATGACAAGAATATATTACTCAAGCTTAAAGGTAAATTATATTGTTTAGCAATTAGTTCTACTATGCTATATAGGCAGAATGTTGATCCATCAAACAATAAACTAATGGTAGCGGAGATGAGGATGCTTCGTTAGATGTGTAATATTGCTAGAAGAAATAAGGTCAATAATGTATTGTAAGAAACAAATTAAAGGTAGCTAGTATTAATAATATATTAAGAGAGAAAAGACTTAGGTGATCCAGAAATATTAAAATAAGACACTCAAATACTTCAGTAAGAAGATGTAAGAAAATATTACTTAGAGACTGTAAGAAGAAGAAAGAGATTCTTAAAAATAACTAGGGTGAAGTGATCAAGAATAATATGACCTTGCTAAAACTTACTGATGATATAACTTACAATAGAAAACTTTAATGTATTAGGATACAGATAAAGGATGTCATGTAGAAAGGTCTTTATCGTTCTTTTAAGTCCTATAAACTTTTTCCTTTGACTCATTCGTTTTATAAATAACATTAATATTTTGATTAAGTAATACTTTTCTTAACTATTACTTAGTCCATTTACTTTATTGTAATGGCTGATCTGATTTATTTTTGTATTTGTCTCTTTTTGTCCTAGTTTGTGTATTTATTTACATATTTTATCTTGTGCTGCTAATCTTTACCATGATTTATCCATATTGTATTACATAATTTTATATGTTTAGTTATAGGTATTTATTGATATTTTTATTATTATTAATTTGCACTATATGTGATTATATCGGAAACAACCTCTCTACTATGTACGAATAAGATTGCGTACTGTTGAACCTTCCCAGATTTTGTATTTCAGCAGGACTTTCACTGAATGTTGTTATTATTGTTATTATTGTACTATAATTAATAAGCTATCGCCTGTAAATTTCATGTAATTGGTAATTTTTATTATAAGTAGACTTATACATTTATAATTATTGCATGTTTGGGAATTGAGTGGAATTGAAGAATGTGTTTACTGAACCTACTTAATCTTTATCTAAATCCAACCTTAGGAGCTATTGCTCATTAATCATTGGTAGGTTCAATTGTTAAATTATGATGTTGCAATTGATTTAGCACTTGTTTGGTTCAGCTTTTGGAATCTTTAAAAGTACCTTTTTCACCGCAAAAGCTATTTTAAGGAAAAAATGAGTGTTTAGCTGAAAACTTTAAAAGCACTTTTGAAGTAGAAATAGCTTTTTTAAAAACCAAAATACAGCTTTTTTATAAGCTAAAATTTGGAGCCTTTCAGAAAAGCCTCAAATTCAGCTTCTTCGGGTAGATGAATTTCTGTCACATACGTATATAACAAATTTTACGTCTTTTAAGTTTTTGTGGTTTTTTTCTTTATTCACTCACACACGACTCATCTTCTCTCATATCGTATGTGATACCCCAAGGTTTGTTCCTCCTTCAGTTGTTGCTGGGAGTGTTGACGACGCAGACGAAGGTCTGCGTACGACGTCTGCGTTAACCAACGTAGACCTTCGTCTGCGTTAAACGCAGACGTCTATGACAGCACAACGTTCATTTTACTTTGTTCCATGTCTCTTGGTAACTCTTTCGAGTCAACTCAGTACGTAGGTTGGAAGTTTGAATGACAACAGTGCTACTGCTAGTTTTTGTTAGTTTGGTTGTTGTGAGATCGTGAGTCTGCTCGGTTGAGTTGTGTTATGATCAATGTTTCCTATAGGCATGGGACTACCATGTCAAGATCTGACAGGCTAGCTCAAGAACCTTAGGAGGATGACGGTGTTAGAAAACAAACAAAAGAATAGAGAGAACAAGAACACTCTAGCTTTGGAGGAGAGGAACTCACTTTGGTTTGCTTGATTGAAAATGGTTATAACATACATCTATTTATACTAGAGCTAGGAGTACTCTAGAACTAGGAATACTCTAGAACTCTACCATAAAGCTTGAATTTCTAAAAGACTCAAATTAAATCTAGAACA
>JANZLC010000009.1:17019275-17036619 GCA_026413385.1 Erythroxylum gracilipes
TATGTATGAGTGTATGGGATAAGTATTTTTGCTTTGTTTTGCAAGGACACATTGCTCACAATATAAAGAAATCTGATTTTTATTGATGAAAAGGTTTGGATATAAGATTTTCAATTATGGGAAATTGGGATGACCAAGGCATTGATGCCATAACATAACATCAGAATTTGACATAACTAAAAGGGAAATCCTATGTGGTGTTTTGGATTCAGTAGGAGTACTATTTCCTGAGAAGTAGTAAAGTCCATCTTTCTCCTTAGTACTGCCAATCATCTTCCCCGAACACCGGTCCTGAAATTCACAATGAGATGGAAAGAGCGTCACAATACAGTCTATGTCGTTGGTTAATTGACTGACAGATAGTAGATTATAAGTTAACTTGGGCATATAGAGAATAGTATTTAATGTTAGTTTTGGCAAACAAACTCCCCATTGACCAATAGCTGGTGACCCTTTTCCATCCGCTACCTAGACATTAATTTTCTAGTTACATGGCTCATAATTTTCAAAGACATTCAAAGACCCAGTCTTGTGGTCTGATGCACCTGTGTCCACAATCCAAATATTTTGACTTAGGTGCTTTGATAATAATGATTGACATAGGTTACCTTTATGCATTAGTGTTGCAGTAGAGGTTTGTTGGTCATGTGCGTCTTTCTTAGTTGTGATTTTTGTCTGATTCAAGAGTTGATGGAGTAGTTCAATCTGCTGGGGGGATAGGTTTAGCCTTGTGGA
Organism: Erythroxylum gracilipes; assembly: GCA_026413385.1. Classification (NCBI taxonomy): domain Eukaryota; kingdom Viridiplantae; phylum Streptophyta; class Magnoliopsida; order Malpighiales; family Erythroxylaceae; genus Erythroxylum; species Erythroxylum gracilipes. The sequence goes on from JANZLC010000009.1 coordinate 17,020,011, forward strand.
TTTGCTGATATCAGATTCTGCTGCATGTGTTGCCCCACGTTTTTGTTGAACTCTTTGGCTTTTAGATTTCCAATCTGGTGGTTTCCCATATGATTTCCAGCAGGTCTCACGGGTGTGGTAAGGCTTATCACAGTGGTCACACCACTACTTGTTCTTGGTTTCTTACTCTTGGGTTAGGTAAGTAGACTCCTTTCGAGAGTTTGCCACTAAAGCTGAGCCTTGAGAGGTTTGTTCAGAAGTGTGTGAGGTAAGCATGACCTTTTTCCTACTCTCTTCTCTACGAACCTCAGCAAACGTTTCTCGGATTGATGGCAATGGTTTTAAACCGAGTAACCTTCCTCGTACTTCATCAAGTCCAACATTAAGTCCCTGCAAGAAATCAAAAACTCTCTCCTTCTCCAATAATTTTTCATACTTCTCGGCATCAACACAACACTCCCAATTTACTGCATAAAATAGATCCATCTCCTGCCAAAATTCAGTGAGTAAGTTATAATACTCGGTAACCGACATATTACCTTGTTGAGTGTGACAATAGAATTCTCAGCTGGGAAGCTGAGAATTATAAGCCAAGCATGACATATGGGAAGCTGAGAATTATAAGCCAAGCATGACAATAGAATTCTCAGCTTCCCAAGCACCGTAAGTAACTGTTGTTTTGTGTGGTTAAGGAATTGCCCCTGTTAGCCATCCAACCTGGCCTCTTCCTTTGATTACTAGCATGACTGATTGGGACCATTCTAGATATCCAGCCTTGCCTCTTCCTTTGATTACGAGCATGACTGATTGGGAAAATTCTTAGAAATTCATTTCATTTAATCTATGTTGCGTGATTTGCAACGAAAGATTATCAATAGAAGAAGATAGAGTTTGGGCTGACGGTATTACATAACTAGGTGTTTGGGATGAGGTTTGGGACTCATCAAAGGAACTGAAGGTTGGTTGAACTCCAGCCATGATGTGGCTAGAAAAATTAGGCTACCAGAATCGGTAGCTCTAATACCATGAAACAAGAGGGTATAGAAAATATAAGAAGAAAACCCACTTTATTTCTCTGATTGTATGTAATTTATACATGAGTATAATCTATTCTAATACTACTAAACTACTGGATTTTTCGCATATACTAACTTATCCTATCTATAGTATATCTTATCTTATCTACTAAAAGATAAACTTATCTCCTAGAAGATAATCTCCTAAGCTAACTAAACTTATCTACGATAATTATCCAACAGTTACTATAAAATTAATCATGAATCGTGAATTAGGAGCATCTTTATTCTAAATTTGATAAAAGATACATCAAATGAAATTTGAAATTTCATGTAACAATGAAGAGCATTCTTCCCCATGAAGGTTGAAATCCAGCTAATTGACTTAATAATTGCAGTATCCTATTCCGGTTTAAGAACTGCATAATTTTCATGCTATGTTGTAGATCTCAGAATATAAGCAAATAAGAAATATATTATTTGCACGTATGATTGTCCAGAAACAAATATAAATATTACTGAGAGCAATACCCAACCAACAGTTCTTGCAATACTGGAAATTCAAAGCTGCAGTTCTCCAGCAGTCATGACAATTTACGCTAGTCCCACTTGGGATTTGTTGATTTGCAGCAAACATACTATTCCAAATAGAGAAGTACTCCAATATGAGAATTGAAGCAAACAAGAAGACAAACATTGGCCAAAATTTTCGTATTATGTGCCGACTTAAAAGAACACAAGCAGCCAGCAAGGCAATATATAGCATTGAGACGGCATTCAACAAAGCAAAACTGGCAAGGAGCAAAGCAACCATGTTAATCTCAAGGCCATAGAGATTGAACATATTCTCAATCCAGAACTTCAGATAAATAATGAAGAGAGTCTTTTGCATCTCAAATCTTTCCTGTCTCAACGCAAGAATTCTTCTTTTGTTCCAATTGTGATTCTCTTTGGTGCTTCCCCAGAAATTTCCAAATAAAAATTTTCTAGTGCTACCACCTTCTGAGCTTACGGCTTTATTGGAATTGTGATTTTGTGCTTGAGTGGGGCTAGCAGTGAAAGATAACCCTGAGTTGCTTGTCACTTCCTCTCTTTTATCAGATTGACTACTACAATCTGATGGTGGCCTATTTTCATTGTTTGTTGTGCAGCCATTTATGCAAATATCTTCCTCCGAGACAAACAAAGGACAAGGTTCTTCCCATTTACCCTTATCTATAGCAATATTTGGCATCTTCTCTAACCAGTGGAAAACATTATACTGAAGGGTGCAAGCAGCAATTACAAGTACCTTTCCCCTCAATCCTGACTCCAGGCCCCAAAAACCTGGATCATATGCATGTAATCCCAAGAAAAGAGACAAATCATAGTGTTGTTGTCCAGGAAACATGCCAGTCTGTTTACCCCACATCTGAAAAAGATACTCAGCTGTCACTAAGAATCCCGTGTACAACAGAAAGGACTTTGATGGTACTCGAGAAGCTTTGGGAAAAGTTGAACAAATGACAAGACCAAGTAGATAGACAAAACCAAAAGCGCTAATGGGAGATAAAGAAGCATAGAATAGCGCAATAAATAAGATCTTCTGGCTATGCCAGATCAGGAATCGTCTTACAAATCCAAATACTCCTAAATCCAACGGATCAGGGTCTTTTGATCTGCTGTACTTGCTTTGTCTCCTCTCATAACTATAAAGTTGCATCACTACCAAGATTGCCAGAGATTCCCATACATTTCCAAACAATAAAGCCTTTGAATCATAGCCAACATAAAATTTTAAGTCTATAAATCTGGAAAGCCATGTCTCAAAGCTTGGGAAACTGCTCAAACTATAGAGGAAGACAAACACCACAATTGCATATGCCTTTAAAGGAAACCATAAGCGCCTTTTAGTTCTCTCCACTAGTTGTCTTCCAATAATCCAAACAAGGAGAAGAAATATGTATCCAAATGATATGTAATTAGGTGTAACCAAGTACACTGTGACAAGAATAGTGAGGAATGCAATGTAAGTTCCACAAGAGCGATAGATGGATAAAAACTTCTGCCCGATTGCACCAAGGAATGATGCTATCCTACTCTCTGCAATGACAAAAGTCAAAAAATGTGATCAATGACTGGCATCCAGTGCAGATTTAATATTATGAAGAGAACTTATCATAAAGTTATACATAACTCTAATGTATTGATAAATACAAAGAAGTGTGATGACATGACATCTCAAATTAACATCTTGGGTAGATCCATTATTGTAGAAACCACGAGATAGACCCCAGATGCATAATTGTACAAGAACAAGCTACCTTTGGCCTTTTTCTACCAGATTTTAGCTTCTTATCTTTGGGGGAGGGTGGTTGGTAGAGTGGAGGGTGATGGTGAAAGGCTAAGCCGTTTCCAGAGAAGTTCATTGTTCTATTTAATGGTTGGTCGAAAAGTAAAACCGTATGAACCAATTCCAATATCTAAACATGGTAACCAATTGCCAAGTCACTTAGAATGTCTGGAGTTATTCATGAAGTCATACCATAAGAAGGATTATCAAGGTCATTTCTTGCAGATGTGGAGGCATATACTGACAAGAGGACTGATTTGTTCAGACCAGCTTTCAAGATGCCAAATCCAACAGGTGGGCTAGGTGTGTGCTGCACAATTGCTGAGAACGAAAATAAGAGCTCAAACCCATGGTTATGAATGGCACAAAAACAAGCAAGCAGAGCTATTTCCAAAAAATCCCAGGAACTATCTTGCTTCAGAAGACCTGCAACAGTTCACACAATATGGTTTAGTTACATTATTGGGTTTAGAGCATAAAAAAGAATATATCATAACCTCAAAACCAATTAAAAAGTTCATACTGAGAAGTCAAACAATTGAACACCAACACCTACCTAACTGCAGCAAAACTTCCATACTGAAAGAACCATTTTCCTCAAACACATTGGAGATGAAGTCAATCTCAAGTATGTACAAAAGTGCAAAGTGAACTTCACACAGAAGAATCAGGAATTGCCGTATCTTTCTGCTGATACTGTGGCTCAATAGATACATCAAGAAAAAAATCACTGGAGCACAGGTCAAAGTACACAATTGATTAGTAAACTGGAATTATCTCATGCTTACCTAACTGATAACAGGCATCACTAGTGATGACTACCACATATTATGCAAATTAGTGAGTTTGAGTGAATTGCATGGAACATACGATATACAGCATGAATGAGACCAGGTTTCATGGCGATGAGGAATATCAATGTCAACACTATAGCTCGAGAGCATTTCCGCAATCCCCACGCAATTGTTGCAACTATCAATACCTTGGTATCTTCCTCCACAGAAACTACAGAAAACAAAGAGCAATTAAATAGATCAAGGGTAGCATGCATCTCTGAGTCTGCAAATTACATATCCCTCATAACTGGCTGAATATACAGTCAGAAGGATGAGAAATATGCTGGAAAAATCATGATGACCCACAACAAAAAAAAACCACAGGTTAGTGTTTCAATCAATTAGTTCATTACCTTCTGTAATAGAATTGTTCAAAGACTGATCTCCCTCATTAGACAAGTAAAGAAGAACAGAGTTATTGACGAGATTACCCAAGGCAACCAATATGCCAAGACAAAATTGTGCAAGTAGAAATAATCCAGGAGTGGGATAATGCCAAAATCCAATCATATCCCATATTTTCATATCCTGCATGCACAGCCAAGGTTATTGAACTGTGAGATCCATGTTTTTATCGCAAATTGGAGGTTATAGTTGAAAGTGCGAATACCTTGCCTATTTTCCAATTCAAGAATGGAAAAGCTACATTGAAGATATATGTGCTAACAGCCCAAAAGAGAATGAAGATGAGAAGCAGTCCATTCAACCGATGTAAACGGAAAACAGAAGGGAAGGCATAGACAATGTAGCCAACATATGCGAGTAGTCCAAATGCACATATACTGGCAAAGTGAAAGCTCCAGTAGGACAGAGCAAAAAGGGAAACCTGTCAAATCCAGCACTGAAAGTCAAAAATCAAATGATGTGTTCAAGTAGAAATTGGTACTAAACTCATTGCTTTTGTATCTTGCATTTAGTAATTGAAAAGTGGAGGCCAAAACAATGATAGTCAATTAAGTATTTGTTTATGCATTATGCAGTATTTGCCTCATTCAAGAAGATTTTGCTTTAAGATTACCAACTCAAATCTCAATCAGTACATACCAACCAGAAAAGGACACAGAAGTTGACAATGTAATTGATTTTCGATTTACAGAGATAACACTACAAGATAATGCTCAAGTAATTGTCCAACCAGAAAAGGACACAGAAGTTGACAATGTATTGATTTTCGATTTACGGAGATAACACTACAAGATAATGCTCAAGTAATTTTCCAAATGGTCTCAGACAATCACTGCTCAAGTGCCTTTAATGTTAAACAAACAATTGTATCTCGTAAAATAATTAGAATGGATATCAGCTACAAAAAGATTGATAATTTGTTAAAGGAAAACCATTTTAGTCCAAGTCAGTAACATATTAGTACAGCTCATGCCATTTATTAGGAATTTACCCTGTATCCCCCAAAGCAACAGATCACAGATGCCAAGAAACCAGTCTAATCCAGAGAGCAGATAACAGTATCTGGATAGTGAATATATACCGGGAAACCATACGTGAAAAAGTTAATGCTGAAGGTCCGAAAAACTGCTCCCCTCAACAAGACATTCGTATGCCTGACCCCAGATCTGCATTTTAAAGCAGGTTTGTTAACCTTGCAAGCAACAAGCAAATTAAAGTTTTCATCTAGGCAGATATTTCGTGATCTATGCTCTGACTGGATTCAAAATTGCAAGGCAATAGAAATAGTGTTTCCACTAACCACATTCAAACCATATGCACAAGAAAAATGCACGGAAAAGGTTACTGATGTAATAAAAAAGTGTAAGTTTGAAACCTTGCTGCAACTTTCATTAGTATAGGTTTTCCAAACACTTATCAGTCAACTATTAATCGCAATAGATATATAGATATATATGATCTATGATGCCCTGCCATTTGAATCAATACAAGAACAACCAAATGAGAAAGTACCCCAAAATTATGACAGTAACAGACTACCACAATAACAACAACAACAACAACTCAACAGGAATCCCGCTAAGACACGAGATCTAGGGAGATATAACAGCAACAAACTGGAAGGCAATAATCAAGCAGTGTTGTCATCTTTTGGTGATGATAGCGCCATAATAATAACATAAAAGAATTGAAAAAAAAAAGTGGGAACAGGATGATAAGATGTTAGGGAGTATTGGCCAAGCTTTACCTCAGTTGACGAATGAAAAATGAATGCCTCAAGGGTAAAAGTTGCTCTGTCAAAGTATTTTCTCTTATAGACATAATGAAGTCCATTTCCTCCAAGTCACGGTTAATAAAAGATAGCTGAATCAAGAGGTAGCAGGTTAGATAGGATGTAATGTAAACAGCCCAGGAAAAAAGCAATAAAATGAGAAGGACATGATGATAGAAGGGATGATAGTAATGTTTTACATCAACAATTGAATTACTTAATCAAGACATAATAAGTTAAAGTTATTGAAGGATGCATCGTTGATTGATAGACAACAATTTGGTCCACCAACTTGCATCACTTCAAAGATAATAGAACAATCATCCACATTCCTAGCAACTAGGAAGTAGCAAAGCAAAAATTTCCATATCTCATTAAAAAAAAAAAAAAATCAGAGGGAACCTCATCAATTATATGAAAGCTCTTATTTCATGTGGCACCTATACATCTTTAGAAGAGCACAAGCCACTTTCTGGGCTCATGCTAGTTGAAAATCTCCTTCACTTAGAAGCACAGAAGAACAGAAGACATATACTACCAATCGTTGCCATAACCTTTCTGCAAACCTACCACTGTTACCACATACAGATTGAATTTGAAACTTCCATGGTAGAGTAGCCTAAACAGGCATTTCTCACGGTGGAAGCCAATCTAATTCTCCATTATCATGCATAGAACAATTGTGAAACTGAACTCCTACCCAAATAATCATAAGCTCTGTGCTTCCAATGAACTAATTGCCTCTATGAGCTGCTCCTTTTTTCATTCAAGAACTCAAATTGGTCATTTATCCCTCCACACTTGGTACTTATGATACTGAGTACATTTTTCTTCCAGTTAAATCACAATCATGTCTCAAAATCAAAAGCCTCCCTGATCCAAACGTATAATCATTTACCATGTGAACGATTACTAGTAGAAGCAACTTACTTTAATTGAATTCTATAAGCATCATATTTAGTTTGGAAGACATCAGTGCTAGACCATTGTTGCACCGATTTTGACTTTAGGAGAGAATATCTCAACAAATTAAACATAAACAGATTTTTAATTGCATGAATAATACATACCATGATATAGAAAAGTACAAGAAAAAGACTAGAACAAATGTTGGGCCATTCTGATTTTGCACATATTTTGAACAGACCAATAAAATCTGCCACCCAGTTAATTACGCTGGGAAACTCCACAGGAAGCTGATAGACATAAAGTAGTATGATGTTTAGGCTAGCATACAGCTGAAGGGGCCTCCACCACCTACAAGATCATAAAGAAAAAAATGTAAGCCATTAGAAAACTATAATAGCAAGTATTTGAAATATAGATCACCTGTACTTCTTGCTAATATATTACACAAAGAAAGAAAGTAACTACTGATTTATCTTTAGCCACTAAGAGATCACCTGAAAAGGCCTAGAAAATTGCTGGTCAGAGACCAGTCCACAAGACCAACACAGCTGCAAATGAAAAAAGGTAGAGAGAGCCAAGATGGATGGCTAATACCCACACCTAGTTGAATGGCCGGTAACAGCAAACAGGAAGTAACACTGAGATGGGAACCTTACAAATAGAGAAAAGAGAAAAAAATCTCAGTCAGTACCTATGTACTGTCCAGTATTCTTGTCAATAAACTCCAATTCAGACAATAAAAAGGGTAGTTCAGAAACTTGCATGATCAGAAGCAAATCGAAAAAAGAAATAACCTTGAAACCAAGGTTCATTTATGAATTTAACCCAAAAAAAAGATGCCATAAAGTTTACTGAAGAACACCATAAAACATATATTCGTATTGGAATTTTTATCTATTACATGTCCACAAAGATGGACACCCAAAATTGAATAAATAGAAAGCAAGGGAGATTAACAAGAGAATAAGATGAAGCTTCAGCAGACTATGTACAAACCTAAACGTTCAAGCACAACTAGAAAGCGACCACATCCAGAGTTTTCCCATGTAATGATACCAAATCTGCTGCCATATATATCAACCAAACCAACAACCAATGCTAATAGTTGGGTAAGCAAGAAATAAATTACTGAGGGTGACTTCCAAGAGTGGACGCTGCAGAATTGCACCAAGAAATTGTCAATTTATGCAGATTGATTGTGAAGTGAAAAAATAGGATAAAACTGAAAAATAAATATTACATCATAAAACCAACTAACTGTGCCCATGCTGCATTTGCTCCACTCCAATTGTTTCCTTGAATTGCCCAAATAACAAGATATAACACTTGGGAAAGAATCACACCAAGTGAAAAGAAAATCACAGGCCAAAGAATGAGATATCGCCTTCGGAATCGGAATCCTGTTAAAAAACAATGGTGTATTAGCGTAATTTTGCAAAAACCATGAACAAAAAAGTTAGCTGAATAAAAAGAAGCATATGTGTGGGAATAAAATTTTCCACATTTTGCATTGTCCTCCCCTTCTTGTTGCAGAAAATACATTTTCAAGAGCAATAAAAACATAAATTTTCTTGAATGTCAGCAGAATTGATATAGTCATGAAACTACAAGAGTAGCTTACCTATGTCCGGAGCAGTATATTGAATGAGAAGGAAAGCTATTAAATCAACCAAGGAGATCAAACTCCAATTCATCAAAGCAGCTGCAGGAAAGAAGGAAATAAGCAAAATAGATTACTAATTCAGCAATTATTCTAAATTATACTTTTGATTGGTTTCAAACACATTCTTCTATTCAACTAAAATCATTGATATCGTCGATTCCAGAACACATCAACCATGTTCTGTCCCAAATAAAACTTCATCTACCATGAACTTGACTGTAGTATGAACAAGTAAGAAAGCTTACGCGAGCCAAGAAGGATGATAAACAAGAAAAACCTTCACAAGATTAGGAAAAGACTAAAAGAAAAAAGAAGCAAAATTTTATACCAAATTCAGAGCATCAGGACCAGAGCATCAAATTAAATCCAATAAAGTTAAAAAGACGACGTATTTCAAAAAATTTCAATAGTTAATACGCAAAAGCAACAAACTTCAAACTCAGAAGTCCAATAGCTAAACTAGAAGCTTTGCAATAATCACCTGCCCTTCCAATGGCCAAAAAAATAAGTGGGTACCTGTCAAGAGCAGCAGTGGCAGCACAAATCCAAGAAGGATGTTAGCCATCAGATTAACTCCCACCCGCTAACAGAAGAATCGATTCCGTCTCATTACTTTCTATAGAAAATTCTCCTCCCCACCAATCCTGTCAATGGGTTTCCTATGAGAATCGAAAGAAACCCATTTCCCCGAAAATCAATTCTCTCGGGAGGAAGAAAACTACGTAACACACCCAACTATACCGGTGTTTCAGTCCGTTTCTTTTTTTCTGTAAACAACCTAAGGATCTTTAATTACCCGTATACGTCGAAGCAAATTTATCCACTAATGGCTTGAGAGAATTTTAACTACTTGACTTGCAAGTCGAGACTTTTCATTAATTAATGATCTTATTGTTCATATTCTTAAGAACTCCCTTCTAATTTTAGGCATTTAAACTAAATCTATATATGTACATGTATTCTTAGACTTATGACTAAAATGTCGTTTCAATGTCGAAGCTTGCTTAGACTCAAACGGCGTCGTTGAGTAGCGATCGAAGTTGTCCGTGGGTAGGTACCTTATCTCCTTTGAGTTGTCCAAATTTTCTTTTCGTATCTCTTTTGGACAACATGAGTTCCCTGGTTTCGCTCTCGTCTGCTGGTCTCTGCAAATGCCAGCTACTGAAGTTCCAACAACTAGCCGCATCAACCGTGAAAACTTGTCCCTGGTATCGGAACAAGGCCTTGAAGTTGAGACTACGAGCCAATACAAATGAAATGGATACACAGACAGTGGAAGAATCTAAAGAAAAGCTCAAACTAGAAGAAGAACCGACCGAAACGAGCAACATCAGTTCCAATCCTTCAGCTTCTCCTAAACTTGAAAAGGACCTCAAAAAGGTTCCTTTTTTATGTCTTTGTTGATTGCCATCAATACTTTATATGATCTCGTAAATGCGCACTTCAAATTGCAGCTGGGTTTTAGTTTTCATGCGTTTTTCTTGCATTTTTCAAGACGGAATTTTTCTGGAAAGGTTTAGTTTCTTATAGGGTTTATTCGAGCTTGTGGAAGAAACATGAATGTTAAACTGATGTCCAAGACAGTGTAGTGGTCATGGTTGTCAAAAGCTGCACAAATTTTGTGACTGATCTTTTTAAAAATCTTGGTTTGTGGCTGATTATATTGTTTTTATTTTCTTGAAAAAAAAAAAGGTTGTTCAAAAGACAGCGGCGACCTTCGCACCAAGGGCTTCTACGGCTACAAAAAATCCTGCGGTACCTGGAACTGTCTTGTACACTGTTTTTGAGATTCAAGGATATGTGTCTATGTTGTTAGGTGGAGCGCTTTCATACAATCTCATTTTCCCATCAAGTGAACCAGACATATGGAGATTGATGGGAATGTGGTCTATTTGGATGTTCAGTAAGTCACGTTTCCCCTCCTCATCACCTTTAGATTACACTTCAAAAAGTCTGGATTGTGTGGGAGATTGATCGACATTCGCATAGCGATACAGTGATCAGATCTATGTTTATACTATTTTCAGCAATTCCTTCCCTGCGTGCCCGTGATTGCTCCAAGAACGAGAAAGAAGCTCTTAACTACTTATTTTTGCTGATCCCGTTACTTAATGTGATAATACCCTTCTTCATAAAGTCCTTCTCAGTTGTGTGGTCTGCTGATACTGTAGCCTTCTTTGGAATGTATGCGTGGAAGGTATGCTTCATTGTTCCAAAAACATCGAATCTTTTGATGTTTATTTTGGTATTTGCATTGTGACGTCTACTTCTACAGCTGGGTTGGCCACAGAGATCTGAATAAGAACTGAAAAGCTTGTGCCTTTTCCTTGATTGAACAAAGAGGATCAGTGTCAAGTTTTTCTCCAACACTCATTGACCATATTTTCAGCTCATAAGCGACAATTTCTTGAAGCTCAGCTGCAACACCTTACCTGTGGAAGAACCAGCTTTGATGGTTAACAAGTAGCAACGGCGACCTCTTCTTGGTAATACCGTGATACCTGTTCGCCCTAAAATTTGATTTGCCAGGAAAGATACATGTATAGAATGTGAAGAAATATCAAGAAGACTGACAATTTGGTGAACAAACACAAATGTTAACAGATAAATCCACTATGTGAACATACCATAACTAGTTCGCTTTCGCTGTGGAGGAATCTTTGTACACCGACGGCTTACATCTCTTACTTTCTGTTGACTTTTATTCCTCATTTGTTTTAGATTCTTTACTTGGCGAGAACATAAGTACATAACACACTGACACAGTGAGGATCTGATGTTGTCCTTATAGCAGAAGTCAACATAACATGGTTTTTAAACCAAATTATTTTAGCATAAAGTTTTCACTTAGCTGCATCAATGTTTCTGATCACTTAAGTTAAGATCAGGCAATTTTTCCACAGACTAATCATCTCGAGATATCTAAGCAAATAGAGATTGTACCTCAAGGTACCTTTTCTTCGGGATCAGCTAAGCATATTTCACGATAAGGAAAATGACAGGATACGAGTGTAAATGGCCAAAACATGTTATCTTATTCAACTTCATGCTATCATAAGAATCATCGCCTATACCACCTTTAATTTCATGATCTATGGAACATCCATCTTTATATTGAAGATCAACTTCCTTAAACAAGTCTCCGCCTTTTGTGTGGACAATTAATAACGACAAACAGGACAAGATTATGTTTCGCCGACCAGACATTAAACCAAGAGATTTCACCATATTTTTGTCCCTGATTCCTAATAAGGATAAGAACATAATCAACTCCTCGATTGACTGAATCTGTTTGCTATTCTTTAGGATGTAATCTATCTGTTACGATTCTGATACACTCAGTCATTTACTTCACTTGTATCTATTTAAACACATATTCAATCTTGTAAATAGACAGAAATATACATTTATCACAATCCTTTTAATTCCTTCATCTCCTCTAAACAGATCGCCCATTTCTTGTTACTTTCATTGTCGATTTCCACACATTCTAACTTCAGTTCCTCCCTCTTAGTTCGTACCTTCCGAGAATGTATTCTTTTCCAGTGGCAGACATGCCTCCATTCCATAGCAGCTGTCACTTAGATCTTCCTCACGCTATATAGACATGTTTAAGGGGTCTTTCTCCTCGAAGATATATTGGTTTATGCCCTTACGAATATTCTGATATCTATATAATAAAGTCATTGCAAATGAATTTACGAGTAGATTATAATAATGAGATTTATTGTATTTATGTATTAGTGCTTTTAATCATTGTTCTACTGAGATATGACATTAATAGAGCATAAAAACCTTCTGAAACCTTCTGAAAGACCATGGGAGTGTTTACCCCTAAGATAACTTCCCACTGCATGTCTTTTGGAAGGTTTTGTATTTGAAAATATCCTCTAGTAAATATCCTCATAACTAAACTCTATATGAGTATGAATTTATATAAGGAGCAAAATACAATGTGAGATATTGTATGTGTAATATTATGTCTAGTATAATAACTAGCCTAAGTAATTTCAATTAAATCAATTAACGATATTTCATATTATATATGAAATGCTAAGAATTTGAAAATGTCAAAATTAATGATTTTGGAATTTTATGCTTAGTTGAAACATATATTATCAACTAAATTATGAACTAGAGAGAATAGTAAAAAGTTGAGATATCCAAAAGTTGAATATAATCTTATATATCTATCAAACAAATTATTTGTTTCAATATATAATGATTCTTAAGATAAGCAATGGAAGTGAGATGAAATTTGAAATTTCCAAATTTCATACCAATACATTGAACTAGTGTCTTTGTTGTTATATTTAATATATCGTAGAAAGGATATAAGATATTGAAATAGTTAATTTCACGATGAATTCAAAGAGTTGTTTTGGAGATGATTTTAAATTTATCATGTCTGCAAGGAAGTTAGTAGGAGAATAATTGTCCTCTTCAGTAGGAGTATATAAAGACATATTGCTTATACAAAACAATAATTTCATATTTTCAATTGTTGAAACTATAATTATCTAAAAACAACTCTTGTTGAATATGAAAATATAACCTAATTTAACTAGATCTATAGAGACAGATATAGAATTTTTTTTACCTATTTTAGTCCAAGTACATAGATAGTGTGCTAAAGTAGTTTATTATTTGAGATATTGGATACTTGTGAAGTATTAAAGCTATCTATTATTCTATGTATTAGTTGATATATGAGTTCAAGGTTACACTGATATTAACTGTAGAAGTAAATCTTGATTAAGATACATTTTACTTAAAACAATATTATTTTCAGATCGGAAAGGTTATAATATAGAAATGGTTACTAATTAAGTCATAATACATTTTTCTTTAGTGAAAATAATTATCCGAATCAATACGTTCTTTAATGAATGTGGTATAATTTCATGCATTGTTTAGACAGTAATGTACTATAGAACATTAGAATCATTCGACATGCAAAAGAAGCTAAGGTTTTATCAAAGATCTAATTATGTATTTAGATAGTTTATCTTAATTATGATGATAATTAAGATAAAAGTTTTAAGATTTAAGCAAGTTCTCACTATAGAGTATCTTGTAAAATTCTCTTACTAAAACATTGCCCCAATAGTAGCATAATTATCATATAGTGATATGGTATAATATACTTAAATGACTGGCTTAGTGCATGCAGGAGATTGTTGGTTTATGTCTTATAGTCACTCGATTGGTTGTAGTTTAGTAATAAAAATAATTTAAAGATATTCTTCATCTTATACATATTCTAATGTATATGATAAATATTAGAATATTATCCTCACTCTTTATGGTGGGGTCATTTAGTTTTAGCTTTTAAGGTCTTCCTATGATAGTACCTGCGGAGTGTAAGGTACTAACAGATTTGGTTCTACATCAGGTATGTCTTTGTTTTTTATTGCAATTCTATTTACTTAAATATTCAGCGTGCTAGTTTTTACTTATTCACTTATTTCTTCTATGTCCTGCATCATTCTTTTGTTTGTCACATCTGCATGTGGGTCTACAAGAAACAGTCTCTCTATTATGTAGGGATAAGGCTGCGTACTATCAGACCTCCCCAGACCCCGCTTCACTGCGAAATTTCAGACTGAGTGTGATGATGACGATAAAGTTCATGTGATAAGAAATTATAATGAAATCATAATTATGAGATTATATTGTATTTATTTATTATCCTTAAATTGTTTCGAATGTTCTATTAAACTAGGTCATTAACAAAGTGCAAAAGAACTAGCACACAATATATTCTTCTTTTTAAAGGAAATAGTCACTTCATAGACTAAAATATAAAGATCTTTAAACAAATGTGTGAGTGCTTATTAAAAAAATTTTACTAAACTGAACTCATATGAGAAATCTATTTGGAAAATTACCTGCATGTCTATCAAAATTCTTATTGTAATAATTATAAGTAATCATTTGACTTGAGATCTCCAAAGTTATCTCATATAGGGATTGTTATGTTTTGATATTACATATGACTTATTCTGATCAATGATAACTCAGTCAGTAGTCATTGGATATAACATGAACTATATGGAGGTAAATGAGTGATCAATATAGGATTTATCATTCTCAAGTAATTAGGAAGAATGTTCTGTTACTCTCGATTAGTGCTGATTTAGGAAATCTTTAGTCAAGATGGAATGACACTTTGTAAAATAGTTAACAAATATTATTAATTGAATCAATTCATAATGATAGAGAACTAACCTGATTAAACTCAAATAGAGTAAACATTAATTTTATATTATATGCCTATCAGGAATATTGTATGATGAAATGATTGAATTATATTAGAAAAAACATCTACAAAAAGATTAGTCGAGATCACTTTGACATTCTTAAATATTTAAATGATCATGATGCGTTGCTAGTCGCCAATATTGATCTATAGATATAAATTATTTAGAGAATTAAAGATAAATTAAAGGAATTTAATTTATCTAATTCTAAATATAATTTAAGGTTATAATTTATATCTATTGTCAACAAATTTAAGAACTTAATGAGTCACACACAAAGAACGGTTGAAGAGAGAAAAAATATTTTTAATCAAGTTGGACTTAATTGTAAAGTTTGAGAAATTTTATGTTTAAATATGAGATATCTAATAACTAAAGAAAATATGAAATCTTAATTCTTATTTGGATATAACTGATATTTAATTAGAATTAATTGTAGTTCTAATTATTGGAATTATAATTTAATTTTAATTAAATTAATAAAATATTCAAAACTTGTTATAAATACGTTTAAGCTCTAAGAACCTAACACTTCTTATTTAACCCTTTCTAAGACGGTTGTAGAGACGTTCTATTGATACTGTTAGAAGTCAGATACTTATGCGACATATCTTGAACTAAGCTTTTAATGGAATATAATTCTTAGAGGTGAGTTTAATTGAGAAAGTTTGATTAATATGAGGTGAAGTGGAAGGAAAAGAATCAAAAAATATATTTAATGAAAGAGGAGCAGAAAAGCAGCAGTATTTGAAGTTGAAGAAGAATAGATTGAGCTAGCCATAATTTGGCTCTAATTCTAACTTAGAATATCAATAAGTCAAAAAGATGCATTGTCAGTTCAAGAATAAGTTCAAGATACCATGATCACAATAAACATAAAACAATCTATAGTTATCTAATGCTTATTCTTTAGTAAAGATATCTAGTGTTTATGTTAGTACGTAGTGGGTTCTTTATTACGTACCCCAGGATCCCGTGAAAGGATCAAAAATGAAGGTAATGCAGAATACCTAGATTTCGGTTCCATCTCTGATTCTGATGCCGATTCCAAGCTCCAAACGTCTCCGAATCTCCTGGGGCCTTTAGCGGAAAGTACTCACCGACTCACGGGCAAGGCCCTTCTACAGTTTCCTCAAATCCTGAGCTTCCTTAACGTGTCAGGAACCTTATGCTCGAGAATCCTCTTCTGAGTAACTGCAGGAGACCTTACCTTATATAGCTTCCATATGGGGCTTTCCCATCATAAGGCAGATATGGACCCGGTCCACACTAATCGGGATCCATTTTTTACCCGAACTTTGACCCATTAACCTAGATCATTTATTGGGCCACTTTAATATCTTTATCTGTATCAAATAGCGTAACTTAACCGATAATTTATTTAAAAACCAAAATTGCAATTAATGTTGTCCAACTTCATGAGACATTGACAAAA